>PVHT021183618.1:1155436-1291281 GCA_004024745.2 Catagonus wagneri | reverse complement strand
AAAGATATTTCATACAAATGGAAAAGATAGGAAAGCGAGAGTTGCAACACTCATATCAAACAAAATAGACTTTAAAACGAAGGCCATAAAGGGAAAGAAGGACATTATTTAATGATAAAATGATCAATTCAATAAGAGCATATTTCACTCATCAATATTTGTCCCTAACATATGAGCATCCAAATACATAAAACAAATACTAACAGACATAAAATGAGAAACTGATGGAAATATAATAATAGTAGGAGAACTTAACACCCCACACACATCAATGGCCAGATCCTCTAGACAGAAAATCAACCAAGCAATACAGATCCTAAATGATACAACATGACAATTAGACTTAATTGATATTTTCAGGACATTACTTTCAAAAACACACAGAATACATATTTTTTTCAAGTGCACATAGATTATTCTCAAGGGTGACCACATACTAGGCCACAAAACAAACCTCAACAAATTTCAGAGTACAGGAACTATTTCAGTCATCTTCTGTGACCACAATGACATGAAACTAGAAATCTGCCACAGGAAAAGAAGTGAGAAAAAACTGACTACACAGTGACTAAACAACATGCTACTAAAAAACCAATGGGCCAATGAGAAAATCAAAAGGGAAATTAAAAACTACCTTGTGATACATGATAATTAAAACATGCCCATTCAAAATCTATGGGCTACCACAAAAGCAGTTCTTAGAGGGAAGTTCATGGTGATACAGGCATTCCACAAAAAAGAAGAAAAATCTCAAATCAACAACTTAACCTGCCACCTAAAAGGATTAGAAAAAACAAAACAAAACAAAAACCTAAAGTCAGCAGAAGGAAGAGAATCATAAGATCAGAGAAGAAATCAATAAAATAGATATTCAAAAAAATAAGTCAAACCAAGAGCTGGTTCTTTGAAAGTGTAAACAAACTTGACAAACCTTTGGCAAGACTAACCAAAAAGAAGAGAGAGATAACCCAAATAAACAAATAAGAAATGAAAAAGGAGAATACTCAACTGATACTGCAAAAATACAAAAAAAAAAATACCTGAAAGAAACATAAGACAAGTCTATGAACAATTATATACAAAAAGATTTGACAACCTAGAAGTGGACAACTTTCTAGAGACATAGAGCCTGCCAAAACTGAATCATGAAGAAATAGATCAATTGAACTGAACAATCACTAAAAATGAAATTGAATATGTAATAAAAACATTCCCTACAAACAAAAGTCCAGGACCATATGGCTTCAAAGGAAAATTCTAAAAAGCATAAAAAGAACTTTTACCCAACCTTCTTAAACTTTTCCAAAAAGCTGAAGAAGGAACACTCCCCAAGACATTCTATGAAGTCACCATCACCCTAATATCAAAACTAGTTACTACCAAAAAAGAAAATTATAGGACAGTATCTTTGATGAATACAGATGTAAAAGTTCTCAATAAAATTTTAGCCAACCTAATCCAATAGCATATAAAAAGGATCATACACCACAACCAAGTGTGATTCACTCCAAGTTGACAAGGGTGGTGCAATATGTGCCAATCAATCAATGTCATATACCACATAAAGACAAGTCCAAACCACATGATCATCTCAACAGCTGCAGAAAAAAATATTCAATAAAATCCAATATCCAATTCCTGATAAAAAAAATCTTACTGAAGTAGGTATAGAGGGAACATACCTTAACTTAATAAAATCCATTTATGAAAAACCCACAGCAAATATAATATTCAATGGAGAAAAGCTGAAAGCCTTCCAGCTAAATCTGGAACAAGATAAGGATTTCCACTCTCAGCACTTTTATTCAATACAGTATTGGAAGTCCTAGCCACAAAAATAAGACAAACGAAATAAAAGGTATCCAAATTGAAAGAAAAGAGGTAAAATTGTCACGGTATGCAGATGACATGATACTATACACAGAAAACCCTAAAGACTCTACAGAAAAACTACTCTAACTATTCAACAAATTCAGCAAAGTAGCAGGATACAAGATTAACATTCAGAAATCAGTCGCATTTCTGTATACTAACAATGAAATATGAGAAAAGCAATACAAAAATACCTTTTGAAATTGCACCCCAAAAAATCAGACACCTGGGAATAAACCTGACCACGGAGGTGAAAGACCTATATGCTGAGAACCATAAAACATTAATCAAGGAAATTAAAGAAATGGAAAGGCATTCCATGCTTCTGGGTTGGAAAAATTAATATTGTAAAAATGGCCACATCACCCAAAGCAATCTACAGATTCAATGCAATCCCTATCGAATTACCAATGACATTTTTCACAGAATTAAACCAAACAATCCAAAAATTTATATGGAACCACAAAAGAGCCAAGAATTGCCAAACCAATTCTGAGGAACAAAAACCAAGCAGAAGGCATCACTCTCCCAGACTTCAGACAATATTACAAAGCCACGATAAACAAGACAGTTTGGTACTGGTGCCAACACAGACATACAGACCAATGAAACAGAATAGAGAAACCAGAAATAAACCCAGACACCCAAGGTAATTAATCTTTGACAAAGGAGGCAAAATATAAATACAAAATTGGAAGGAGACCTCACATTTTTCTCTTCAACAAGTGGTTCTGGGAAAACTGGACAGCTGCATGTAAATCAATGAAACTAGACACACCCTCACACCATGTACAAAAATAAACTCAAAATGCTCTAAAATCTTAAACATGAGACAAGATACCATAAAACTCCTAGGAGAGAACATAAGCAAAACGTTCTCTGATATCAGCCTTACAAATGTTCTCTCAGGTCAGTCTTCCAAAGCAACAGAAAGAAAAGCAAAAACAAACCAATGGGACCTTATCAAAGTTACAAGCTTTTGCACATCAAAAGAAACCATTAAAAAAAATAGACAACCATGGAATGGAAGAAAATAGTTGTAAAGGATGCATCCAACAAGGGCTTAATCTCCAAAACGAACAACCCAGTTGAAAAATGGACAGAAGGCCTGAATAGACATTTCTCCAAAGAAGACATATGGATGGCCAATAGGCACATGAAAAACTGCTCAATATCTCTAATATTAGAGAAATATAAATCAAAACTATAACGAGGTACCACCTCATACCAGTCAAAATAAGCAAATGCTGAAGAGGAGGTGGAGAAAAAGGAACCCTCCTACACTGTTGGTGGGAATGTAAATTGGGAAAATTACTATAGAAAACAGTACGGAAGTAGCTCAGAAAACTAAATATAGAACTACCATATGATCCAGCTACCACTCCTGGGCATCTATATAGACAAAACTTATCATTCAAAAAGATACATTTGCCCCTATGTTCATTGCAGCAATATTCACAATAGCCAAGACATGGAAACAACCTAAATGTCCATCAACAGATTAAATAACACAATGGAATATTGCTCATCCATAGAAATGACAAAATAATGCCATTTGCAGCAACGTGGATGGGACTAGAGAGTCTCATACTAAATAAGTCAGAAGGAGAAAGACAAATACCATATGATATCACCTATATCTGGAATCTAATATATGGCAGAGATGAATCTATCTACAAAAAAAAAACCAAAAAACTCACGGACTTGAAGATGAGTTATGCAGTTGCCAAGGGGGAGGAGGAGGGGTGAGGAAGGATGAATTGGGAGTTTGGTATTAGCAGATACAAACTCTTATATATAGAATGGATAAAAAACAAGGTCCTATTGTGTAGCACAGAGAACTATATTCAATATCCTACAGAAAATCATAATGGAAGCAAAAATAATAAATTAAGTTTACTCAATTAAATTTATTCTAAACTTAGTCTTGACCATGAACAAAATTATTTTCTTGGTGTCCACTTCCCACAAACCTTCCATCACTCTTTGTATCCATATTCGTCTGTCCCTTATTTTTCTATCCAAACCTACGAGCAACAAGACATTCCTCATTCCTTCTTTACTGAAAACACACATCCTACTTTTTGAAAGCAACCACAGACTGTCTTCTATATAAACATTCTGTAGATTGGTAAACATAAATACCAACTACCTACAATTTCTAAAATCATATGTTTTCTTATAGAGAACATCTCAAAATGGCACTGAACATTTGTTTATTAGTCCTAAACACGTATAGTTTCTTTGTTTAGTAACTGATATCTCAATATTGTTTTTGGCTTCTATTAAAACTAGGTACAATAAGGTATTATACTTAATGCTGATAACTCTAAAGACATGCCTATATTGATTAAATAAAAAAAACTTTTAACTTTTTTAATAATGATTTTATTTTTTCCATTATAGCTGGTTTACAGTGTTCTGTCAATCTTCTCCTATACAGCAAGGTGACCCAGTCACATATATATGTATACATTTTTTTTCTCAGATTATCATGCTCCATCATAAGTGACTAGATATAGTTCCCAGTGCTATACAGCAGGATGCCATTGCTTATCTATTCCAAAGGCAATGTTTTGCATCTATTAACCCCAAATTCCCAGTCCATTCCTCTCCCTCTTCTTCCTCCTTGGCAACCACAAGTCTGTTCTCTATGTCCATGATTTTCTTTTCTGTGGAAAGATTCATTTGTGCCATATATTAGATTCCAGATATAAGTGAAATCATATGGTATTTGTCTTTTTCTTTCTGATTTACTTAGTATGAGAGCCTCTGGTTCCATCCATGTTGATGAAAATTGCATTATTTTGTTCTTTTATGGCTGAGTAGTATTCCACTGTGTATATATACCACTTCCTCCTAATCCAATCATCTGTGGATGGACATTTAGGTTGTTTCCATGTCTTGGCTATTGTGAATAGCACTGCAATGAACATGAAGGTGCATGTGTCTTTTTCAAGGAAAAGTTTGTCCAGATATATGCCCAAGAGTGGGATTGCTGGGTCACATGGTAGTTCTATGTATAATTTTCTAAGGTACCTCCATATAGAAAAAGAAAAACATAAGCAAGATGAAGAAGCTCAGAAACCATTCCCAGTTCAAGAAACAGCAGAATTCACATGAAGCAGCAAACAATGAAACAGACCTCTCTGGTCTGATAGATAATGATTTCAAAAGGGAGATAGTGAAAATACTGAAGGAATTAAGGCTGAATATCAATGAATTAAGAGTGGAGATAAAAAGCAATGCAGATTCTAGAACATATAAGGAACATACAAAAATTAGAAAATTCATTTGCAGAGATGCAAACTGAGATAAAGGCACTAAAGAGTAGAATGAATTATGCAGAGGAATGAATTAGTGACTTGGAAGATAGAAAAATGGATATCACCCAATCATGTGACAGCAAATCAAATGAAAAAATGTGAAAGCAATATTAAGAGATCTATGGGATAATATAAAGTGGTCAATCTATGCATATTAGGAATTCCAGAAGAAGAAAAAGAAAAGGGGTTAAAAATATCTTTGAAGAAATTATGCCTGAAAATTTTTCAAATCTAAAGGAAACTGATAGCATGATACAGGAAGCACAGAGAGTCCTAAACAAGTTCAACCCCAATAGGCCCACATCAAGACATCAATAAATATTATAACAAAAATGACACAAGTTAAAGAGAGGATTCTAAAGGCAGCAAGAGAAAAACAAAGTATTAATTATAAGGGGATCCCCATATGTCTATCAGCTGATTTCGCTACAGAAACACTATAGGCCAGAAAGGAGTGGCAAAATATATTCAAAGTTCTGAAAGGAAAAAATTTGCAGCCTAGAAAACTCTATCCAGCAAGAATATCATTAAAATAGAAGAAAAAAATAATTTCTCCAAAACCCAAAAGCTAAAAGAGTACAGCAATACTAAACCCATTCTAAAAGAAATACTGAAAGGGCTTCTCTAAATAACTTTAATACTGGATATTAATTTAATATTGAATACTTCCCAGTTCACATGAAGCTAAAATTAAATCTGTCCATTTCCCTTTCATATTTTTGATAACTTATATAAGCACTTAATTTATTCTCTCTCAAGCCAATTAAGTAGAGCTCACTGTCAAATTAATTTTGATAATATCATCCAAAGGTTAAGGCATATATAATGCACACAAGTATAGACAGACATGAGATCACATAGCTTCATTTTCTAGACTTAATCATGAATCAGGTATTATAACATAAAACTAATTTGTAAATAATAATAGAAATAAGTAAAATATAAAAAAGGCTTCTATCTTTTTTTCCCCTTTAGTCCCAGGAATTAGAGGTGATCTAGGTAAGTGATCCTTGGAGCCCTAGTCTCAAGAAACAGGGAGACAAAAGCAAGTTCTTTGGAGTCTAAAAATATTGTGGCCACACAGTGTTATAATGAAATATCACATTTTTCTTAGTCATGGGCTCACAGCTATAGTTCAACCAGTTTGTCAGAATCTTTTCCTAGGATACTACCAGAGGGAAATGGAGAAGCATTTCTCATATTGAGTGGAATGAAACAGTCGCGTGTAAAACTGAAAGCAAAACCAGAATCCTCACCAGCCAAAAAGGAAGCCACAAGTCCTACTAAGTCAGGCACCTTTACAAATAGATTTCCCAGCAAAATCCTAGAATTCTCAAATGAACCAGATCCAAGTGCTCTTGGAGTGCACACGGGGGGACTCACCCAGACAGTAGCAGAGTTGTCGCCATGTTCCAGATGTTACTTTTCTTCTTTTCCAAAATGATTTCTCAGAGCAGGAAGTTCCAGGTCCATGCGGGCAGAAAGAGAGAGAGGTCCTCAAGGCCAAGATGGCCTTGGAAGTTGCTAGGGCAGTCTCTCTCCAGTCTCCGGCTCCTATCCTGGAGCTCCAACCACAGAGATGGCAGTACGGGTATGATCTGGGCCTGGCCTTAGGGCACAGATCCCTGGCAATGTGGCCTCTGGAGGCATCCTCCAACTATCCTGAATGAGGTGGCATGGAGAAAAACCCCAAAGTATCTGATGGAGCCCACTGGCAATTGTGCTCAGAATGCCTAATCTTTAGCTTACAGGTGATTGTGTTTAGGGTGTGAACCAATAAGGAAAAAGGACAAGGGAGGGCTCCACGGTGTTCAGTTTTAAAATATTCATTTCTAAAAGAAGCATAAGGAATATAACTTTTATCTTAGGTGTATAAGACGCCTGCATCATCATGTATACTCCTTGAGAGGGAACCAGGATCCTTCCCCGAGGCTGTATTATTATTGTTTGACTGTTCCTCCCTTGTCTTTGCATCCCCGTCTTTCCCTGATCAGCAACCATCTGAACCTGCCTTTTGGAGCTCAGGGAAGGTCATGGAAGCTGAATGAGGCCCATTTCCTAAAAATAAGAAATGGGGAACAAGACAAGCTTTTCTGCCTAGGAGCCCCAAAGGGCCCTGATCAGTTATAGCACCACTCTTCTGATATCAATTTCTCTTGCAGTTACCTGTTAGTACATAACATAGCCATCCCAAAACTTAATGAAGTGAAATGAGAAAAAATTTGTTCTTAATTCTGTGGGTCAGAGTTTCAGGCAAGGAAAGTGGAGACAGCTGGTATCAGTTCCATCATGTAGAAGCCTAAACCGTTGTGGCTTGAGTGGCTGAAGCTGATTAAAGTAGGTCGATTGGGACCATACACCTGGGGTCTTGAATCTGGATGTCCAATCAACTTCTTGGTTCTTCTACATTGGCTTTTCCATGTGGCTAGCTTGAGTTTTCTCATAGATAGTGGTCTCCAAGACCCAGGAGGTAATATTAAAGGCGTACAAACCTCCTGGCAAGCTCTTATCAAGCCTCCGCTTGCATCACACTTACTAATGTCTCATTTGTATGCAAGTTACATGGCCAGGCTTCAAATCAGCATTGAAGAGGAGTATAGGAGAGTAAATAACACTCAGTGCAGTTTATCGCAAAAGATCAATCTGAGAGTCTACTCGACCTACCTGGGCAGAGCTGCATTGAAAGCTGAATTGAATTATCATGAAGATAGAAAACATGTTCTCAATACTTTGTGAAAAGTTTAGTTAACTGTACTCAAATAATATTTATTGAATAAGATGAACGATAAAATCCTTACATGTTAGCATTTCTGAGACATGGGCTACAAATTTAATCTTGAAAGACATCACATGCCAAAAAAAGGTTCTCTGGTTAAATTGTATGGTGAGTTGGTTACAGTATCATTCCCATACCATTCCACCCTTTGCATACATACATATTTTGTAGTTTAACTCTCATTGAGATGTTTTTATCAAAAGGTGGAATCTCTCTACTCCTTATATTTGTGCTGTAGCTGTGACTTGCTTTGGCCCACGGAATAAAGTGAAAGTGATGTTTACCATTTTTAAGGTTGAACTTTTTTTTTTTTTTAAAGTTCAGGAGGTTTGGAATACTTCCCTTCTCTCTCTTGTATTCTGCCTCTGCTAGGAGAACAAACTCAGGCTTACCTGCTAGAGGATGAAAGACCACATGATGCAAAGTCCCAGCTGAGGACACCAGACCATCCAGTCCCAACCTGACCTGCTTGTGGATGATAAAAACGTGAGTGAACCCAGAGATCAGTGGAGGCTGCTTGAGGTCTGCACAGCTACTCAAAAATTCAGATGCAAGGACTGGGGTAGTTTGTTATACATCAGTAAATAACTGATACAAATATCCTAAGTATTTACAATTCCAATAAACATATTAACTCTAAGAAACTACAAAGACAAAACAACAATTAAAACTATTTAATTCTCTTTAGCTAACTTTCTTCAAATTATTTGGCTACAGAACTTCAACAATCCCTCTTGGTTTTTGTTTTAATATTTTAAGGGCAATATGTTTGCTTTAATAGTCTGTAGAGAAAACTGTGGAAACTTCTGTAGAATTCAGAAATAATAATAATATTGAATGGATAGTTTACCAGAAATAAAAAGTAGTTATTTTTTTTTTACTTTCTTTAAAGTTATTTAATTTGATTGAACATTTGGTTCACGTTTATTACATATTTTTTCTTAAAGTACCTATGTTTCCCTTTTATGTCCTTGATACAAATGCCCTCAATTCTCATAGTTTCAAAACCCCCAAAAATTTAAAAGGCCATTTTATGCCAGACGTATGTGAGGATTAATTATTTGCACTGAGTCATGTACGTATCTGATTAAAGTGCTCAGTAGTAGATGACATCGGTCAATATTAAATTATTCTTATAAGTAGTTCTTAAAATGCTTCACACAACTGAAGAGATAAGAAAACAGGCTAATGGAACAGATAATAATACTTTAAATATCAGTTGACTGCTATTGAATAGACTTTAATTTTCTGCATTGCAAAAAAAATCTCTGTTCTATGCACCTAAATTATAAATCAACTATAAAAAAAGCTGGTGTGCCTAAAGTGAATACAGTATTTCCTGAGATGAAAATTTGTCTGAATTTATCATGATTTCTAGAGTAAAAAGTGTGGCTATTAAGTTTAAACAGTGTGAGATATTAATACCCAGTTGAATTTTACATGAAAATTTATAAGTGGGTTTATTCTCAAAGGACCTCTTTAAAATTATCATTATTGGTTGCCATTTATCTGGGAAGCGATCAAGCTCTTCACAGAGATTTGAGATTTAAGATCTCTTAATTTTGCAAGCTTGTCTAGTTGTAAAATTTTTTTGGATCAAAATTCATGTCAAATTAATTTAACATTGAATAATTAAAATAAATGTAAACAGTTATTAAAGATCATTTAAACCTCTTAGCAGAGGTTTATTACACTAACAGAGTAATAACGTTTGATCATAATCATTAACTTCTATTTACTTAAATTTTTTTAAGTATTAATACCTATTACTCTAAGTTGTGCCAATACAGCCTGTAATTGTTTTACTGATTAAAGGAAAACATATTAAATTAGAGAACATTTGAGGGAAACAGGCAATTCTATATGTCATCGAACTCCACATTTATGATTAGTGAGTTGATAGTCATTTTAACTGAAAAATAATGATAAATTCCAAATCTACAAATTTATTCTTAAATATAATTAGAGATATGCTCAATTATTTATACATAAGATTGTCTACCCAGTGTTACTTACAAAATTAATAAAATGAAATAGTAGGAATCACATAAGTCAGATTTACTGTGATATATTCAGAGAATGGAATGATATGGTATCTCTAAAACTAAAGTTTTCAAATAATACTTAATGGCATGTGGAAATTCTAATGGTACTCTCTTAAGAAAGAAGATAATAAAACAATTTACATAGTGTAAATATAATTTTTAATTGAAATATAATCACATACATATAGTAGATATTGGATGTTTAACAGTAGTTATCCCCGGATGATGCATTAAAGGTTCTTTTCAATTTTAGAATTATATCTTCCTTTATTTTTTCAAAAATATGTATAGTTATAATAATCACAAAGTGTATTTTTAAAGAGAAGTTGGAAATCCAACCCATATATTAAAATGATAACTCATTGCTTTCCACTAGCATTTGGGCAAATTTCAAATAAATTTTATTTTTTTCCTCTAACCACTTGTTAATATTAAATATATTTTCTATTCAGTAATATCTTCAAGGAAAAATCTTATGTTTGGCAATATATACACTTCAGTTACAATAGTCTGTTCTCCCATATTTTAGTCCATTAAGGTCTAATTAATTTATTCATTTGTTAATTTAAAGATATTTTTAAGCACTTACTAAGTGCTTTAGTTCTAGGTGCTGTGTAAACAGCAGCATCATAATAGGCATAAATCTCTCTCTTTACTGAGTGTACATTCACATGACAGATTAAGAAAGTATACACTGCTTGGAGTTCCCATTGTGGCTCAGTTGTTAACAAACCTGAGTAGTATCCATGAGAACATGGGTTTGATCCCTGGCCTTGCTCAGTGGGTTAAGGATCTGGCATTGCCATGAGCTGTGGTGTAGGTCAGTAGCTATAAGCTCTGATTAGACCCCTAGCCTGAGAACTTCCATATGCCATGAGTGTGGCCCTAAAAAGACAAAAGACCAAAGACAAAATACATAATACACGCACACACACTTCCTGACCACAATTTGGATTCACGAACAGAATAAGTTTTTCCAATTGGTGACAAAGCTTTTATCATAAATATGTATGATACTACTTCATGGAACATGGTAGAGTGTATCAAAAGGCTAGGAATGATCACCTATCTGGTGTAGAGGATTACAGCAAGGATTTGAACCCAGGATGCCGCTCTTTAAAAGATGTTTACTATTGTGTAAATTCTGGCCTAAATTTGATTCTTCTTTACTTGAGTTTTTTAATCCATAAAACGGAAGCAATAATAGTATTTATATCATAGGACTGTAGTGAGGATTAAATGTGTCAACACATATAAATGACTTAGAATGGTGACTGCCAGGTAGTAAATAAAAATCAGTTGTTGACTATTGCATTCAACTGAGTTGTTAACTTCTTTCGTAACCACAGAAATGATTTTAGTCTGAACTGCCTTTTCAATATCTATGTCATTGTATTACTGTAAGACCATAATGTTATTACTTAGGAACAGTATAATAACCTCCAATGACTGATATTCAGGCCAATAACAGCTCCTCGTGGCATACAGCAAGAGTCATATTTTTGTTGAGTGTGATTTAGACAGTTATGTTCTATGTATATAACTTTCTAACTTACTACAAGTCCGGAAAGTGTTCCAATGATTTAAGTTTTCTGACTTTGCACGTGCATGGACAGTGTATGAGACATCATGGGTTAGATGCATGATAAATGAATAGTGATTTTATTGTGAAATTGTAAAACTGATTTTGGTATTGATTTTAGGTTTTATTCTCACATTAGTTATACATTTTGTCACATATAAAGTTAACAGCCTTGTGCTATATGTGAACATGTATTGATGATCAAATTATTTGTGAGTTTAACCCTGTAGCATTAATTGTTCCATATATACCAACAACTTCTTCATTTGCAATCAGTATCTCTTTTCTCTCCTAAGAACCATTTTTTTGTCTGAGCTTTGGATATTTCATCAGGCCCATCAGTTACCTCAGAACTAAATATGATGATCTGGTTTGAATCTATTATTTTCTGTGTAAATGAATAGCATAAAATACACCTAATATCACAAGCTAGAAGCTTGAAAATCATTGCAGAGTTTTCCATCCTGGCATCCTTTTCAAACAGTTGCTTAAATAATAACTGAAATCTTTATTTCCGTCATCCTTCTCTGATATTTTGTCTGCCTTGTGCTCCTCTAGCCTGGACTTTTGTCAGCCTAGGATTAGTTTCTACTTCCAGTTCCACTCTTTAAAAAATTCCTTGATGACTCCCCATTATCTACAAACTTAAATTTCTTGGCATAAAATTCAGGACCACTTAAGATTAAGGACCTCTTTTCTTGTCCTTCTTTGTATTTTGACTCTACAAATGTTCTGTTTATACTTCAGGAATACTAAATAGTTTTTGCCTTTCAAATATAGCATGTATACGCTGGTCTTTTTATCATTGATCCGATAGTTCTTCCTGCTAGGGAAGTCATTTTCTTTATTTTCTTAGCAAATTACCATCCATTTATCACAAGTGAGCTCAGATATTTTCTTTTCCACTAAGTTGACAGTGCACCTTGTCTATCCCCCACATTCTTAGGATTTATAACTAAATATTGTAAATGGCAGCTCATATATGTATACTTCTACATTGGACTTGGGAACTGGGACCGCGTGCCAATATCCACGTATAGACTGAGTGCATATTCCAGTCCCTGACAAAGTATTCAATTCCCTAACTAAATGATAGTCAACCTTTCTACAGTGGGTTAGGAAAGATGTTAAAATACCTAAATAATGTCTTATATAAGACTTACCTTGAGGAAGCTCTTTTGTCATTGCTGTTAATTTCTGGTAAACTGCACACTGGTTTCACAATCATTCTGAAGATTACAATGTTGGACTGTAAAAGAATAATAAAGGGAGGCCTTTGTATTTATACACACATAAATATATGCATTCAACCTAAAATTTCCATTGCAACCTAAAATTTTGCATGCAAAAACAAAGTCCTGTAGAAAATTAGATTCAGGATATTGATGGTTTTCTGTCTTTCATGGATCTCAATATAGCTTTATGATTTTGGTAACATTTGCCAGTGGTAATGATGAAAGATCTGCCAAAGCTGACTCCCAGGAGTTGTTCCCTTAATCTTGCTGCAAGGTCAGGTCTTTTAGCAATGTAGCTGAGTCAGCTCAAAAGCCCACAATCACAGTAATCATGAAGTATTATAATTAAACTAAATTATTACTAACTGTTGTAGTTTTCTTTTTGTTGTTGTTGTTGTTTTTGCTTTTGTTGTCTTTTTGCTTTACCTAGGGCCGCACCCACAACATATGGAGGTTCCCAGGCTAGAGGTCTAAGAGGAGCTGTAGCTGCTGGCCTTCACCACAGCAACGGCAACACGGGATCCGAGCCGCGTCTGCAACCTACACCACAGCTCACAGCAACGCCTGATCCTTAACCCACTGAGCAAGGCCAGGGATCGAACACACAATCTCACGGTTCCTAGTCGGATTCGTTAACCACTGAGCCATGACAGAAACTCCTAACTGCTGTAGTTTTGATGGGTATATTTAAATTAAGAATTTTCTTCTAAGGAAATTATTTATAATTTTATTTTTTCAACTCATGTCATAATAGCTTTTTACCAGGATATCTTTATTGTGTAATAATCATGTTTTATGCTTAAAAGGCAAGACAGCTTTTACTCACATTTTAATAATTATATAGGTAGTATTATCATTGCTGAAATTTAGAAGACCGCTTCCAGAATCAATAGTCATTATAAATTACTTATCCCCAAAATAACTGTAGAATATTTTTTGTCAAACTATCTCATTGCTTAGATTTCTTCTTTTTATAGAATTTTATATACTGAAGTGTTTAAGGAATTGCTGGGAAACACATTGGTTAATTTTCATGCATTATTCACAAATGGTTCATTGATTAGATTCCTTGTTAAATGAATAAAAACAACTCATTGACAAATTTCATCTTTGAATAGAATTACTCCTTTTATCTTTTAAAAGATTAGGTATTCAAAAAGTTCTTATTTAGGAGTTCCAGTCGTGGCTCAGTGGTTAACGAACCCGACTAGGAACCATGAGGTTGCGGGTTCGATCTCTGGCCTTGCTCAGTGGGTTAAGGATCTGGCGTTGCCGTCAACTGTGGTGTAGCTTGCAGATGCGGCTCGGATCCCGTATCGCTGTGGCTGTGGTAAAGGCCGGCAGCTACAGCTCCTGTTAGACCCCTAGCTTGAGAACCTCCATATGCCGCGGGTGCAGCCCTAGATAGGGCAAAAAGACAAAAAAAAAAAAAAAAAGTTCTTATTTAGTAAAATAAAATGTAATAGAATTAGGGTATATTTTTTCACTCCATTTACTAACAAATTTTTTATCTCAGTATGGCTACTAAATACACTGTTTTTTCAGTTTGTAAAAGATCATCATCATTATCTTTAATAAAACATCTAAAATCAAGTCCTATGGTAAATATTGGGCACAAGATATATAGTTCATCATTTATCCAGTTTATATTTCTCTTTATATTGAGTATAAATATGGTATCTATTGTGCATAAACTCAGTTATTTCATAGTTATTCAGTGAATTTATGTGCAACTATTCCAACTCTAATTTTCTAAGTGTCTCTAGCAAGGATGATAAAATAATATTCCCTTTAGTACTATAATGTGAAGAAGAACCAACTCATCCATCCCATACAATATATAATATTATTGGAATTTAATGGATCAGTATTAATTAATTAAAAAGTAAAATATAATTGCATTGAATTATTTTAACTTGAAATTTTTTCTCCTTATGTGATCCATCAATTTCTCTGATGTTTTACTTCACCAATCTTCATTCATTTTGTATCAAAATTTGCTGACTTTTATAGAATTTGATTCATGAATGGTTATGTTAGTAACAGCTTACCCACGATGCACTTAGCTTTTACTTTAACTTTTTAAAATTATAAACTTTTAAAACAACGATAAAGAATTTCCTACTCTGAGTAACAAAATAGAAAGAAATAGCTATTTAGGATGTACATTTATTAGATATCTAGCCATAATAATACCCTGAGGGTTTCCTTGCCTCAGTGTTTTATAAAAATCATACATAAATATTTTAGGAAGCCTTATGGCATATTATGGACTCATTTATTCAGTTAATTGTTCAGTCAATAAGCATACATATAAGATTTAACCAATGACATGGTTTTGTTATTAATTTTTAATTTCCTTCTTAACAATACATTGGACTAGAGAAAACAACTTTCCTATTTTAATTTCATCCTTTAGGGGGTTTAACTTACCAGTGTTTCTGTAATGGCAGGAATGGCAATATTTTAAGTTGACTTTCCCTCATTCTGATCTCTTCTGCCATTCTCTTATCCAATTCCCTTAAGTTTAAGTGTATTTCTTTTGTATTTCATCAGTAAATTTGTCCTCTTAATTTACCTGAAGGATTTCATCTCTTCATACAAAGGATATGTAGAGATAATCCATTATCAAATTCTTATTGGGCTTTTTTTCCTCATCCATTCTTGTACCCCAAAATGTATTAGGAATTATATTTTGTGGTCTGACGACAATTTCACTACCGTCACTAATCTGCGTTATGCAGAATGGTGAGTTGTCAAAGTCGACTCACAATAGATTTTCATACCAAACTTTGCTAATATTTACATTGTATTTGTTTCCTAGGGTTACTTTAGCAAAGTCTCACATGGGATTACCTAAACAACAGAAATTTATTTTCCCACAGTTCTCTGATTTTAGCCTGATTCACTTTCTGTTTTAGATGCATTAATGTGACTATGAATTCATTTAAGTTTTTTGGGGGAGGAGCAGGCAGATATACAAGAAATATCTGATTCAGGCTGGAAATAGGGGCAGTTGCTTTCATTTGGAAGAAAGAAGAATTTAATGCCACTTCTTGCATTTATGTTATTAAGAATGACCTAGTTTTCAGTTGCTTTGAGATATTGCCTTTTAACAAGCTTATAGTCAATATTCTTGTCATTCCATGTAAATACAGAGTAACTAAAACTTGAATATGGTTACTCATTTTTTAGCACCCTGCAGGGATTTACTCATGTAAATAATACAGAAATGATACTTCCTCAGGGTTGCACTTCCTAGGATTCCTTGCTTGTTTGACACGACAGGTCCTTTTAATTTCTGTGTCCAAGCTTTAGATTCATTAGGGATGCTAACGTCACTTAAGATTAAAATAAATCTTTGGATACAGAGAAAGAAGATTCTAATCTCAGAAAGATTTAAAAAATCTTTTAAAATCCAGTAGCATTCCATATGCAGAAATTATTATTTTTACAGAGATGACAGCTTATTACTTATTCCATAACTCACATTTCAAGTTTAAAATTTTGCACCAGTTTAACCTGCTCTCATTGGGATTGTTCTTTCCATTATACAGTTTTCTCATATTTTCCACCAGTGAAGAAAAGCAATGACCCAAACAATCCATGAGTCTAAAACACATAATTTCAGAAAGCAGCTACTACATCATTGATTTTTTCCTCCCAAATGATGTGCTATAAAAGAGAGGATATAGAGATTCAGTACAAAATAAGAACATATTTCAGCAGTGTGAAACAATTTTATCTCAGATTCCTACAGAACATACTTTATTCATTTTAAAACAAAAAGGTTCATGGCATAATTGTAGGGATCCTTCCCCTATACTATACCTATTTCTAGTTACCCTTTGGAACAGACCTCCTTTCCAGATCCTCTCATTACTAAATATGAGAGAGCTGATGTAACTGGGGATAAAGCTTTGGTGGTGACTGAAAGCAAAAACATTCTAATGCAACTAACTACACCAGATTATGACAACATTATGTGGTTGTCTTGAAGATTATCCTATACAGGTATACCTGTGGTGTTGTCTAATGCATATGATTTTCCCCTCTATTGCCTATACATAAAGGTTAGATACAGAGGTTTCACCAGGTAAAGGCTTTATATATATACATATATACATATTTTGTCTTTTTAGGGCCACACCTGCAGCATATGAAGGTTCCCAGCCTAGGGGTCGAATGAGAGCTAAAGCCACTGGCCTACATGACAGCCATAGCAATGTGGGATCCGAGCCATGTCTGTGACCTATACCAGAGTTCACAACAGACCCGGATCCTTAACCCACTGAGCAAAGCCAGGGATCGAACCCATGTACTCATGGATACTAGTCAGATTCGTTAACAGCTGAGCCACAATGGGAATTCCAAAGGCTTTATATTTTTAAGAATAGTTCATTAATGTTATTATTCTTCCTTCTAGAGACAATTACTCTGCTTTTGACTTCTTTTTTTTTACGTTGGCAGGCATTAATATATTCATTTCTTTTATCAGCTATTTAATTAGAGGTTGCAAACTGGTGATATTCAAATTTTATAATTACTTCTTAATTTATTATCAGGAATACTTCTATAAAGAGAGACTTCTTAATTTATTATCAGGAATACTTATATTTTACAAACTGTCATTTTGAAGCTTCAATTTCTTTGGCACATTTAATGAGTTTAATGATATTTAGTGAATTTAGCATCAGTTAGGGACCGACATTTTCACAAGGGAGATCAAAGAAAGTGTACCATGTTCTGTCTTTGCACAACAGGAACCAAAGTATTGAAATGATCCATAATTAATGTTCTAGCAAAATCAGGAGCTTACAGGCAAAAAAGACTATGGAAAAATTAAACTAACCTTGAGATTCCTCCAAGAAACTGTACAGTATATTGTTTGATGACAGGTCATTTGAAATGTAAAAGATATACCTTGGTAAGAAGGTTCAAAATTAAAAAGAATATTTTTTCAAAGCTTAACTGTTAATATGAACTTTTATATTTTAGATTGTAGTGATTATTTGTGCTTATCGTTAAAATCCTCAAGATACGTAATAAAGAAATATGAAGTTATATTAATCCATGCAACAAATATGAATTTCATGAATTACCTAATAACCTGGATAGCTTTATCTGTGTTTTAAATGTATCAATATTAATATTCTCACAAGTTTCTTATTTATAAGAGCTGTTTTTTTGCCTTTTGAGAAAATCAATGCTACCTTAATATTTTCAATTATGATACCAGAGCAGAAAATGAAGAAAAAATTCATTTTTCCCGCAATTTGGTGGGTTAAATTGAGAGGATATCCTAAAAGATTTTGAAAAGTGGTATTTTATGTGAGTACATCTATTTTAATCTTACTTTTTAAAAATATTTCCCTTTAGAAGACACTGTTGCATTTTATATATATATATATATATATATATATATGAAATTGTCTTGATTTTATTTTAAGAAAAAATTAATCTCACTTGTCCACTGAAATTCACTAACTCTCACTTTCTATCCTGAATTCCACATGTAACACATAAAATCTGAATGATCTGTCATGGAGTGAAGAGAGGGGAGAATGATTTCTATCATGACTTTGTAAGTGGGTGATATATGAACTTTAGTCAGGAGTGGAGTTAAAATATGCAATTCTAATCTAGAGAAAGTTTTCATTAATGACTTAAAGGAACAATTTTCCATGGATGATACACCTACCTTTTCTTCCAAATTAAGATAAAAATACATAATGAAAATGCAAAATTTTCTCACTAGAAAAGCTGCTGAGATATTCAAAGCATTCACTTTACATAGTAATTTATTTCAATCTAAATTCTGAGAGAACGTTCTTGCCTCAAATTGTATTCCAAAACGTTATTTCCTTCAAGCAATACATTATCTTATATAAAAAGAGTCAGACATAGAGAGGGGCCCAGGAGAAGTCATGTAAAACTGAACTTGATTTTAGTCATCTCTGCCTTTTAAAGAGATTATGGAGGTTTGGTTCCATAATTCAGGTCAGTGGAGGAAATAAAAATATTTTTACTCTTATATTCTTCTCATACAACCTGTTCATCTATGAGAAGGAGATTACAGGCCTGCCATTTTAATGTCTTTGCCAGTGTGGGGTGTTAAGGGTTGACACCTGGTATAGATGGCCCATAGTTTAATAGAATATACTAGTGAGTCTTTGGATCCAGAGTCAGGACTACATTTAGTTATAGAAGATGGAAAGATAAAATCCTCCCTTAAATAAGTGAGACAATTAAATATGTACTAATGGATCTGGGTCTCCAATAAAATCCTCTGTATCCAGAACGTACCCTCTGGTTCATTTTGCTGTACCCTCACCTCAGCTGTAAAGATCTGTTGCTATGGTTAAGAAAAAAAAAATAATATATATATATATATATATATAGATATAGATATAGATATATATAGATGGTTTCAGGCTGTGAGAAATTTGGAAATGTATAATATTGTATTATTGATAGACAGCCTTTTATGTGCAATAGTCAAAGTTTCCTATTTTTTTTTTCTTTCTGATATATACTTGAATCTCCTGTTTTATGTTTGTCTTGTTTTGCATCACACGTTTTGGTCGATATACTCTTGAATACTTTTTTATTGCTGTTCATAAGACTATTTCTGTTTCAGTTAGAGTCAACTATATTTATTATTGCTGCTTTGTGTGTGTTTGTGATTTGTCAAGTAAGACAAAAAACTGACACCTAACTAGAATTAGGAAAAGTTGTCCTGGAGTTCCCGTCATGGCTCAGTGGAAATGAATCTGACTAGCATCCATGAGGACGCAGGTTTGATCTCCGGCATCGCTCAATGAGTTAAGGATCCAGCATTGCCGTGAGCTGTGGTGTAGGTTGCAGATGCTGCTCGGATCTCATATTGCTGTGGCTGTGATGTAGGCCAGCAGCGAGTGGACCTCTAGCCTGGGAACTTCCATATGCTGCGGTTGTGGCCCTAAAAAGACAAACAAGAAAAAAAAAAAAGGAAGAAGAAGAAAAGTTGTCCTACCAGACATCATGGCAGAAACAGCAATGAGTCTACTATGTTTGCAGGAGATGGGATTATAGTTCAGGAAATAGAAGATCACTCACGACTGACATCATTTGGAGGACTGGTTTGTCTTCAGCCTACAGTAGCTGTTCCATTCATCTCTCTACTAGTAATCTCACCATAGTGTTGCCTCAGATTCAACCAATTCTTGTTCCTATCTCCCATACTGCTGCAAGTTTACCATCTCCTCTCTATTATAATAATATTTCAAAAGGCAAATACCAACAGTTTCTGCCTACTCATGGCTGTTTTTGCCTTGGGGCATCTGCAGATTGGCATTGCTCTTTATGCTTCTGTCCCAAGTGCTCACTGAGTCTCTGCATTGCAAATTCAACTTACTGAATTAGATCCATTAGTCCCAATGATTACTACTGAAAATGTCTTCACAACAACAACTATCTATCTATCTATCTATCTATCTATCTATCTATCTATCTATCATCTATCTAACTACACACACACATTTGAAGGGATATGGATGTATCTCTTCCTTGAAATTAAAACTACTGGAGAAGGAGTGACATTCTAGCTCAG
The DNA here is from genome assembly GCA_004024745.2 of Catagonus wagneri. Classification (NCBI taxonomy): domain Eukaryota; kingdom Metazoa; phylum Chordata; class Mammalia; order Artiodactyla; family Tayassuidae; genus Catagonus; species Catagonus wagneri. The sequence goes on along the minus strand of PVHT021183618.1, from coordinate 1,270,854 downwards.
TCTAGCAATGGACAAAAATAAGTGAAGGACAGAAAGGAATCTGTAGAATTTGGGTCACAAGTGGAAAAGAGACCTAGACAGGCTCACAATGAAAAGAACCACTTTTATTGATGGCCAACTATGTGATAGGCTCTATGCAAAGCCTTTTACAGGTTATTTCACCGAGATTTCATAGCAGACTTTCAGTAATTTCAAACAAAAGATACCTTTTTAATTGATAAGGAAATTAAGAATGGTTAAGCAACTACCTCAGTATTAAATGACATATTTGGAAGGTCCACTTGCCTCACAGATCCTTCTTTTTCCACTGTAAAAATCTGTCTCTCTGAAAGAAGAGTCTCCTTTTTCTCTAGGCTGAATTTCACTGAGGGCACAAAAAAGGGGTATATTTAATGTTGACTGGGTGGGAAAGCCAGGAGAAAAAGGTGAATGAAAACTGTTTATTTCAGGCAGAGAAGACGTGAAAAAAATCATGAGAAGGACCACGCCTGCAGATTTTATAAAGAATATATAGATCTATCTGCCATGAAACAAAGCAAAACAAAGTAAAATTCCTTTCCTTTGACTCACTTCCATCCTCCTCCTCTATTTTTGCATTTTTTTAATGCTCTCTGTTAGGGTAAAACAATGACAGCAACAAACAAAATCGAAACAAACTCTGATGTGCGGCCTGTGGTCATCACCTTTTTTTTATCTCTTGTTTTCTCTTCAGCTTACTAAATTTAGGCTCCTGTCCTTACTACACAACTGAAAATGTTCCTGTCAAGGTCATCAGCCAAGCTGCTGTAAATTCACTGGTTTTCTCTTTGTTCTCATGGATTGACCTTTTATTTAACCATTCCTGCCTTCTTTGAAGTCTTTTTTTTTTTTTAAGGGCCATATCCGTGGTATATGGAAGTTCCCAGGCTAGCGGTCAATTCAGAACTGTAATTGCTGGCCTACACCACAGCCACAGCAAGCTATCACTGAGTCCAATCTGTGACCTACACCGTAGCTCATAGCAATGCCAGATCCTTAATCTACTAAGCAAGGCCAGCGATCCAACCCGCATCTTCATGGATACAGTCAGGTTCATTACCACTGAACCATGAAGGCAACTCCTGATGACTTGTCCTCTGGGTTTCTAAGATAAGACTGGTTGCTCCTTCTTCTGTTTTAATGAAGCTTCCTCTTATTCCCTAAATCTAGTGCCCCAGGGCTCAATGTGTGGACAGCTTCTCTGGCTAAAGTTTCTTCCTCAGTGATGCTAGTCAGTTTTAAGCTTTAGATATCATCTTTAAGCAAATGATTTCTAAATTCATATATCTTTCCCTGACAACTTCTCTGAGTTCCAGAGAAGTTGTGTAACTATATGCCAGTGGTTTAAAAAAGATAAAAGTTTATTTTCCTTTCATTCATATTGAAGAGGAATCCTCAGTAACCTATGTTCCTGGTACTACATTGTCTCACCACCCTTGGTAATTAGGCTAAGACAGCTACTCCAGTTCCACTTTCCACCAGAAGGAATGGGAACTGTGAGGAAAAATATGCCTGCCTTTGGGCATGCTTCAGAACATTACACATACCACTTCCATGTTCCATTGTTCAGAAATTTGTTTTCCCTCCAGCAAGGAAATGAAGTCTTTATTCTAGGTGTCTACACGTGCAGCTAAAAATCATCTACCTGTGCTAATAAGGACAAAGGAAAGGACAGATTTTGGAGAATAACAGTATCTACCATAATATGGAATATATGTCTCAGTGTTACCTTCTAAAACTTTCTCATCCAGTCTTTTGCATCATCCATCCAGTTGCTCAAAGCCAAGAACCATCATTCCTCACCTGGACTTTCATCATTGTCTTCTAATTTGTCTCCATGATTGTATTTTCCCAATCAATTCTAAATAAAGTATTCAAAATTATCTCATAAAAATGTAAACCTGATAATTCTTGATTAGGCCTAAGTTCTTCTAACGGCTTTCACTGCACTTATAATAAAAACCAGTCTCCTTACACAAGTGAGGGCCTGAAGGATACGGCTACTCCCAGGTTTTTGCTCTTATATTCTCATTCTCTCAGCTGTGCACAGTGGCCCTAGTCATGTTTATGAATTCACTAAATGCATTTCTACCTCACAGCTTTTATACGTGGTATTAGCTCTACCTAGAATGTTCACCTTATTCCTTTTCCTCATCCATATTTCACCTTAAATATCTCCTCAGTGAAAATTTTCCTTAACGGATCCATCCCAAGCTGTCCACCATTCAGTCTCTCTCAACTAATGTTTGACTTTCTTAAAGGCATGTTTCAGGCTTATATGTTTACTTACTTTTTATATGTCCCCACAACCCTCCTATGCTTCTTGAGTGCAGCATAGCTCTATCTCCCGTGCCCAGAAGAACACTTTTATCACAGCAGGCAGACAAACAATAAGCACTTTGTTGTTGTGGAGGACTGGAAATACTCCTTGCATGGCTACCTTGTGGCAGGTAGGAAATGGCTAGAGATAAGGCTCATGGGGTGAGAGTCTTCAGAAAATATGAGCCATATAAAGGAGTTTGTGCTTTGTCCTAAAAGCAACTGGCAATCACTAAAATGTTTAAAATCAGGGAAGTAAACTTTCTTCCAGCTTGAATTTTAGAAAGATCAGGAGTTTCAGTAAAAATATGAATAGCAGTGGATAGTAGTAACATCAGTGATTAAATAATAATACTAGCTGTAATAGTAACAGTAGTTATAAACAGGCACTTGTAGTAAACACTAGACTAATAAAAGTGACTATTTCATAAGGTAACCTTACTACGTACTAAGCGCTGGCACATGTACTTTGTAAATATTATCTCTGGTATATAGTAGCTATATAATTCCTATCGTTTAGTAGTGCTTTCTCTTTGCTAGATATTTATGTATGAAATTTTTTTTGAAAAAATTTTATTGCAATTGATACATAATATTCTGTCAATTTCTGCTGTACAGCAAGGTGACCCAGTTATACATATATATATATATATATATATATATATATATATATTCTTTTTCTCATATTATCTTCTATCATGTTCTATCACAAGTGATTGGATATAGTTCCCCGCACTATACAGCAGCACCTCATTGCTTATATGTATGACCTTTTCTTGCATTCAGTCGTTTAATCTTCACAACCTATGAAGTAGGTACTCTCTAGTTCGCATTTTACAGAGAAGAAATCCAATTTGTCACAAAGACAAACTCACCTGGGGTGAAAATAAGTGTGAGCTGAAATCCAAGTGCAAGATTCTACTATGGAGCTGATGGAAGTCAGGGAGAACATCCACATTAATACTTTTATCGAATCACATAAGTTGAAGAATCCAAGCCTCACTGGATTTAAATAATTGGTTTCAAATCATGAAGTGAGAAGGCAGAACTCGTATTTTGACACAGTTCTCTTTATCTCAAAAGTTTATGCTTTTTTTGGGCTATAATTGTGAATGGAATTGTTCTCCGAAAATTTTTATGTTAAAGCTCTAACCCCCCCCTGTACTTTAGAATGTGACTGTATTTAGAACTAGGGATTTAAAAAGGTAAAAATGAGGCTGTTAGGATGGTTCTTAATCCAACTTAACTGGTATCCTTCTTAGAAGGAGAGATTAGGTTTATAGAAAGGCACCAGGTTGTGTACTCACAGTGAGAAGCCCATGAGACCCTGGAAAAAAAATACAGCAAGCCAAGGAGACAGACTTCAGAAGAAACCAAATCTGCTGACACTTTGATCTTGAACTTCTAGTCTCCATATCCTTGAAAAAACACATTTCTGTTATTTAAACCGCCCAGTCTAGGGTTTAAGTAGATTTAAACAATGCTGTATATTGTAATGGCAGCCCTAGCAAATTAATACAGGATATGCTATCATTTCTTACTCCTAAAGTTGCAAAATTAGTTAATATTTTTCAAATTTATTTACTTTTTTAAAATTTTAATCAACTTTCTTTAAGGTATGTATAAACGATCCTCTAATCATGCCTCCCCAGCCTGTATTTCTATAGATTTACTGTGGAGTGACATTTCTATAGCATGCAGAATGATCAAAGGTACACTTTTGGCATCTGCGGTAGCATGCCTAAAGGGACTGCAAAAAAATAAAAGTCAATAAAATAAGGGGACATCCAGAATACTTTTCTAAATAAAATAAAATAAAATTTTATCTCAAGCACATCTAAATTTCTCCAAAAAAATTACAGATAAATACAGAAACAATGTAAAGATTAATGTACTTTTACAAGGAAAAGTACTCAGAGGTGTAATTTATTTTGATCTCCCGCCTTTTCCATTTCTGCCTTGGCTTGAAATTTTGTTTTTACTGAACCTAAAAATCCTCACCTTACTAAGTGAGGCTTAATTGCCTCTTGCAGTTAAGATTAATTACCTATTTAATACCTAAGAAGATGAACCCCTGCTGCTAAGTTTTATGATTTCTTCCTCGACCAAAACATTATACCCTCCTCTAGGGGTGTGGATAATTAAGCCTTTAAAAAACTGCCTTATTATAACCTCTTTCAAGTCATGCCTTATTCTGCTCTCCTTTTAAATCAAAGTTTATTCTCATGGGTTTTTTTTCCCTAGGTGTGAGTGTACGGGCATAGAAGAGGTCAGTATCTTTTCCTTTGAGGTAAAACATCTCTAGTCTGCTATGGTCTAAGAAACAGCCTTTTGTTTTCTATCGATGCCAAACAGCTAAAATGGAATTTCCTCTGAGCATAAAGGTATGTAGTCCATCCTAGGTCTATAATCAAATTTCAAGTGCCACCTAACTAACACACATCTCTCTGTCTTCCCGTTTTGGCATCTCATAAATTTATTCAACAGCCAACAAAGAGCCAACATATACTGAACATTTCTAACATACCAGGCAACATGCTAAGGTTTAAGTAGCCAAAGATGTTTGAGACATGGCTTCTGGCCTTGAGCAGCTTATAGAAGTTAGCAAAACAGATTCATAAAGGTTGAGTTTGCACACAATCCCTAAATAACTTTGATGGAATATAACTTCTCAATTATAAATGTACATAACCCTTCCTGCTGTTTGGCCTGTGACCCCCAACTCAGGGATTTGGTAGCCATTGATTGAGAAAATTTAATTGCCTTTTCCTGCAGAAAAGCAGGAAGAGGCAATTAAATTTTAAAAGTATGGGTTTTAGGAGAGAAAGGAAAGAATGCAAGGCAGGAGACATAAATTTGGAAGAATGCATGATGAAGAAAGACCATTTTTCAGTTAGGATAGAAGGAAGGCAGGTGAAAATGATGGCCCTGATACTGTGGAGAAGTGGGTTAAGATCTGAATTTGAATACAAGGACTGCAAAGACTGTAGCAGAAAAGGTCAGCTTCCAGAGGCTCCACAGGACCATCTACAGGAGGTAGCTTCAGTTGGACAGGCGATTTTGAGCTATTACTTAGCCTCAATTTTAAATTAATATAACTCATCATTACTAACATCAGTTGCTTTCTCAAGTTTAAATGAGAAGAATATTTAATTTAGAGTAAAAAAATTTGGTTAGGAAATTAATGACCGTGAAGATACACAATAGATCTTCAATATTTGGAATTTAAATGTTCATAGTTTTATAAATAGAATCAATATGGGCATGAATTTGGAAAATTTTTTCAAGCCCAATTTCTAAAGATTCAAGTATAGTTAACTAACAATGTTATATTAGTTTCAAGTGTACAACATTTTATATTTTTGTAGATTTTATTGTGTGATTTTATATTTTGGAGATTATATTGCATATAAAGTTATTATGAAATAGTGGCTATAATTCCTGTGCTAAAAATTATATCTTTGTATCTTATTTGTTTTATACCTTGTAGTTTGTATATAAGTCCCTATTTTGCCTCTCCTCTAGCCCCTCCCTGCTGCTTATTACTAGTTTGTTCTCTATATCTGGCGGTTTGTGTTTTGTTACATCATTCATTTGTTCTATTATGTATATTCCACATATAAAAGACTAAAATTAGCCTAAAATTAGACTAACATTTTCTCACATCACATACAAAATAAACTCAGAATTGGTTCAAGACCTAAATGTAAGACCTGAAAACCATGAAACTCCTAGAAGAAAACAAGAGACAGTACACTCTTTGTCTTATGTTACACACATATATATATGTATACATATATATGTATACATATATATTGTGGATCTGTCTTCTCAGGAAAGGAAAACAAAGGCAAAAATAAAGGGGACCTATTTGAATTTAAAAGCTTTTTTTTTTTAAATTGAAGTATTGTTGACCAATAAAATTGTGTTAGTTTTAGGTATACAGCATAGCGATTCAGTACTTTTAGTGGATTATACTCCTTTATAGATATTGGCTATAATTCCCTGTGCTACACGGTAAATCATTGTTGTTTATCTGTTTTATGAATAGTAGTTTCTATCTGCTAATCCCATAACCCTGATTTGTCCCTCCCCCACCCTCTTCCCTTTGTCAACCACAGGTTTGTTCCTATTTCTGTGAGTCTGTTTCTGTTTTGTATATGCATTCAGTTATATTCTTTTTTATTTTATTTATTTTATTTTACTACCTTATTTAGTTTTTGATTTTTAGAGTTGCACCTGTGGCATATGGAAGTTCCCAGGCTAGAGGACGAATTGGAGGTACAGCTGTGGCCACAGCCACAGCAATGTGAGATTCAAGCTGTGCCTGCAACCTACACCATAGCTCATGGCAATGCTGGATCTCTGACTCACTGAGCAAGGCCAGGGATCAAACCCACATCTTCATGACTACCAATCGGATTTGTTTCTGCTGTGCCACAATGGGAACTCCCATTTATATTATTTTTTAATTCCACATATAAATGATTTGTATATTCTTTCTCTGTTGACTTATTTCACTAGGCGTGATATCTGCTAGGTCCATCTCTATAATGAAATGGCAATTATTTTTTCTTTTTTATGACCAAGTAATATTCCATAACATATATGTATTTATAATATACATAGTAAATATAATAGTAGTAGTCCGTGTGTGTGTGTGTATAAAAGTAACAGTGTTTAATTAGATACAATTTCTTTATTTTTGCTTTTATTTATTTTGTTTTGGAAGATCGAGCCAAGAAAACACTGCTATCGTTTATGTCAAAGAGTATTTTGCCTATGTTCTCTTTTAGGAGTTTTATAGTTTCATGGTTTTTGCATAGCAGAGGAAGCCATCAATAAAAGGAAAAGGCAACCTACTGAATGGGAGAAGATGTCTGCAAATGATATGTCTGATGAGGCATTAATATCCAAAATATATAAAGAACTATACAACTCAATATCAAAAAAAAAAACTATTTCAAAATGGGCAGAGGGCATGAATGAGCATTTTTCCAAAGAAAGCGTACACATGGCCAACAGGCATTTGAAAAGATGCTCAACATCACGAATCATGAGAGAAATGCAAGTCAAGATCACAGATACCACTCCACACTTGTCAGAGTGTCCAAGCCCAATTTTAAGTCATATTTCAGTGCTGGATTTGCAGGCTTGGGTGAAGAATATGAAAAATATTGTGGGGTGAGAGATGGGCCAGAATTGTTTTTTTGGTGAGTGGCTGGGGCAAGCCATAGTGCCAGGACCAGGGTGGAGGTCAGCAGAGAGGTCAGCTATATTCTAGGGAGTATGATGGCACTGAAGGCATTAGATTGAAAGGGGGAGGAAAGAGAAAGAGGGAAAGAGAAAAGGGAATGATTTAGATCAGTATTTTTCTTTGTAGTAAGGCAATTTAGCTTCTGCCTATCAACTCAGTTTTGCTAATAACAAAAGTGATCATATTTTAAGTGCTTTGATTATTACATAGGTTCCTCTTCAGACCAATTCTGTATGTTTGGTAATATTGAAATATTTGTTTTACAGATAAAGATGTTCAGTTAGAGATTACGAGACATTGCCAAGATGGAGTGAGAGTTGGAACAGACTGACTTCGGAGTCTCTGCTCTTAACTATCACTCATTTAATTATTTTTTCCAGTTATATTTTATAGCACTTCATAAGGCAAATATAATGCTATTTATCAGTTGCGGTATTTCTTCATATATTTTTTATATTTCAGAAGTCCACTGGATGTTTCTGAACTAGAATTCTTTCTCAATTTCAGTACCTCCAGGAGCCAACTCTGAAACAAGGATTCCACTGCGTTCCTGATAGGGCACAAGACCATGAGACAGTGCAAGGATGGCAGCCAATAAACCATATGTAACTGCACCTTAATCAAAGCATAGGAGCTCAAGTAGGGGTGTAAAACTTGTGTCTCAAAATTACTCCTCTGAGGGGAGGGGGGCTGGGGTATTTAGACCAACTCCTGTCCAGTCATTGGCTAGGAGCTGCTATTGGGGTGGAAAAGTTAGTTCTCTGGTTCTTCATGTTTGCTTTGAGATCAAGTCACAGGAGGATGCTGGAGTACTTAGAAGTGGTGAGGTCCAGCAGGGGTTATGGGCACTGACCCATGTTCAGTGAAAAATCTGCATATAACTTTTGACTCCACCCAGAAATAGCCTACTGTTGACCAGAGGCTTTACCAATAACAAAGTTGATTAGCATGTTTTGTATGTTATATGTATTATATGTCTTATTCTTATAAAATGTAAATTATAGAAAAGAAAATGTTATTAAACATAAAGAAGAGAGAAAAAAAAAAAAGAAGTGGTGAGGTCCAGGAAATATGCGTGGAGCATCTACAGAATTTGCTACAAAGTCTTTATAGGTGGAATAAAGCACCTTAGGCATTTAGAAAATAGCAGGAACTAGTTATTTGCTGTTTTTGGAACTAGATCGCTCAGTTGACAAGAGATATAATTATAATAATATCAGCTGACATATATTGAACTTACAGTATGCCTAGTTCATTTCTAAAAACATTAAAGGTATGAATGCATTTAAACCTCATTACAATACTATGGAACAGGTACTATTATTACCTTAGTTTTACAAGGAATGTCCTAAATTTACAGAACTAATGCACAGTGGAGCAGAGCTGGAATCCAGCAGCCAGGTTCCAGAGCCTTGCTCTCAACCACACAGGTATTTCACCATTTGTTCTCTCCTTCCAAGGCCCTTTATCAGATATCCCTACTTTACTTTGCAATACAAAGGAAAATACAAAGATTTGATAAAATATGTCTGTCTTTCCAGCAGCTTCCCAAGGGGCTTGAAACTGTAGTAACCAGACAACTGTCTGGGACACTGTTTTTCTGAAATAGCATCAGTTATAAAATAATGCAGACTCCTTGACTTTGAAGGTAATATGCTATTACTCAGTCCTTTATTCTACTGATTGGTTTGAGCACCAAAAATGGAATGTTTCTGTCAGAAATAAAAAAAGATAGAATGAATCAATGTGACTATTTCCATCTTGAGCTGTTGAATAATGAATTAGCTAAGGAAAGGCTGAAATGTCCCACGGGGTAACATATTCTCAAGGTAATAAACTCAGGCCTGCTAAAACAGCTGATACTTAAACTCACATTGACTCTCATATCTTTTTATTTTTAAAGGAATAATCAAATTTCATTTTCTTTTTCTCTGAATCTATCTTCTTCATATCAATAAGCTAATATAGATTCCTTTATGTATTTCTCATTTTCACCAAACTCATATATATGGTATATATATATATATAGTTAATGTATACATACATGTATATATGGCAGTTCTTATTTTCCATGTACTTGATATAAAATAATGTATTCAATTATCCTCATGTCAATAGATATTAAAATTATTTTAATTCACGTTTGTGTAACATTGTGTTTATTTATTTATTTATTTTTTAGTTTTTTTGCCTTTATCTAGAGCCGCACCCACGGCATATGGAGGTTCCCAAGCTAGGGGTCTAACAGGAGCTGTAGCTGCCAGCCTTTGCCACAGCCACAGCAACGCGGGATCTGAGCCGCGTCTGCAACCTACACCACAGCTCACGGCAACGCCTGATCCTTAACCCACTGAGCAAGGCCAGGGATCAAACCCACAACCTCATGGTTCTTAGTCGGATTCATTAACCACTGAGCCACAAAGGGAACTCCCATTGTGGGTTTTTTTGTTGTTGTTTTATTTACTCGAACATACTGCATTGAATATTTGTGTAAATATTATACAAGGTGAAAGCCTTTTTTGTCACCACCTATCAAACAAGTGGGTCCCTTTATGTTCGCTGTCAGTCTTTCTCTAGGCTTCAGGACATTTTCTATAATATCACACAAGAACACTTTAGAAAACTTCTAAACCAGTGTTCAAAGAGAGGAGAAGGCACAGATCCTCAATCCTCATTATCTCCCACAGGGACTACTGCCAGGGTTAGAGCAACTTGCTAATGCACACACAGACTATCCAAGGGAAGGATTCAACTCACTGCTGCAACCTTGTCAGTAAAAGAATATATTTTCTAGTTTTCGCCAGGTAAAGTTGATTTTCATTGTGTTATGTTTAACTTGTTTGGGAAAACCAACTGCTCAGCACCTGGAAAATCTGAAGCCATCTGAAGTTTCTTTTGCTAGTAGTTGAAAGTAGTTACTAATCCTGTGGGAAGCAGGACTTGGGTGTAGCATTGACTTAACATTAATCAGAGTGAGCACAAAATCATCTTTGTACAATTCTGCTTGTTGCCCCACAGTTAGCTTTTCTCCAAACACCCCTACTGTCCATAGGTATTACTATTCTTTTAATGTTTCACCTGTCAGATGAGTCCAAAGATGTTCTGTTACCTTTTTGCTATATAAAAACCACCCCCAAATTAATGGGTTAAAATACTGATGTCTGCTGAGTAATATACAGCATGAGTTGACTTGATAGAATTTGTTCTTTTCTGCCTCATCCAGCTCCAGTTGGGCTTGTTCGAAGGCTGCACACTGGAATCATCCAAAGTCTTGCTCACTCACAATCTGGCAAGTTCAGGATGGTTGTTGGCTGAGATTTCAGCTGGGGCAGTGGCCAGAATACATAATGTGGCTTTTCCCAAGGGCTCTTTGGCTTTCTCATAGTATGGTGGCTCAGCTCCAAGGGCAAGCATTCCAGGGGTGAAAGCTCAGAACTCCGGGAGAGTCATTTAGCATCACTTCTACCTCATTATATTCATTAGAAGTCAGTCACTTAGGCCAGTTCATACTCACGAGGAAGTGGACTCCCCCTTTGGTTGAGAGGAATGTCAAATAATTTTCAGTCATGAAAGCATTACAATAGAAAAAAAATCCATTTCTTCGTTAATTTTCATGTTTTTCACATGTTTTTAGCATCATTTTGTTTGTGTATTCGTTTTTTATTGCAACATAACAAATTACGATGAGTTCTGCAGCTGGAAACAAGATGCATCTCATAGAGTCTGTAGGTCAGAAGCTCAGGCCTGGCTTAGAAGGGTTGTCTGCTTAGAATCTCATAAGGCTGAAATCAAGGTGTTGGCTAGGCTGTAATCTCATCTGGAGACCTAAGGAAAGGTCTATGTTCAAGCATTTTCTGGTTGTTGGTGGAATTCATTTCCTTGTGGCAGCTTTTTTCTTCAAAACCAGCAACGGAGAGAGTCAGCTTCTACTGCTTCAATGTTAGGTCATATCTAGCCAGGACAATCTTTAATTAACACAGAATTAACAATTTAAGGACCTTAATTCCAAATGAAGAAAATCCCTTTACCTTTGCCATATTCTGTTGGTTAGAAAAAAGTCACATTTCCACTTATACTCAAGGGAATGGATGTCAACAAATTAAAAAGATGGTCTTAGAATTTTGACTGCCACAATTGGCTTTATTTATTTAATCTTTGTATAATGTTTCTTCATATCTATTTTTTTTTTTCCTGTTCGGTTATTTATCCCTGCCTGGCCAGTTTGTAAAAGCTTCTTGTATACTATAGATATTATTTTGTGTCTTTATTATGCATCGGATACATATTTTTATAAATCTATTATGTATACATTGATGTTGTTTATAGATTTTTAATCTATAAAAATATTTTAAATTTTCATCTATTTCTTGAATTACCCTCAAGGAAAATTATTCATCTAAAACTGTGCTGTCTAATTTTTATAACAACCAGTCACATGTCATTCAAATTTAAATTTATTTCATTAAAATTAAATAAAATTGAAAATTTAGCTACGCGGTTCCACTGACCACATGTCAGGTGTCATATGTAGCTACTTTTTTAGATAGTAGAGATATAGAATATTCCTATGATCATGTAAAGTTCAACTGAATAATGTCAATCAAATTGTTTTTAATATATAACTCCTTTAGACATTTTTTCTATTTCTTTTATTTTCTATTTATTACTTTCATGTTTTAACTATATTAATTAGTTTTACATTTTAACTGTATTGATTCCCTCCTCTGATTTTTCCAGTTTATCTTATATTTACTTCTCAAATATTTTGAGGCTACAATGTTCCTACCTTCTTGTCTTTTTTTTTTTTTTTGCACTTGTGGCACATGGAAGTTCCTCATTAAGGGATCAAATCCAAGCCACAGCTGCAACTAACACCACAGCTGCAGCAATACCAGAACCTTAACCCACTGTGCCACAGCGGGAACTCCCCTTTCTTCTTTTCTTCAGTCATTTATGAAAATCATTAAGACTATACATTTACTTTTGAGTTCAGTTTTTCTGAGTTTAAAATACAACTTTCAGATATAAACATTTTACAGGTATAAATTTCATCATTTCTAAATAGTCATGCATTGTCATGCTCCACGGGCTACCATTTCAAATTTACTATCCTACTATGACAAGTATACTCATGTTGCTTGCACTTGGACTCTGCTATTCAGAGATTAATCATCCTCATTGCTACTTGACAGCATCTATAACAGCATCTTCTACCATAATTCTAGTCTGAAAAAGAAGAGTCATGACTGAACATTTTTTATCAGTGCTGCTGCCCACTCACATTCCATTCCTTTTTATCTTTAAGTGACAAGTTACAGGCCTACTGAGCAAAGACAGCTGGTATAGTTTATCATCTTTCATAACAGACCCATTCTATCATGCTCACTGCAGGCATGACCATTTTTCTCCACGATCTGCCAGAGCAGTTCTAGCATCTTCTTTACTTTGTGCTGTCAACCTATTTCCAAGTGTCCAAGAGACATCCCAGAAAAATATCAGAATTGGTTACTGGGGTTGTGGTCTAAATTCTATGTCATGAAGAAGTTTCTATATTGACACACTCTTTCTCTTTCACCTTTATATTCTGTCTGCCTTGATGCAGCTCTCCCAGGACCTATTCCCAGCCATATTCTCCTAGTCCATGCTGCTACATGTTAAGAATATATGGCAGCTCCTTTTCATGTAACCTTTTCTCTCTTAGCAGGTTTCAGTATGTCTTCAGTCACTTATCTTGTGTTTTGATTTGTTACGCTGGAGGTGTTGTAGGAGCTTTCATAAAGAGAAGTTCATTATTATTGCCAGTTTGAACATTTAATTTTATACCTTAGGCCCTATTGCTTATCATGATTTCTGACTATCATTTATTGGTGATTTGCTTTATATTATGAAGTTACTTATGTATACACAGAACAACAACAACAAAAAAAACATAAGGCAAAATGTTGCTCTCATGAACTTTACAAGAAGTTGCCAACATTTCAAGAAACCATGAAAGCATTCAAATATGGGATACAGACATCAATGTGATATCAAAATTTTTATAAAAAACACCTCAAATTCTAAGGCGGGGAAAACTTGAAATATTTTTGCTGTGTCTTTTTAATTAGTAAAATAGTAAAAGTATTTCTGCTTTTTGAAGAATCAATTTGAAGTCTTTAATCTGTTATCACAGAGCTATACAAAGGGAACAGTGAGATTGGATATTTTGTTCTGATCAGGCTATGGCTTTGGAAAAGAATGGCATTTTTTTTTTCAGTTTTAGTCTAAACAAAGAATGATCACATCACCATTACACAGTGTCACTTTCCCTTTTACAGCAGTTAGTGTTGATTTTTTCAACTTAGTTCACTCAACAGTGGCTAGCCACAGATATTAAGCGCTAGAAAGCAATTCTATTTAAATCTTCCTTGGCTGAGAGACAGGCCAACTAGGCTTCAGTTAGGAATTTATTTTTGATCAAAAGCAAGTCTAATAACAAATAAAGTGACCAATATCACACATGGAGAGGATTAGTATGAGATAACATGAACTAAAATCTCTCTCTTCCCCCACCCCAGCTATACACAATTTAAAGATCTACTTAAATATTATGCCAGATTATATCCACTCTGAATAGAAATGCATTTATGGAAAAATGAAAAAAATCCATCTTACAGTCAGAAATTTCCTACCATTTGCAAAAGAAGAGTCTAAAAATGGAACACAATGCCAGGAGGATATTTTCTCCATGCTCTTCAAAAGCTTTCTGTTGTTAACAGAGCAGGGAATTACATTGATATTTTTAGGAAAGTATTTTCCAAGATTGTTTCCCACACCAATGTTTCACAAATTTCTACAGTTGTTTTTGTTTAATAAACTCTTTTGAAGGTCATTTGGGTTCAAGCAATGCTGGCCTACACAAAATTAAATACATTATGTTTACAGCAGAACATCTAGGAGAATTAATATGCTTATAGGAACTAAGCATCTCTAACTGAACAAGAATTATTGAAGCTTTGGACTTTGAAACCCATTTTCTTGGAGAACCTGATGTGGCATGTTCTAAGAAACATTTTTGAGTGAAGCTGCTTAGAGGTAAATTCTACAATGACTTCTTTATTTTTATTAATTTTTAATTAGTGTATAGTTATTATGTCAATCTCTGCTGTACAGCATAGTGACCCAGTGATACACACACACACACACACACACACACACACACACACACATACACATATGTATATCCTTTTTCTCATATTACCTTCTATCATGTTCTACCATAGGAGACTGGATATAGTTCCCTGTGCTATAAAGTAGGACCTTATCTATTCTAAATGTAATAGTTTGCATCTAAAAATCCCAAACTCCCTGTCCATCCCACTTCCTCTCCCCTCCATCCCGGCCACCACAGGTCTGCTCTCCATTTCTGTGATCTGTTTCTGTTTTGTAGATAGGTTCATTTGTGCCATATTTTAGAATCCACATATAAGTGATATACTATGGTATTTGTGCTTCTCTGTCTAATTTACTTCACTTAGTATGAGAATCTTTAGTTGTATCCATGCTGCTGTAAATGGCATTATTTTGTGGTACATATATACAATGTAGTATTACTCAGTCATAGAAAACTACAATTACTTATTTTTTTTTTCTTTTTTTTTGTCTTTTTGCCTTTTTCTAGGGTTGCACCTGTGGCATATGGAGGTTCCCAGGCTAGGGGTCTAACAGGAGCTGCAGCTGCCGGCCTTCGCCACAGCCACAGCAACACGGGATCCAAGCCGCGTCTGCAATCTATACCACAGCTCAGGGCAATGCCGGATCCTTAACCCACTGAGCAAGGCCAGGGATCGAACCCGCAACCTCATGGTTCCTAGTCGGATTCGTTAACCACTGAGTCATGACGGGAACTCCAAAAGTAAAATAACTTTTTAAAGGTTACTATATTTGAATATAACAGTACCACAAAGAATGTGAATTAGGATCTGATCAGGAGATAGAACCACTCAGTGATCCCAACAGGGAACATTTAATATAAACAGGTTTTAACCATAGTGTGAATTAGATTAATAACAGACAGTTTGGTAAAATGTAAAAAGAACCCTAAAGAATATGAAAATAGCAGCTGAGACAGAACATCCAAGGAAGAGCCCCCACCCTCAACCCTGTCAGGATTGAAAGCTACAACTTTGCTGGAGAGGCCATGACCATTTCTCACTGAATGGCAGAGATGCCACTGTGATGAGGTGCTGGTAGATCTTGCTGGAACCCTTCTTTCTAGAATTTGCTGGAAATCCATTCTTCAGGGTGTAGAAGAAAGCTGTTCACAGAAAGGTGTCTCACGGAAACATTCTGCATGACTTTTCTGAGGGGATTCTGGGGAAAACTGCCCTCGTCTGCTGCTGCTTCCAGCTGCTACTGCTGGATATTAGACATGGCAGGAATTGGGTGATAGAGAAGTTGCTCATGCGCTATAGGAGCCTGATGCTGGAAAAACTGTATGTGTTCCAAGACCCAGTGTTACACATTGGAGCAGCTGAAAGCCAAAGTAATGCAAGAGCCTTCCAGGTGAGCACACTTGAACCAGGAGGAAAAGCCCTTTCTCCTGCAAAGCTATTCACAAAATTCGCTTCCATCTGGCAAAGGAAAATGTATTTGAAGTGCCAGATCTATATTTGCAGATCAGGCAAAGAATGGTAAATTTCGAGGGGCAAGATATTAAGTTGATAACTGGCACAGAACATTATGAAATTTAGAAGAAAATAAATTTTTATGTTCTTTTGTTATTCTCTGTTTACTGTGATAGTATTCTACATACATCAGAACTTTTTCCAGGAGCTCCTGTTGTGGCTCATTGAGTTAAGAACCCATCATAGTGTTGATGGGGGTTCGATCCCTGGCCTCACTTAATGGGTAAGGTTCAGGCGTTACAGCAAGCTATGGTGTAGGTCACAGATGTGGCTCAGATCCAGCATTGCTGTGGCTGTGGTGTAGACTGCAGCTGCAGCTCTGATTTGGCCCAGGAACTTCCATATGTCACACATGCGGCCTTAAAAACAACTTGTTCAAAAAATTTGTTTTCCTGTAAATAACAGGAACAATCAAAAGTAATTAAGAACATTTGGGGAGTTCCCGTTGAGGCTCAGTAGTAACGAAAACCCAGCTAATACCCATGAGGATGTAGGTTCGCTCCCTGGCCTTACTCAGTGCGTTAAGGATCTGACATTAACGTAAGCTGTGGTGTCGGTCATGGACATGGCTCAGATCCCATGCTGCTGTGGCTGTGGTGTAGGCCAGCAACTGAAGCTCTGATTGGACCCCTAGCCAGGGACTTCCATATGTGGCAGATGTCACCCTAAAAAGCAAAAAAAAAAAAAAAAAAAAAAAAAAAAAAGGGCGGGGACTTTTTTTTTTTTTTTAGAAAAAGTCTTTCAATGCTGCTTGCAGTTTCAAGGTTTCAAGGTAAATTTGATATGAGCACTTTGTGCTACTAATTGCAGACTACTCAGATACAAGCAACAGGATCAATGACTAATAGTCACATAAACAAATAAATGGTGATTTTTCCAGTGTGTGTGGGGGAACTCTTGAGGTAAACAGTTTCAGTCATTAGTTTGATGGGCCATACATTTCAAAGCCACCATATCTGTGATTGCCTTGGCCTTTTCCTCCTGCACACCACATGGCTATTCCATCTTCAGGAATCAAATCTGTAACCAAGGTAGATCTGAAAAAATATTATATGTGAGCAGCTAGGCCTGACCCTTTTAAAAGCAAAGGGAAACTGGAAGCCCTCAGTAGACTCATTATTAGCTGTAACTATGCCACGTAGCTACTCCTGCTGGGGAAGCAGTTTTAAACTGTTAGTTGCCATAGTGGAGCATTCAAGGGGAATGGGTTTTGAGACTTCTGATTCCTAAGCCAGTGAATAGTATCTTCAAGAGAGTTTCTTGAGGATGTAAACATACTGTTAAAATAATGCAGCAATTTAAAATAATTTAAACTTAGAATACAGTAAAAACAATGGGGGAGCTTGGTAAGCAGAGGAATAGCTGTCCCCAAAGATGACAATGAAACTCATGTATATGCTAAGTTACATGACAAAAGGAATAAAGGTTGCAGACGGAATTAAGATTGCTAATCTGCTGACCTTAAAATCGGCTATCCTGGATTATCCTGGTTGACCCACTAAAATCAAAATGGTCCTTACCAGCAGAAGAGGGAGGTAGCAGAGAACAAGATAGCCATGTATCTATGGAAGAGAGTTGCTAGAGATGCAAGGTTGCTCTCTTTAAAGGTGGAGGAAGGGACTCTAGCCAGGAAATGTGGTCAGTGTCTAGAAGCTGGAAAATGCAAGGAAATGGATTCTCCCCTAGAGACTATAGAACATAATGTGATTATGTCGACACCCTGATTTTAGCCTAATGAAACCTATATTGGACTTTCTACCTATCAAGCTGTAAGATAATAAGTTTTTGTAATTTTGAAATTACCAAGTATGTGACAATTTGTTATAGAAGCAGTAGAACACTAGGGAGAAACATGATGTATCTACAAAATTGAGAGACTGCATTTTTTTTGAAACTTTCAACTTCACATTAGATTTTTCTTTGCGATGCTTTCCAGAAACATTCTTTTATATTTTGGATGGATTCAGAGTTGAGATGCAGATAACTGAAATTCTAGAAAGTTACGGTCCATCCACAACTATTTACTTTCTACTGGAGAATCAGTGTGACTGTATGAGAATATCATTGGATAAATAAGACATAAAAACGACCCTTAGACTTGACCCAAAGGTATCTGAATATTTTATTATCCCCCTTTTTTTGGAATTTTTTCATTTTAACAATATATTTTTAGTGTGTGGACTTATACATCTAAAATGTTTAAAGGAAGAAGTTTAATATCAATGGCTAATATTTTATATGTTTTTCCCAGCTGTGATCAAAAAAAAAAAAAAAAGAACAGCTCTGTGACAGTTGTACTAACCATGTGGCTATATACATTATTTTATAAACAATTTTTTTTCCAGATGCTGAGTAGCTTTGTTACAAATGATTAAAAATAACATTTGTAGCCTCTAAGACTCTCTGATCTGTCAAATAGTAAAAGAAATCACACAGACTGTTATAACTTCATATAATAAATTCATATTTTTTCTTACATTGAGTAGAATGGAAAGTAAATTTGCAACGAAATCTTTTAAATATTATATTTCCAAATAGGAACATTTCATACCTAAAAAAAGAGCATTTTATCACTAGAGAGTAGATTTAACCACTCCCTGATATTTTTTCTTTTCATAGAATTAATTCATTCTTAATACAATGTGGACAATTCTTGGGCTGACATGACTTAAATCCCTTGCTCTACCTTGTAGTTTTAGGTGGATTTTGCCAAGTTCTATGCCTATCTAAAAAACACTCATTATAAAATGGACATGATATTAGAAAATACACAAGTTTCAGGAGTTATTGAAAAGTAGGTACTTGATCAATTTAGTGATTATTATTAAAATACAACACTATATTTATTTTTAAAAGTAAAACAAACATATATATCAGTTAGGTGGTTTAACAGAAACATACGCTGTAACCAAATATTTCTTTCTAACAAGATATGTCAAATATACCAGCAGTTTAATGAGGAAATGCATACCTTAATTTACAGTTGTCTTTTCTTATTTGATAAATAAAAAAATTGTTCTAGGTTAGATATAGGCCTCATAGGATTTCCAGAGCACCCAACATTTGGTGTGTAATGTATAGTTGAGGGTACGTAACTGATAACTGAATTTAAAGGAAAGTTTTTGTTTTTGTTTTATTTAACTAACAAAGAAAAGACAAAAAAAATAAGGTGAAGATGGTACTAGTGATATAAACTGAGAATACATATGTGCTATGGTTTACACACACACGCACACTCTCTTCCAAAAAATAAATCAATCTAAACCACTTTTCTGACCCTGCGTCATCACCAGCTTTGAATTTCTGTAATCCCATCAAAAGAACTGGACTAAGAGAACAAGTTCAATGTCTCTGATCAATGTGAATATAAGACTGTAGAAAAGAATATGTTACTACTACTGCTATTAACTATATTTATAATTATAATACAGTATATAGATGGGCAAATGAAGCGTGAGGTGGATACATAAATTCCTAAAGTTGACAAAGTATAGTTAGAAAGTGGAAGAGGTAGGATAAAATAGTGAATGAAAATACATATTTTGGATTTATCATTTAATTACATGAATAGTTGGATCAGGGGGCAATGGGCGGAAACTGCTAAGTATATATTACTTAAACTTTTGAGTTCAAATATTTCATCTGACCCATTACATAATTGATGATATGTGATTAGGAATTTCTTCTAATGTATTTCTAAGTCCATAAGTAAATGTCTAGCAATATATCTGCTAAAAATCAAATGCTGCTGAGAAGCCTGATGTATGTTTATAAAATAAATACATTGATATTTTAAAACTATTTTATGTAAGCTTATGAAAATCAGTTGTAATTATATATACATTCTATATATAAATATATATCTATACGTTGCTAATTACTATAGGATTTTTATTAAAGAGTTAGTTTTCAATGATGAGTGTTTAATACTTGTATACTCAAATTTCATTTTGCTTTCAAATTCTGCTTACTTTTCTGTGGACAAATAGATATTTGGATGATCCTAAGAATAAAGACATACTTTGTTCCGGGATAAAGTACTGAAAATATTTTATAAAACCTACTGAGGAAAACACAATACTCTCCTACTCTGCTAAGTAAGTGATGATATGTTTTAAAACACATATAAATCATGCCCACATATGTATATGACTGGCTAGCTTGTCCTACTCCTATGCTGAGGCTGGTATTGTAATTATTTAAAATGAATCTTCAGTGGACTGAAAACAAGAATATAAAAGGAGAAAAAAACTGTTTCCTGACATGGAACTACCAAATTAAAGACATGGATTTCTGCTCCCTGTACACTGAATCTTATATCCCGATGGGTCAGACTGATATTGAATCATTTTCCATATGGAGCTATCCTCTAAGGGGACTTCCATAATTAAAGAAAAAAGGCTTTACTGAGTAATACCCATTCAAAAAAAAGTAAATATCCATATC
This sequence comes from Catagonus wagneri, assembly GCA_004024745.2. Lineage (NCBI taxonomy): Eukaryota > Metazoa > Chordata > Mammalia > Artiodactyla > Tayassuidae > Catagonus > Catagonus wagneri. The sequence goes on along the minus strand of PVHT021183618.1, from coordinate 1,250,148 downwards.
CTTCTAATTTTAACCTTATTTTATTTCCAGGGCTTGAACTGAATACGTGCTATTTCAAATTGAATGCTATTTGCATTTGAGTTAATGTCTTAAAATCTGTGCTTGCATTTGGCAAAAATGATGTGTTGCTATTTATAATCACTATCTTTGTTCGTAGTATCTCAATTGAATTATGAAGAGAAAAATATCTCAAATTAAACTCATAACGTAACATTAATTCTTCTCTTCAGAACTTTTCTTTTCATTTTTCTTTAGTCTTGTTAAAAAGTTATCTAAATTTTAAATGTAACAGGTGGATGGACTTTCCTCCTTACAAATCTTGCATATATGTTTAGTTCTAAAAACTGATTCACCTAAAACAAATTTAGTTATTTACAAGAAAACACTGTGCTTGACTTAGTATTTAATATTTCATTCAAGCCCTGGAAACTGTTAACTGTTACATGTGAACTTATAGGTTTTTGCCCAGTGAAAATGATAAATTCAAATGTTATTGTTTTGTGGATTTATAGGACACAAACCAATTTTGTATCTATCAGACAATTCATTTCAATAGTCTGTTGACTGACTGACTATATAAAGGCTTGGTTCTCAAATTCTTTTAATTAGTATCATGATCTTATTGGCTACCTCTTGAATTATAACATTGAGCATAATCTTTGATAGATATTGTTACACTTGAAAGTCACACTTTAATTTTTCACAAAGTGTATTTTAACATCTTTTAATTTGTTAGTTTTTAAATGTTTTTCTAAAGTTGAACCATTGAATTAATTTTTTTAGCTCTTGATGTGGTAAGCACTCTGTTTTTGTTTCGTTTTTTTTGTTTTTGGTAAAATTATCTGTCTTTATGAGGAGTGACTATAAAGTCAAAAATCTGTATAAAAGCGAACATATCAGGACTAGAGCTATCAGAACCATTTTGTTAGTCATTCAGTTCTTAGTTTATTTTAGATCATTTTATTTTAATTGTGAAATACACATAATGTAAAAGTACGTTAACCATTTGTAAGTGTACAGATCAGTGGAATTAAATATATATTGTTATACAACTACCACCATTATCCATTTCCCAATAGATTTAGAGGTCATTTTACACCCAAACTAGTATTATACAGCTTAACTATCTCTCCCATTTACTATAATTGGATTTTAATGTGTTTGGGTTATTACCAATAATTAAAACCAACTTCAAATGTAACAAAAATCTTATCAAAGAATAAATTTCTAGTTTATTTACAAAATATAAATGCAAAAATAAAAAATACCTTGAAAATTTGAAATCACTAAAAATAGACAATATTTTAACTTCCTCAAAATGGAAAATATGCATTAGAAGCATGTATTATCTTGGAATCCTAAAGTTAGCTTCCTCTGATCAGTCTGCAAAGGAATCCTGGTCATTAGCAGTATTCTCTGCTTCTATCATTTCCAATTACATTTTTATCATTCTTAGTCTTGTATTGTTGAGTTTTCATTGAGGTTTCTTGTATAGCTGATGCCCAGGTTGCTGAAGTCCTTTCCTAACTTTCGACCTTTATATTTGCCACGCCATCATTTTACCTTCCCCAGACATATTCTTCACTGAAGTGGGTGTATACATTTCACTTTTACTTCCAATGACATTTTATTAGGCTACAAGGAAAAGATATGTTCGCATATTGCAGAGGCTTGGGTAACAAGTTACTTTAGTCACTTCTTATTGTACCCCCTATTGTAGCCCCTCAGGAGGTGAGTGAATGGCCTCTTTGTTTAGGGAAAGTAAGCTTAATCCTATATTTTCCTTAAAAGTTGGCAAGTATCACGTGCAACCCCCAAGAGAAGCAGAGGACTGGTGGTTCAGAATTTTCTTTTAAGCTTTTGTTGAAGTATAGTTGATTTACAATGTTGGGATAATTTCTGCTGTACAACAAAGTGATTCAGTTTATATGTGTACACACATCAATTCCCTTTCAGAGTCTTTTCCCACATAGATTATCACAGAATACTAGGTAAGGTTCTCTGTGCTATACAGCAGGTCCTCATTGGCCAGTCATTACACATACCACAGTGTGCATATGCTAATCCCAAACACCCAGTCCATCCTTCCCCCTCCCCTTCGGTACCTTAAGTTTATTTTCAGTCTGTGAGTCTGTTTCTGTTCCACAAATAAGTTCTTTGTATCCTTTTTTTGGGTTCCACATATAAGTGATATCATATGATGTTTGTCTTTCATTGTCTAACTTCACTTAGTTATGATCATTTCTAGGTCCATCTATGTTGCTGCAAATGGCATTATTTCATTCTTTTTAAGGTGAGTAATATTCTAGTGTATATATGTACATCTCTTTCTTAATTAAAGTATAATTGATTTACAATGTTTCTTCAATTACTGCTGTACCACAAAGTGACCGAATCACACACAGTTCCCTGTGCTGTACAGTAGGGCCCTTTGTTCTATCCATTCCAAATATAACAGTTTACCTTGCCAAACCCTGAACTGCCCATCCACCCCCTGCCCCCTAGGAACCACAAGTCTGCTCTCTCCAGCCATGATCTGTTTCTCTTTTTTAGACAGGATCATCTGTGCCATATTTTATTTTTTTTATTTTTTATTTTTTTGTCTTTTTGCCTTTTATGTAGAGCCGCACCCGCGGCCTATGGAGGTTCCCAGGCTAGGGGTCTAACAGGAGCTGTAGCTGCCGGCCTAAACCACAGCCACAGCAACGCGGGATCCGAGCCACGTCTGCAACCTTTACCACAGCTCAACGGCAACGCCGGATCCTTAACCCACTGAGCAAGGCCAGAGATCGAACCCGCAACCTCATGTTCTTAGTCGGATTCGTTAACCACTTAGCCACGAAGGGAACTCCATGTGCCATATTTTAGATTCCATATATAAGTGAAATCATACAGTATTTGTCTTTTTCTTTCTGGCTTATTTCACTTAGTATGAGAATCTCTAGTTCTATACATGTCGCTGCAAATAGCATTAGTTTATCTTTTTATGGTGGAGTAGCATTCCATTATACATATGTACCACACCTTCTTAATCCATTCATCTGTCAATGGACATTTAGGTTGTTTCCATGTCTTGGCTATTGTGAATAGCACTGCAATGAACACAGGGGTGCATGTATCTTTTTCAGTGAAAGTTTTGTCCAGATATATGCCCAGAAGTGGGATTACTGGATCATATGGTAGGTCTATATTTAGTTTTCTGAGGTATCTCCATACCGTTTTCCATAATAGTTGTACCAATTTACATTCCCGCCAACAAAGAAGGAGGGTACCCTTTTCTCTACACCCTCTCCAGCATTTGTTATATGTTGACTTGTCAATCACAGCCATTCTGACTGGTGTGAGCTTGTACCTCATTGTAGTTTTGATTTTTATTTCTCTAATAATTAGTGATGTTGAATATTTTTTCATGTGCCTGTTGGCCATCTGTATGTCTTCTCTGGAGAACTGTCTATTTAGGTCTTCTGCTCATTTTTTAATTTTGTTTTTTTGAGCTATATGAGTTGTTTGTATATTTTGGATAATAAGCTCTTGTCTGTTGCATCGTTTGCAAAGATTTTCTCCCATTCTGTGGGCTGTCTTTTCATTTTTTAATGGTTTCCTTTGCTGTGCAAAAGCTTTCGAGTTTAATTAGGTCCCTCTGGTTTAATTTGTGTCTTTATTGCCATTATTCTATAAAGTGGATCAAACAAGATGTTGCTGTGATTTATGTCAAAGAGCATTCTGCCTGTTTTCCTCTAGGAGTTTTATAGTATCTGGCCTTATATTTCAGTCTTCAATCCATTTTGAGTTTATTTTTGTGTATGGTGTTAGCATTCTATTTTCACACATCTTCATTATTCATTCCTCTTTTGATGGACATTTAGGTTGCTTCCATGTCTTGGCTATTCTAAATAGTGATACAATGAATATTGGGGAGCATGTATCATTTTGGATTATGATACTCTCCAGATAGATGCTCAGGAATGGGATTGCTGGATCATATGGTAACTCTGTTTTTAGTTTTCTAAGGAACCTCTGTACTGTTTTTCATACTGGTTGACCAGTTTACATTAACATCAACACTGTAAGAGGGTTCCCTTTTCTCTGAACTACTTCCAGTATTTATTGTTTGAAGGCCTTTTTATGAAGGCCATTCTGGCTGGTGTAAGGTAATAATTCATTTTAGTTTTGATTTGCATTTTTCTAATAATTAGCAATGTTGAGCATTTTTTTTTCATGTACCTACTGGACATCTATATGTCTTCTCTGGAGAAATATCTTTTTAGATCTTCCACTCTTTTTTTTTTTCTTTTTGATTGGGTTGCTCGTTTTTTTTTTGATATTGAGTTATATGAGTCATTTATATATTTGGAGATTAATTCCTTGTCAGTTGCTTCATTTGCAAATATTTTCCCTCATTTTGTTGGTTGTCTTTTCACTTTGTTTATGGTTTCTTTTGCCATGCAGAAATTCTAAGTTTAATTAGGTCTCATTTGTTTATTTATTTATTTTTTTAATTTTTATTACTATAGTTGGTGGGATCTGAAAAAATATTGCTGCTGTTTATGTTAAAGAGTGTTCTGCCTATGTTTTCCTATAAGAGTTTATGGTCTTATAGGAGTATATGGTCTTATATTTAGGTCTTTAATACATTTTGAGTTTATTTTTGTGTATATTGTTGGCGAGTTTTCTAATTTTATTCCTTTGCATAAAGCTGTCCAGTTTTCCCAGAGCCACTTATTGAAGAGACTGTTTTATTCCCACTGTATGTTTTTGCCTCCTTTGTCAGAGATTCATTGACCATAGATGCGTGGGTTTAATTCTGGGTTTTCTATACTGTTCCACTGATCTTAATTTCTGTTTTGGTGCCAGTAGCAGACTGTTTCGATGACTGTAACTTTATGGAATAGTCTGAAATTAGGGAGCTTGATTTCTCCAACTCCATTCTTCTTTTTCATGATTACTTTGGCTATTCAGAGGTCTTTGTGTTTCCATACAAATTTCAAATTTTTTTTGTTCTAGTTCTATGAAAAATGCCATTGGTAATTTGACAGGGATTGCACTGAATCTGTAGATTGCCTTGGATAGTATAATCGGTTCAGTTTGGAGGGGGCAGATCAAGGGAGAATCATCCCAAACTAGTAGCCACACTTTTGGGTCCAGAAGTCAGAACTAAAACCTTTTCAGACTACAAGTCCTTAGATACATACAGAGAGGAGGGAAATTCAAGAGGGAGGTTTTGCGTTTTCTTCTAATAAAGCACATGAGCGTACAAACAACTACCTGAAAACAAACTGCACCCTGAGATTCACAAATAAGCACATTTCAGGAGTTCCCGTCGTGGCTCAGTGGTTAACGAATCCGACTAGGAACCATGAGGTTGCGGGTTCGATCCCTGGCCTTGCTCAGTGGGTTAAGGATCCGGCATTGCCCTGAGCTGTGGTGTAGATTGCAGACGCGGCTTGGATCCCGTGTTGCTGTGGCTGTGGCGAAGGCCGGCAGCTGCAGCTCCTGTTAGACCCCTAGCCTGGGAACCTCCATATGCCGTGGGTGCGGCCCCAGATAAAGACAAAAAAAAAACAAACAAGCAAAAAAATAAGCACATTTCAAGAACTGAGTCTCATGCTCTGAAGACGGTTCAAAAGGTGCATTTCTAGTAATAGCTCTTGCATAGTTATCTAAGATATTAAGTAAGTAACACTCCCTTTTATACATGAATTCCAGTATTTTAAAGCCACACCTAATTTTTATATCTATATTTATCTTTCTATCTACATTTCATCAAAAGCCTTCTAGAATTTCCATGTTTCCTACATTTATTTTGTGTATCATAGGGCTTGATTTGCAGGGTAAAGAGAGAAAAGAACTGTAAAAAAAGCATAAAGTTAAAATGGGTAGAGAGTGAGTTTATAAAGGTAGTGAGTTTATAAAGGTAGTGAGTTGTGATATCTCAGTGATCTTCTCCCAACCTAGAACCTATTATTTTTGTTTCAGTTTTTAGTTTCCTCAGATTTTAATACCATTTTTTTCTATTCTAGATATTTTTGTTTTTTCTTCTTTTTTCTCCATTGCTCATGATAGCTCAGAGCAGTCATAGTTTAACATAACAGTACAAAATAAAAACCATAACTATAAAATAATCCAAGTTCCTTTGAAAATAGCTCTCAAGGTGGAGGGTATGGGGGAGTGTGGCAATCTCTCTCCCCCCTTCTAGAGATACTAGCCTTGCCTTTATTTGTGTAATCAAAAGGTAAAGCACATAAATGGATATTATAGACTAGTGAAGTGGTATAAACAGAATTTCAAAAGCTTTTGGGAATTACTTTTGGGGTATTGAGGTCTTATCTATAATTATAGATTCAGATTGTTTTTCAGTAGTGTCAGAACAGGAGACTTAGAAACTGTGGCCAATGACAGACTGCATGGTTTTGCAAAACTATTTTATTGTTATAAAGCTCAGATTTCTTATCTTAATAAATGAAAATAAAGCAAATTTGAGGGATTTCGATGATCAGACAAGATACTCACACATCAGAGGGAATTACCCTATATGAATATGCTTGCCTGAACCAGGTTTTCATTAAGAATTTTCCCTATCCATTCCCATTCTCCTGTCTTACTACTCTATCCTCTTCTCAGAATAGTAAAACAATGTTTAATTTCAGTCTGGTAAGGAAAATATATAATGAATAAGTGTATTAACTGGTTGCAATGGGTATAATCATTGGGAATAAACAAGGGGAACAGGACATAGATAGCTCAAGGATTCTGGCTTGCTGAGAGTGGCTCTGAATTTTGGTGGTATTTTACTATGTACCAACCATCCTGACCCTGAATAGCCAAAACAATGAGCTCAAAAGGGAAACAAAAATTAAGATTTGTCTATAGAGGGGGAAAAAGCAAGCAAACAAACAAACACAAATCACCTCAAGTTAGAATGGTAATTGGTTTTTCTGGAGCCTAAACTAATAGAAAAGTTAGTCTTAAATACCACAGTTTGAATGATCACTTGGTGGGTCACTTTGCCCATATTGTATCTATTTTTATGTAGATGACCGTCCACATCTATAAAAGAGTCCCTGGCTATAAGCAAGTCATGGAGCTTTAATAAGTACCAGGAATGCATGAATAGCTGAAGTAAGCAATATAAGAAAAATCTTTTTTTTTTATATTCACATATTTATGGCCATAAGGAGGCAGAGTACTGATTTGTTGTAATATAGTTTGTATTTCAGCAATTCTAAGGAAACTTTTAATTCCAGGTCTAGAAGAGTGGCAGTATATCGGTGGCCTTTAACTTGATTCCTTTTAGACTAAGCCCTTGGAGAGACTAATCTTGAATAAAGGCCAAAAAATAATCAGTCATTCATTCAGTGAATATTAACTGAGGAACAACCACGTGCCAGGTGTTGTTCTAGGCCCTTGATCATCAAAACAAACCAAAACAAAACAAAAACCAGAAAAAACATACAGAGTTATCTCTTGGAAGTATTTATAATATCCATAATCAGAGAAATTGGGAAAGCAGCTTTGAAAGACTTGTGTACTATCTATATGAAACAAAAATCTGAATATATTTGAGAACAGAAAACCATGAATGCCAATTAAATATAATATATATTTTCTGAAATCCGAAGTGGCATAGTGCAGCAAAGTACCCAGGTAACAGCAGGGTCTTGAGAAAACATACTGTGAAAATGTGTGGAATTAGGACTCCAAGGAAAGACAAAGGAATGGTGACACAAAGAAAATCAGGGATGATAATGATAGCTTTAAGTTCAAGATTTGGCCAGATATAATGTACAATGGGAGACTATCTCCTGAGAAGGAACATCCAATTGAGAATCTGAAATTGGGCAAGATGTTGGAATAGTTGATGCATTCGGCAATCCCAAAACTCATGGCTTCAAATCTCACTGTGGGGACAAAATGAGATGGATTCTACAAGAAATGCTAATGAAAACATCACTGGACCAAAAACCTAAAAAAGGCTTCCTGACTCAGCAGAGTGCTCACTTTCTACAGTAACGAAAAATGCCAAAATTTAGTAGATTTAACTACACACAAGCTGAGTCCTCCTGAAGCCAGTAGAGGAAAAGTACCTGGTAATAACCTACTGGAGTTCTCTGGCTCTACTGTAGAGAAAACAGAAAACCCATTCAAGGACTCGACCATTAGGACGCAAAGGAAAACACATCATGAGGACTAAAAGGCCAACGTACAGTTTTTCACTCCCTCTCTAGTGACACAGATCTGACCCGTAAGTTTCACCAGCACCTTCAGTTCAGAAACCTGCAGGTGATTCTCCAGTGAAAAGAACTGAAGATGTGGTGACCTCTTCTCTAGCAGGCAGTTCCCTTAGTTCTGAGTTATTAAGTGGGCACATGCAAACACAAAGAATTCACATTTAATTCAGCAGTGAAATGTTAAAATAGCTGAAGATGGAAACTGAAATTATGATTTGAATAAAGAGGGGGCTGGAGAAGTACCACAAATTAGAACTAAGAACCAGTGTTTTCATGCCTATGAAGGTCTCAACTAATGGAGAAAGTAGTAAGAGCTTAAATGTCATTTTCTGAGGGAAGGTAAGACAGGATTGTTCTTCTTCAAAAGTATTGTAAGAGGGAAGAGCAAATACGACTCCAGGTTGGATTTGTTTCTTTTACTTTAATATTTGTGCTCTTTTATCTGTGCTTGGTCATGCTGGCTCTGCATCTTTAGAAAAATAATGTTGCTTATAGTCTGAAGTATACTGGGTAACCTGTTGTCAGGGCTCTGACATGTAAGAGTCCATCCATATAGACATAAAAAGTTGCCGAACAGAGAATAATATTTGTCTTCTTGGAGGTTTACAGGAAAATCATCACCTGATCTACATGAACAGATGCAAGAACAAAGGATTTTGACACCAAGAAGTTTGCAACAAACCAGCACACACACATGCCCCCTTTAGGATAAAAGAAGCCCAAATTCCAGCTCAGGTAAGATGATTCTCCAGGACTTTACAGAAGTCTGCCATCTTCTTGGTCTGCTGGATTTTCAAATAAAGTCATTATTCTTTGTGTCAACAACTCCTCTTCCGATTTACTGGCCTGTCGTGTGGCGAACGGAATGAGTTTGGACTCGGCAACAGTATGATTCAGGCATACAGAGTAAGAAAATGAGCTACTCCTGGGATATTTCTCTCACTGTTCCAGTACTCATATAACATTATAGTTATAATGAGGGTATTTCTATATTTTTTGAATATTTCTTCTTATTGATACTATTAGAAATCAGGGTATGAATTGTTGGGCTCCCTCCAGAGCCTGGCATTTCATATGGACCTGTATGGACCATAGGCCTGCAGGTACTCCACTACTTCTCTGCTTGTAATTTCCCCCCATAAAATCTATGTTATATCTGTAATGTGTAGTGCTAATGATAGGTGTCTGTGACCCTTTTGATGACAGATAGCCACACTGGAATTTAAAACATCCAGTCCAAATTTTTTTTTTCTGATGAAATTTATGAAGTATCTTAAATGTGCCACTATCCTTCAGAATCGTTCAGGCCACCAGCGAGTGTCTTCTGTCGTTAATTCCCACTGATGACTTCATAGACCATAGGGCTTAACGTGTCAGTCAGAATAACCTAAGCTATGACACAGTGAAAACAAACTGAAAATTTCACTTACTTAAAGCAACAAATTTATTTCTTACACATCCTACATGTCTACTGTGGGCAAGCAAGGAGGTTATACTCAACAGTTACCTAGGGTATAGGTTGATGAAAGTGGTTGTAATGCATGCTTGCAGAATTTCTGTCAGTGAAAAGCAAATGTAATAAGCTACATTTAAACCTTCAGACTAGATGTGGAACATGTTGCTTTCACTCACATTTCCTGGCCAAAGCAAGTCATATGGTCATGCTTGAGTTAAACAGGTTTTGTTAAACAGGTATAATCTTCCAATTAGAAGAATCACCAGATATTTTGGTTTCCACATATCTGGGGTCTTCCACATATCTGTCATCCTTTGACAGTGACCTCTGTCACTTATAACACATAATCAACCTTTTATTGTTTTTCATTACAGTAGGAAAAATACCCTCCATTTCCTCTTTTGTCCCACTTCTTCCACCAAAACGAGATGCATTATGCTCTGAGGTTTGACTATAGGTTCTTTTCACTGCTCTAAAACTCCTCTTTGGACTTTCTAGTAGATACAACTGCAGGCACACTCAAATTTAGAAGTTTGTTTACACTTAGCAATTTGCTTTGTGAATTCAAGATTCACAGGAGAAAATTGTTTGATTAGAGTCGAAAATTCTGACCATCATTTTCAGCTAAAAATTAACATTTAGAAAATACAATATTTAATTTATTCCTTTCTGTAGAGTATCTTCCAAATTACCTTTTTTGTACCATCTTACATTTTGCTTCAGTGTCAACAGAGCTTGTAGCAAAATATTCAACCTAAAATAATCAGAATATGTCTGAGTAACGTAATTAATTTATAAAAAGTAACACAAGTCTCTGAGGAAACAAAGTAACTTGCATTAAGGCTGAAATATGTTTGGAAGAGAATAAAATACATTATGATTTAACATCACTATTAGACATATGGAAGGGAAATGAGACTCCATTATTTCATCCCAATTACATAAATTTAAAATTAGCTTTGATCTACATAGGTGTATCTTCAGGAAAATTTGAGAATGTATCTTTGATAATTGGAAAATATCACAAATTCATCATGATATAAATAACAGTGTGGCACCATCTGAAAATACCCACACAGAGGATTTATTTTGAAGAATATGTATGTCTCCTTTGCATTCTATGATTGTGTTCAGCTAATATGAAGCTATTATTTTTTAATAATGATTTTTAATTTTTTCATTATAGCTGGTTTATGGTGTTCTGTCAATTTTCTACTGTACAGTTAGGTGACCCAGTTACACATACATGTATACATTCTTTTTCTCACATTATAATGCTCTATCACAAGTGACTAGATATACTTCTCAGTGCTATACAGAAGGATGCCATTGCTTATCCATTCCAAAGGCAATGGTTTGGATCTCTTAACCCCAAATTCCCAGTACCTCCCACTCCCTTCCCCTCCTTCTTGGCAACCACAAGTCTGCTTCCATGTCCATGATTTTCTTTTCTGTGGAAAGGTGCATTTGTACCATATATTAGATTCCAGATATAAGTGAAATCATATGGTATTTGTCTTTCTTTTTATGACTTACTTCACTTAGTACGAGAGCCTCTAGTTCCATCCATGTTGCTGCAAATGGCATTATTTTATTCTTTTTTATGGCTGAGTAGTATTCCATTGTGTATATATACCACAACTTCCTAATCCAATCATTTGTTGACAGACATTTAGGTTGTTTCCATGTCTTGGCTATTATGAATTAGTGCTGCAATGAACATGCAGGTGCATGTGTCTTTTTCAAGGAAAAGTTTGTCCAGATATATGCCAAAGAGTGGGATTGCTGGGTCATATGGTAGTCTATGTATAATTTTCTAAGGTACCTCCACACTGTTTTCCATAATGGTTGTACCAATTCACATTCCCACCAAGAGTGCAGGAGGGTTCCCTTTTCTTGATATCCTCCCCAGCATTTGTTATTTGTGGACTTATTAATGATGGCCATTCTGACTGATGTGAGGTGGTACCTCATAATAGTTTGTTTTGTCTTGTTTGTTTTGTTTTGTTTTTGTCTTTTCTAGTGCCACACCTGTGGTGTATGGAGGTTCCCAGGCTAGGGGTCTCATCGGAGCTGTAGCCACCAGTCTACACCACAGCCTATGCCATAGCCACAGCAATGTGGGATCTGAGCCACTTTTGTGACCTACACCATAGCCCACAGCAATACTGAATCCTTAACCCACTAAATGAGGCCAGGGATCAAACCCACAACCTCATGGTTCCTAGTCGTATCCGTTTCCCTACGCCACGATGGGAACTCTCCCTCATTGTAGTTTTGATTTGCATTTCTCTAATAATCAGTGATGTTGAGCATTTTTTCATGTGCTCATTGGCTATTTGTATATCTTCTTTGGATAAATGTCTTTTCATGTCCTTTGCCCATTTTTCCATTGGGTCATTGGCTTTTTTGCTGTTGACTTGTATAAATTGCTTGTATATTTTAGAGATTAACCCCTTGTCAGCTGCATCATTTGAAACTATTTTCTCCCATTCTGTAAGCTGTCTTTTTGGGTTTTTTTATGGTTTCTTTTTCTGTCCAAAAGCTTGTCAGTTTGATTAGGTCCCATTGGTTTATTTTTGCTTTTATTTCTGATACTTTGGGAGACTGACCTAAGAGAACATTTGTAAACATCAGAGAATTTTTGCCTATGTTGTCTTCTAGAAGTTTGATAGTGTCTTGTCTTACATTTAAGTATTTAAGCCATTTTGAGTTTGTTTTTGTGCGTGGTGTGAGGGTGTGTTCCAGTTTCATTGATTTACATGCCACTGTGCAGTTTTCCCAGCACCACTTGCTGAAAAGACCATCTCTTTCGCATTTTATATTCTTGCCTCCTTTGTCAAAGATTAATTGACCATAGGTGTCTGGTTTTATTTCTGGGTTCTCTATTCTGTTCCATTGGTCTGTATGTCTGTGTTGGTCCCACTACCACACTGTCTTGATTATGGTAATTTGACAGGGATTGCATTGAATCTATATATTGTGAAGCTGCCAATTTTGTACTATCTTTGTGAAGTGGATAAATAACGTCTTAGCACCAAACCCAATGAGTACTTTGAAATCTGAGCCTCTATTTCTAGCACTGAAATGTTAGTACATTAACCTGATAGATTGTTTTCTTCTTTTTTCTTTAAACACATATGTAATGGTGTTGCACAATGGTAATGAATGTGTCACTATTCCTCAAAAACATTTTTTAAGGAAATATGAAACACCACATAAAGATCAAATAGAATTTTGAGATGAAAAGATAGCAAAAGCATAGCATTTGAAGCTTATTTTAAAAAGGTAATCTGATGCTTACTTTTAAGCACTAAGATTTTCAAACTTATGCTAGTTTTCTCCCTGAGTTTTTTCACTTTTAAAGTACTCTATAAATAAGGTAGGAAAAAAAAACCTTCTACTGAAAGAATCTTAGGTATGCTCTCTGTTATGTATATTCCATCATTTATAAATCTTTAAGGAAATCCTCAGTTGCTGGAAATCTAGACTGCTGGGGAAACAAAAATTAAAGATACAAAAATAGAAGAAAATTTTTATAACACTTCTCAGATTGCAATAAAAAGTAATGATGATTCTTTTTATTATCTTTGCTAAAGAAATCACAAGGAATAAGGGTTTCAATGAAACTATATAAAATAAGGTTTGAAGTAAATGGAAAACTATCCACTCATTTAATATAATTTATTGCCTTTGCATCCAATACTTGGTTATATTGTCCTCTGACTTTACTGAAATGTTCATTGCTCTTATTAGGTAAATTATGCACTTGTACTAAGGATTAAAGCAACAGCATGACTTATGATAACATTTCTAAGAGGGACTTCCAAGGTGAGGAACATGAAAGAAAGCAAGACCTGTCCTTAAGAAACTCACAGAATAATCTCTCTGCAAATTTTTTGAACCAATAATATACTCCCACCTCTTATCTAATAATAATTTATCTCCATCTCTAACCTAGAACTGGTCAGATGGTCTCGTTTGCACTAGTTCCTTCAACCATTCTAAGGCTTTTAAAAATTACCTTGAATGTCTTTACAAAACACTTTCTTTAGATATGAGATTCAAAACTAGAAAAGCCTTCTGAAGCTAGCAGAATACAAGGTGTTAACATATAGTCTCATTACACTATTAGCTAGTATTAAACTTGCAGCTAAGTAAGAATCTCTATATTTTTCACTTAAACTATGGTATCTCCATCTTGCTATCTATCTAATTGATTTTGAAGCCTATCAATGTAATACTTCATGGTTATACTAAAACTCTAGTTGATTTTAACCAGGTGACTCTGCATAATCTGTGCTACTTTCTCTACTTCCTGGGTTTTTTCATCTGAAAATTTAATACTTTTCTTTTTCTTATTTACCAAGTTTAGGGGCCTGGACAGTATAAGGAATATTGCTGGTTAGTATGAATAATGGCTTAAATACACTATATTAATTTTTTTAATGTTTTATGGTATTCAAAAGATAAAGGTGGTGCCTTCAAATATTTCTCAATGTCTTGGACTGAGCAAGACTGCGAAGTTGCTAAAAGCTAACAGCTGTTAGAAGGCTAAGTCCAAGTATCAAAGATAGAAGACATTAGCCAGAAAGCTTGTTGCTTGTCTGTTGAGTGAGAGCAGATTGTGTGGAGATGGTGAAACTTAAAGTCAAGTTAAGCCTAGACTGACTTGATAATCCTGTCCAAAGCCAGTGTCCACCATGTTGACGTACTTCTTTGATGATTCAGAGGGAAATTATGAAGAGGCCAAAGAGTTCTGTTCCTGCTTTGCCCAGAAAACTGTTCTCTAGATTTAAAAGAGATGCTTTAGCTCTGATGAAGTGACAAGTTTGGATGCAGAACAACAGACGCCAAAGCTGTAAACGGTTGGCTCGGACCCTATATGGCAAGCGTCTGACTCCTTTGAAAGTTAAAGAATTTCTACGGAAGCACAATAAAAGCCACATTTTTTGGTCAAACTGTTATTAAAATTAGGAGTGGTATAAGCTGAGGCTAGTTCTTTTAGATCTTGTTTCAAACTGTATCTTCTTATATAAATATGCTGCTTAACAGTGTATAATTTATGTTATATGTTTATGAAACTTCTCTAAAAATCCATTTTAGGAATTCAGAAAGCTAAGTCTGTTAAAGAAGTGTGGAGTTTGATAATATTTCGAACCTATCAAAAATACCATTCTCTAATGTCAAGTAACTGCAATGAGTAGTAGTATGATTTCTCAAAGGGTATAAATAATTAAGCAATATAGGTTTAATAGAGAGCCTAAACATTACATTTGGGGTTAGGAAATTGGTCTGGGGAAGTAGTTTAAATCCCATGCATGATTTTAATACAGTTTTCTTCATGAAAATATGTGCAAACCAAATTCTTCCTTCATCTTCCTTTTTCTTCATGGATAAAGAGTATGTTGTATATTCACCATCTCCAAAAGAAAATGGCTTGAGAAATGTGGTGGAAGGAACTGTTTTACTGAATAGTATGACTTTTGAGCTAGGGTTATAGATCATCTCGTCCATTTTATATTTCAGATGAGAGAAAGGGAAGCCGAGAAAAATATCTTGTACAAGAGGTCATAAAACAGATAATTACAGAGGGAGTATCCGGGATTTCAGTCCAATAATAGGGCTAAAGAAGACTATGAAAGTTTGTCCTAAATATTCAACAACCACAAGAAAAGGCTTGCCAAAAATTCTAAAATTTCTGCAATAAAACATTCAAATTTGAGACACTTAACTGTTTGATAAAATGCCTTAAAAGATCTTCTGTGATTTGTAGCTCATTAGAAACCCAAGCTGCCTGGAAGTTGAAAACAGACCTGGTGTGACTGAGTCCCAGAACTGAACCAGGATTCAGTCGCAGGTTTAGTAAATTCTAAGCCACATGGAATAACTTTTTTTCAAGGATGGAAACAGTATGGTGCTTCTCCCTTTTTACTTCATTTTTCCAATTACATGAAATGTAATTGGAAGCTATCAAGCGATTAAGAACAGGTCAAATATTCAGTGAAAGACAGATGAGGGCAAGCTAGAGTTTAAGTAATAGCAGTGAGGATGAAATGAGTTGACACTACCCCTAAGAAGGTGAATCTTTGGGGGAGATTTATTTAGTTTTCTGGACATGATGCTCTGAGGTGCCTGTCAACAGCTAGATATTTTTCTCTAAGATATGTGCCTGATGAACCTAACTAATCTTTTTGTTTCTTTGATGAACCCCCAAATTTGTATTTCAAAATAACCTAAAATATAATTTCAAAATTCAAAGCAAATCAAAAACAAATAAAAGACTTTTCATTCTCTAACATACAGAAGAGAGATGAAGAGAATTTATGGGACAAGGTGCCCACTACTAAATTAATCTTTTATTGGAAAGTGAAATAACTTCACCTAGATGATGTTAATAAAAATGTAATCCCAGATATGGGCAGAATGAGCACTGTTACATTGTTTAAAAAAAAAAAGCAGAAAAAGAAAACAAAATTTTTTCTGACCTTAACCCAGATGTACTGAATCAGAATCTCTGGAGTGGTAACCAGAAACCTGTGTTTTAGCAACCTTTCCACATGATTCTTACACATGGCTGAAGGTTGAGAAACACTAAAGCAGAGCACCTGACACTTTCTGTCCTCTGCAGGACCATATATATCAGGGCCAGAAGATGAAAACACGTGTAAAATCAAGAATCATATTGCAACAAATGGTAATTTTATGAAATGCAAAGCTAAAACTGATCTTTGGGGGTGGATTTCAGATGCCAACACATATGGAAATAGAATCTAATATAATTTGATAATTTTTCAAAAAAAGAAGCAGGCGAATTTTAGCATTAATTCCTCTAGGAGGAAATTTTGGGAGTATGAGTGTATGATGATTTAAATAAAACTTTTCTTGTTTGTTTTAACAAAACGATTTTCCTAACTATAGAAAAATAACAAATAAGGTCAAAGTTAATTACTTTTATTACAACCTTTCAAATTTCAAAACATTCACTTATATTAAAAATAACTTATTTTGATTTCAAAGTATGATATCACCTCTACCATCTGCTCTGGCTGTATAATTGTACCCAACAATTTAGTTTGAATGTGACTCTTTAATTTAAATATGGCCCATATTGCCCTTTCTTTTTCTCTGTAATAGGATTATAACGTAGTTACATTTAAGTAAAATAATTTGGAAATACTTCAAATATGCTACCATCTGCTGTGTTCTTTAAATTCTGGAAAAACAAAACAACCTGCATTAAAAGTAGAATGTTTTGCTTCCACGATTTATGAGGGTACAAATATCTTTTAAAGTACTTGATTAGATACTCTTCAAATCATATAAATTTTTCTCTTCAAATCATATAAATTTTTTGCCTTTTTAAAGTACTTGAGTAGAATAAACTTTAATGCACACATGAAGCTATTAGCCTTTTGGTACATAGTGACAGTCAAATGCTGTTTTCATTTACTGGAAAAAAATCCAATAAGAGTAATGCTATCTGCATGCCCTATGTTCATGCCAAGGGAGGATGGGTGCAGGATGAGAAGAGCTTCTGTATATTCTGCATAAGGACAGTCATTTTACCTTTGATGCACCTGCAGTGGCACAGCTAGAGGGTAAAAGAATTGTCCAGATGCCTCTATCCTTATGAAGTGATGATCTCCTTTGGAAGCATGGTTAGGATTAAGATGAAGTGACAGTGCCTTGTTTTTTCATGATCACTATGGCAAAATGCTGCTCAATTACAAGTTGAATGCCTTAATTCTCCCAGAAGTAGAAATAAACAAGGTTTTGTATACAAGTGATTTATTTAAAAGAGTATTTTTTAGCAGAACCCAGCAAAAGAGTGGGAGAAGCAGGACAGAGAAGGGGAAGAGGTCAGGAAATGGTAAAATTTTAGGGAAAGACTCACTCTGGGTCTGAACTTATGTGGCATCTTCTGGAGTGTAAATTTCTCAAAGTTTCCCATGTCTTAAAGCACAGGATTTGGATTTCCTTACTTTTACACTAGTTGATAGGTCAAAGGTACCACAACTGGATGGCAAGGAGTGCTTGATGAAACTTTCAAGAATTTTTTTGTTGTTTGCATTTGAGGGGAGACAAAGTCCCCAATAAAGAAAATAAATCTTCCAAAGAGAGTTTCAGGTATAAGCTCTTCGAAGCAAGAGACAAAAGGTGGGAAGGAGACCACAGACACAGTTAAAAGAATTCAGAGGATCTGGGCAGGGCACCCACAGTTTCTTGTGACAGTGGTTTTAATACCTGCATTCCAACATACTGTGTCTGTTACTTAAATTAATATAGTGTTAAATATAATAGGGAATGTATATTTTTAATACACACTGATCAGTCTAAATAAGGCTATCAGTTTTCTCACACATACTAAAACACAAAAGGATTGCATTTGAAACTATTTTAATTAAATAGCTATAAGATTTAGATATACTACTTAACTTATTTTTTTCATAATCAGTTGGCTTATGCATTTATTTAAATTTGACACCTTATGAAGGGAATATTTATATTAAATTGGGTAATCAAAACTCTACAGTTTGAAGGTTGCCTTTGCAAGTTTAAATCCTAAAACTTAAAAACATGTGTTCTAATAAATGCTATTTAAATTTAAAAAGTTTGTAATAGCCAAAGTTATGAGAGAATAATCAAAAACCTTTCAGAATGGAATAGAGCCCAAAAAGTTAAAGCTATTGGAAACCAGAGAACTCCTTTGTAACTGTCAAATAAACTTAGTAATTAACTTAGTAATTTAGAAATATACTTTGTACTTAAGTGAAACACGTCTCACACACACACACACACACACACACACATACACAAGCTAACCTTAGCCTATCAGTTTCACCTTAAAACTTTATTTCAGATAATTTAGTAAGTTGAATTATATATATATAATATACATATATATTATATATATATACACACATGTACATATATATAATATGTTACGTACATTCATTGTAATATTTATATAATAAATCAGTGGAGGATATGTCGGTTAAACCATTAAACTTATTTCAGATTAGACATTAAATTGAATGTTATATGTTTTATATATATAATATAAAATAGCAATATATATAATATGTATTACTTAAGTATTATGTATGTATATATTATATTCATTATATATTATTATATTATTGATATGTCAATAGAGGGAGTGTTAGTTCAACTTTAAAACTTTATTTTAAAATAGCTAAGAAATTGAATATTTTATATGTATTATATATTATATATTATCATAAAATTATACACTATAAAACATATATTCATATATATTTATAATGTTCATTATATATTTATATATATGCCTCAGTGGAGCATATATTGATTCTATAAAATATCTGCTTATCCATTTATTTTATTTGTCAGGTGATCAGGTCTGGAATATCACTTATATTAATGGGTAATAGAATTCCAGAAAGCATTATTTAGTATTATCAATCTATGATTTGGATCTTGAGACGTTTAGAAGTCAGAGACTTTCCAATATTACTAATTTAACAGAATCAGACTAGAGTATAAATCCAAATTTTTCAGTTATGGTGTTCTTCCATCAAAGCTTGACTGCTATTTTAGAAGGCAAACACTTGTTTCCTTAATTTTCAAATTTGAAATAAGAGGCTCAATTCTTAGGTTTGTACCATCATTCAAAGAATTCCACTGGTAATATTTTTAATTTTTTAAATTGTTCTTTGCATATTTAAATGTATGTATGTAGGAAAATTTTAACTCAAAAAGGTATAAATAAATCAAGATTAGTTTCTTAACAATATGACCTGATATTATGATGTTTCCATATTAGGACATATAAATCTGCTTCATTCTTTTTAATTACTGCATAGTGGTAAATTGCATGAACGCACCAAATTTTTTTTTTTTTTTTACCTTTGTCACCAGGCAGGTTAAAAAGAGACAAACAAAGAGCACTGCTATGACAGACTCCTACTTTTGAATAGAATTGAATAATTCTTTTAGGGGACAAATGCTCCTATAGAAAATGACAAGAGAAAACTAATTTTTAAAATTATCTGTTAATAATCTGTTAATTATCTGTTCTCTGTATATCAGAGAACTACAGATGGAATGGGACTAAAATGGTTAGGATCCCAGAGAGGGTAGAATCAAGAGATACGCTAATGATAGCAATTGCTCTTCCCTTGATATTATTAGCTATTTATGGATACAGGCATGTATCTGAGAGTTAAAGTACTTTTCACGCAGATAAACTGTCCTGGAGAACAGAGGACCTCTGAGAAGGTCATCATCAGTGCTAACATCTACTTTAAAAAATTAGTAAAAAAATCAATGCTTGACCTAGTTTCAATCTAGCAATAAATTATAGTCATCCAAGCATACATGAAACAACTGTAAAGATAACCCCTCTTATATCACATTGAAAAATAATTGTTAAACTTATCCATCAAAACATATTGTATTTATAGTATTTTAATCAATAGTGTATCAGTAATATTTGTAATAAAAACCCGGAATAATCCTAGAGCAAATTGGAGAGTATCAAATGTCTATTCATAATTTTCTGTCAGAGAAGTATTTTAGGTGTTCAATAAAATATTTCAGGCATCAAAACATATCTTAGGATAATATTCTATTAGAGAAGTGAACTGGAAATATGAGTTCAAGGGAAAATAACAATGTGAAACTTAACAATGTTAAAAAATGGCCTTCTATGCTTTTTTAAAATGATCATAGGAATTAAATATTTGTGGAACCATTGAATTCATTTTTTAAAAGTATTGCAATAATTTTATTTCAAAAAGTCAATATTTACCATATGCAGGTATCACTCCCTTTGGTCATATTTAGATTCATGAACTATTTTAAGCTAAAAATCTGTGAAGAAATATACAGTTTTACCAAATTCCGTTAGGAAGTACTTGACTAAAAAAACTTGAAAACTCTCTAATAACTTTGGTATTAATAGAAGAGATTAAATTCTTAACATTTTCTCAGGATTTGGTATTTATTTGATTTAATTGGATTTCATAAGAAATGTGTAAACTGGAGATTTGCAAATCCCATTTAAATTCCTTTTTGGGTTTGTATTTTTAATGCAGATTTTGTTAAGGAGTAAAACCTTTTGCTTTTTAGACTTATATTTGAATCTAATGTAACAATATGTTAAGCTTTTTAATGGAAGACTATTCTCTGTTCTCAAACACACAGTTGCGCTAGCTGCACGGAACCTGATTCTACTCAGTCAGACTAAGGAAGCCATCAAGGAAAAGCTGTAACTTTATTGCCAATCTTGTTCAATTTTGTGGATTTTATTTGTTGGTAAAAATAAAGGGCCTTTGCTTTAGAGATTCTAGACCACATTTTTTTTTTTTTTTTTTTAATACGGAATGCGTTAGAATCATTACAGAGTTTAGAGGTCTGGCTCAGGCAATCCCAGGAACTTAACACTGGTAATTAAATGCTCACTCAATAAATGATAGGAATCATTATTAAGATTTAACTTTGAATTAAGGGTTAATTTGTTCAAGGCTAATTCTTTACAGGCTAGCCTCCCAGAAGAGAGCTGAGCTCCCTTCCAAGCTCCACAGAGACCAGCATTGGACTGGTACTTAAGGGAATCAATTTTGGATGATTCCAGGACTTCCAATGCCAGCCCTCCCTTTTCATCCATCACATGAAAGGAGGCTATTTCTTTTCCAACATCTAGCTTAGAAGTCACCCAGACCAAATCTGATATTTTTCTCCAAAAATCTGACTCCTGAGTCACTGAGTTTAAAGAACACTTGCTTTAATTCTTGTCTATGAGTTTTCTCCAACAAATGCTGTTCCATTAGATCTGGTATGTGTTTTCTTCCTGGTCATATGCCTTTGTTCACTCAACACCTACATTCAGTTCATGTGCTAAAAATGCACATACATGTGAGTAAAAGAGAAGAAAACAGACGAATAAAAATACTCATCCCATCACCATGTTATCAATTGTAATGTCTCAGCCTCAAAAGATGCATTTGTATAATGTCACTTCACAGAGTTATTGAGAGGATTTCATAAAATACCACCTGTAAAGTAAGTATGAGTCCTCAGTGTTCATTCATTAATCTACTGATATATTTACTCATTCATTGCTAACTAACATTGACGGAGTATCTACAATGAGCCAGGAAATAGTTCAAGCACTTAGTAATGATGTAATGACACTAGTACATTCTCAATAGATATTAGCCATTATGTCATTAGCAGTTTTAACTATTTACATTTCTATTATTTATATTAATTTATTATATTTAAGATATTCCTACATTAAAATTAGCAATGGTTTTATATTATTTACAGTCAACTGAAATATACTTCAGTATAAATAGTATGTGCATATGTGTGTGAGTGGGTGCTAGTTTTAACTTTTATTATACTACATGGACAAATGTCCAATATTGAAGTGTTCTGATTTGTAACATGCATGTACATACCAGGGGTCATTTCTTTACGAGAAAGATCTGCTCACAAACTCATACTCCTGAAGTCTAATAAAAGTATGCAGATTTATCTAGTTTTATATTCCATAAACAACAGAGGATGTTTAATTATAATCCTAATAAATACTATAAATAATTTTAATGAAATAAATGGTATTTAAGTACTGAGACTGCTGAGGAACACTTAATCTTTGTTTAATGTGTATGAATCTAAAAAGCTGAATAGACTATATCCTTTTGAATGGTAACTTTGGTTTAAGATTCTCCCCTGACTTATAATTTGTCAAAGGTTGTCACCTCACTCAAAGTAGATTCTTAGCTACACGTTTAGCCAAATTCTGCCACAAGATTATTGCTGTGTTTGCCTTATGCTTATTGAACACTTAAGAAAGACCTAGAGGTTTACCAAACTTACATAATAGAGGTGTCTCTGCCTTTATGTATATTTACAGTTGTAATAGAATTCAATTTGAGACCTGTTATCATTACAACATACTTCCTGACATGAGATTACCTCACTATTTCTCTCTGTTGTAGGCTTATTTAACAAACTAATACACTAATTTTGAGAAACAAATTTGCTATGATAAATATACCATATACATTAATGCAAAAATAAAAATGAACTGTTGTTTTCACATAGTGGTATGTACATGGAAAGGTGCTTTCAAAGTGCACGAGGATGGGATTAGGTGCGTTCAGGGTAGTATGGCCTTAGACACTCCCTCCCCCTCCCCCTTGATAACCATAAGTCTCTTCTCCATGCCTATGAGTTTGTTTGAACCTATCTACAGAAAATAAACAAACTCATGGGCATGGAGAACAGACTTGTGGTTGTCAAGGGGGAGGAGCAGGCAATGGTATGGACTGGGAGTTTGGGATTAGTAGATGCAAACTATTGCATTTAGAGTGGATAAGCAATGAGGCCCTGCTGTATAGCACAGGGAACTGAATGCAATCACTTGTGATGGAACATAATGGACAATAATGTGAGAAAAAGAATGTATATATATGTACAACTGGGTCACTTTGCTGTATAATAATCAAGTGTAATAAAAAATTTAAAGAATGCTTGAAAAATGTAAATTTTTTTTTTAAATTATGGTCACACTATGAGCTTCCCAACCCCACTCCCAAGACTCATATAGGTATAATTAGCAATTAAAAAATGTATGTATTTAAAATATACAACTTGATAAACTGACATATATATATATATATATATGTACATACACACACACACACACACACACACAAACACACATATATGTTGTGAAATAGCCACCACAATCAAGCTGTTTAATATATCAATCATCTCACATAGTTACTATTTTCTGTTTATTTCTTCTTTGTGGTGAGAAGACTTAAGATCTATCCTCTTACTAATTTCAAGTTCACAATACAATATTCTGAACTATAGCCACAATGTTCTATCTTAATGTTAACCTTGAACAATTGATAATTTGTATCTCTTAAGCATCATCTCCCATTTCCCTCTTCTACTGGCCCCTGATAATCACCATTTTTCTCTTTGCTTCTAAGAGTTTTTTTTTTTTTTTTTAGATTTCACCTATAAGTGAGATCATACAGTATTTGTCTTTCTATGTCTGGCTTATTTCACTTAGCATAATGTCCTCCAGGTTCATCCATGCTGTTGAAGAATGGAAGGATTTCCTCTTTTTTAGGGCTGACTAATAATAATCCATTGTGTGGAGATATGATCCATTGCATTTTCTTATCTATTTACTCATCCATGGACATTTAGATTGATTCCCTATCTTGGGTATTGTAAACAATACTGAAACGAACATGGGAATGCAAATATCTCTTTGAGATCCTAATACTTTTAAACACAGAAGTGTATATACCTAGGAGTAGGATTGCTGAATCATAAGGTAGTTCTCTTTTTAAGTTTTTGATGAGCCTCCATATTGCTTCCATAATAGTGGCACTATGAGTTTTTAACTTGTTCTTTACAGCAAGAATGGGGCTCGATCAGTAATTTCCTATTCGGATATTATAATAATGAAACTGAGTAACAATCTAAAGAATATTGTTCTTTAAAATATAATTATAAATGTGCATTTCATTTTTATCTTATTTTTTTATTTTAAAAGCAGCATACAGGTATTTTAGAAAACTTAAAATATATGAATAAATACAAAGACATATCTATAGCTACCACAAATTCCACAGCTAAAATTCACTGACTTTGAAAATTATTCTTCCTGACTACATTAACTATTCTTCAGTATTTTGCCATAGATATTTTATTTTCTTATATAGTTTATTACTGAAATTTCACAAGAAAACAATGTTAATTCTACTGTCTATAATGTTGATGACAGAGGAATACTATAAAATGTTCTTTACATGGATTCCAAAATTATAGATGTATAGCAGTTGTGGTTTACAAAGTTAAAGGGTGCACTGAAATTGATATAACTACAGGAGCTCAATAAAAATTTCTTAAATGCATGTCTAGGCACAGCATACTAATTAGAGCATGGCACTGATTTTGAAGCACCTCAAAGTCTATGAAAGGGAAGGCAAAAGCATAGCATCAAATGTTACTCAGTGCAAACTCTGTTATAATAGACATAATAAAACATATGGCTCAGATACAAACGAAAGGAGTAAATTTGGAAGGACATCATGGATTAATTAATCAGGCAAATGGCACAGTAGCAGGAAATTCAAGTTCAACTTTGTAGCAAATGCAAAGAAACGGGCAAATGAAAGGGCATACAGAGGAACCTAGGAAGGTTTACATAGTTCTTGTGTTGGTGTAAAGTAGTTTGCCAAGAATGGATGTTTTCGATAAGGCGGTAAAGGTGACAAGAAGACAGCTGGATGAAGACAATAACATGTCGTGGAGGATGTGGCAAACAGGAAAGCATCTGAAGCATCCAAAAGGGCAGACACTCAACTAAAATACACGTGCTTGCCAGATGTGTCCCTTAAGCTACACATTTCTTCCTGTGTGAAAGAGGTAGAAGAAGTGGTAAGATTTCACTTGGAGTATATATCAATTTGGACTTTATTATTTGGTCAGATTTTTCTAACCTAAGCACTGGTAATTCTCTGTTGCTCAGGGCTCTCTTGAGCACTGCAGAATATTTAGCCACCTCCCTGGCCTCTATCCCCTAGATTTGAATAATGCTCCCCCTTTCCCCTGCTGTGGCAATCCAGAATACCTCCACACATTGCCAAATGTTCACCAGCAGGGAGAAACTGCTCCCCAGCTAAGAACTAATGGGTCTGAAAATCATGAAAGAGTACCATGTTATGGAGTTACATGATGTGACTTAGGCTTTAAAGAAGAAATTCTGGTGGCAGGACAAATAAGTACTGTATGAAAAGTGGAGCGGACAGAAACTAAAAGCTAATGGCCCAGCTCAGAAGCTATTGCCATAGCTTTCTCCAACCCTATGAATAAGGACACTTTGACAGGCAAAATAATAGTGTAACCAAAGTAAATATTTGACTTTCTCTAAAAGGCCAACCCACAGACCTTTTGACTATCACCTCATATTCTGTATGCAAATATTAATTCCAAAAACATAATACTATTAATCATATGTTACAATACTTAAAAAAGTAGCTCTGGCTTAATCTAATATTTTACATATCATTTATTTTTGTTTGTTTGTTTTGTAGGCACAAAACAACATCCTAAATGTGGTACTTCTTGTTCTCTATTAGTAATTGTAAAAACAAAGGTTCAGTTACATTGGAAATTGAATATTGACATACACAGAAGTGCATCATAGTTAGAATGATAAAAATCATAATGAAAATATACGTTACATATATCTTGAAGCAGTTATTTCCTTACACTTATTTACTTCACAAATACATTGGATCAAATTGTGTGCCAGGCACAGTGTTAGGTTCTGAGGATGCAGTAATGAGCAATAGTGATAGTCGAGCCTTTATGAGTTTGCAGTCCAGTGGGAGGATCAAATATCAATCAAATAATCACACAACAAAAGTGAACTCTTAACTGCAGAAAGTACTATTTATGACCGAACCTTTTAGAATTATTATGATTATATTAATTCATAGAGTTACAATCACATTTCAGTGTAACTGCCCATGGTGACATCTTTGGAGCTATGGCAATGGCACAAGGATATACTCATGGTTTCTGTGAAAAATGCATTTAGACTATATCTGAATTGATTTACTACTCCATAAACTTTTATTTGTTATTCCAAATATTCTTATAAAAACAAATCTGATATACATTCTTTTCATGAAATGAATCATTCTATGTAAATGTAACCCACAAAACATTAGGAATTAATTCACTAAACAGCTATAGACAGATTGGAGATTTAATGCTGTTATATGGAAAGACTTTTATAAAACAAGAACATAATTGTATCTTTTAGGTAACTAATACCAACAGCCACGATACAAAGTTCTGTATCTAACCAATCATTCACTGTCCAGCACATGGCAAATAATCACTATATTAATGAACAGCAAAAAATACATACTAAGTACAAGACACTTTGAAAGCCATGACTTTGCATTTAAGAAGCTCAAAAAATAGCAGGAGAAAGACAAATATACTCACGTTAAAATGTATAATAATGCAAGTGTATAAGAATGACTTAAGGAACACCCTAAGGATCCCAAGGAAAGAAAGAGATGACTTCCTGTGGAACGCGGCAGATGTATCCAAGAAGATTTTGAAGAGGAGTTAGCATGTGAATGGATCTTGCAGCATGGAAAATATTTGAAAGGTACAATTATGGAGCAAGGATCTGATTGCCTTAGATTAAAATATAAGGGCAGGGAGGTGATATGGCTAAGCAACATTGACCTTTGGTGACTGACAAGAGTGATGTGATCAGTCTTTAGGAGGGCTATATGGCAATGGCATTACAAATGAAGAGCAATTTTAAAATCACAATTCGAGGACATGGGTAAAATGTTTGAAAGTCCATGACAGTGATTTTCTAAATTTTGATCTCAAGATCCCTTTATAATCTTAAAAGTGTAAGAAAGTGACGGGGCCTGTTATTATTTTAAAAAATAATTTATCAATATTAGACTTTGAGATGGAGAAACTTTAAAATACTTATTAATCCATGTATATAACTATAGTAAACCATTTGATGTTAATATAAATAACATTTTTATGTAACATGACTGTTTTACCAAACAAAAAATAGTGAGAATACTGTCATTCTTTTAAATTTTTGCAAATCCAGTGCCTGACTTAATTGAAGATCCTTTTTATTTATTTTATTATTTTTTGGTTTTTGGGGCCGCAGGTGTGGCACATGGTAAGTTCCCAGGCTAGGGGTTTAATCAGAGCTACAGTTTCTGGCCTACACCACAGCCACAGCAATGCTGGATCCGAGCTGCATTTGTGACCTATATTACAGCTCATGGCATCACCAGATCCTTAATCTACTGAGTGAGGCCAGGGATCAAACCTGTGTCCTCATAGATACTAGTCGGTTTCGCTTCTGCTGAGCTTCAAGGGGAACTCCCTAAATGAAGATTCTTGCATTCGCATATCTTCTTTTGCATTCAAGCTATTGTTCTACATTGCTTTTGAAGTATACAAAGAAACTCTAACTTTATATCCATATGTAGTTAGAATAAGGAGAAGCATTTTAATATCTTTTCAGATAATTGTAAACATTTTCCTTTGATACTAAACCAAAACTTGACAAGTAGTAGTGTCTTAAATATTACTGGCAATGTGGAATCTGAAACTATATCAGTGATTGTTTTGCATTCAAATCCATCGGCCTTTCTTCTATTTTAAACAAGCCATTTACCTATATGCATTATTTTGTAATCTCTTACATTAAATACTAATTGAGTTATGCAGATCTTGCAAATTTTGACATATTTTGTTATACAACATTAAAGATCACACTTGCTAATATCACCACCAATATCCTCAGGAAAGTCTCTCTTTGCTGAGAAACTATCAAGCTCATGGTGATGGATGTACCTATTGTAAAATCACAATTTTTGCTTGAAAGTTCAAATTTCCTCTTTGGCAGCAAATACTGTAATTCCTTTTCTTAGAAGTAACATGCTGTTTTTCATTTGTAAGAAAATTTCTGTCAAATACTCAAGGAAGAACAACCATAGTTTTCATCAGCTATTCTTTTGAGTAAAAATTTGTTCCAAGAAAAATGCTGCAAGTTCACCTGACCACTCCAAATATTCATAAAACGACTTTCCTGGGAAACACTGTATTTCTTTGTCAAAGAGCTTCAGACAGAATATTTATTTAAAAGATGCATTCTCAAGCATTAATATTTAATACAAATTACTACTTTTACTGCTCATGAAGGGCATTCTTAAGTGAATCTTTTTTTTTTTAATTGAGAGTGTGCTGCATAGCAAAGATTAGAATGACTACTACAGTTTGGTGCAATGGGTTGTTTCATGCTCATGTGCAGTCATTTTACCCACCATCAGTGAAACGTCAACACGTGAAAAAAGGCAAAGGCAAAAATGTCTTATAGAAATAATTTTGACCTTGATGACCTTCTGAAAGTGTTTCAACAACCCTCCAAGCTCATAGACTACACTATGAGATCCTAGTCTATGATACTAATAAAATAACTACTTGTATAATTTTATACATCTTGGTTTTATAAATGTCTCTGATAAAGCTCAGTTTATTCTATTTCTTTTGTTGTCTTCAGACTGGCAGTTTTACTCTAAATTTTTTCTTCGTGTAAAGGGCTGAATTGATACAGATTACATATATATTCCCATATATACTTGTTATTATCCTGCTAACCCAAAATATTGACCTTATCTTTTGGCTAATGCATTGTGTCCTCTATACCTTCTCCACTTCTAGGACATGATTGTAATAGTGAACTGACCTATCTAAAATATCAGCTGAATGTTCAGCATTATAATCTGGCAATAATGGTGCTCAGAACATGCCACCCCAATATATGGCACCTTGGTATATTGTATAGTTTTAAGTTGAAAGAATCTGAGAAAACTGGAGAAGCAGGAAGGTCATCTGACCTTCCTCTCATGCCTCTCTGCTGAAATGGGTCGTAAAATTCTCATGTAAGAGGTGCCCTCCCTATACCCAGAGGAAAGGAACAAAGGAACATCTTTATCTCCAAATATAAAGGGACACTGATAAGAATCCAAATGGGACTTTCTAAGTTCCCCCGCTTTACAGTTCGTTACTTATGTCATACTCTTTAACCTACCATATTCCTCTACAACTCTCCACCTTTCATCAAACTTAGCATAAAAATCCTCAAGTCTAAATCTGTTTTTCAGGTTTTTCCTTGTGAAAGCTACTGTGTCACATAAAATTTATATTAAATAAAATTGTATGTTTTTTCTCCTGTTAATACTACCATGCCATGCAAAACATATTAATACGTTTGTTTGTACTTTTCCTGTCAATCTATCTCTGCCAGTTTAATTTTCAGACCCAGCCAGGGACCTTAAGGAGCCTAGAGAAACATCTCCCTTTTCTACAACACAAATAGACTAAAAAGTCACAACTGGACTCAAAACTTTACATTTTTTACTAATGGTATAACGCATTATTGTGAGCAATTGAAAAATTAGAAAAATATCCAGTAGCAAAAGTTATGCCATCTTACCCAAGATCTTACCCAAGATCACAAAATTAGTGAGGAATTTAAATGATATTTAAATTGGTTCTAGCTCATAATTCAGATTTCCTTCCTGAAAATAAATCACAGATATAATGTAGGTTCATCTAAAAAGGAAAAAGAATTGTATCTGACATATGTATGTGTTGTAATATCTCCTACTTTCAAATTAAACATCTAATCCAAAATTTCTGTGGATGATAGCCTATAAACATAAAATAACCCATAAATAAATATACACAGATTTATCTCAAGATATAATTGTATATCTTAATTCAGGTTATGCAAGAATTCAAGACGGAGGAGAAAATCATGTACATTTACTTTTAAAAAGTCTGAAGTACCATTCTGATGTAAGAATCAAGAGTCAGAAAACTTGACATTTGGCTGTTGTTTAGTCGCAAATTTTTTCATTCTTTTAGTTGCCTGGGAGAAAATCAAATGTTTATTACTCTAGGAGTTCCTGTCATGGCTCAGTGGTTAACAAATCTGACTAGGAACCATGAGGTTGTGGGTTCGATTCCTAGTCTCGCTCAGTGGGTTAAGGATCCGGCTTTGCCGTGAGCTGTGGTGTAGGTCACAGATGTTGCTTGGATCCCCTGTTGCTGTGGCTGTGCCACAGGCAGGCGGCTATAACTCCGATTAGACCCCTAGCCTGGGAACTTCCATATGCCGTGCGTAGGGCCCTAAAAAGCCAAAAAAAAAAAAAGTTTCTTACTCTAAGTAACCTTTGAAATGCTACAGTCTTCAACAAACTATACCGCTATTAAAACAATTTGTAAAAGTTTTATATATATATAATGAATACATATATAACGTTATCACTTTATGTTATTGATCTATTTGCTTCTTTATTTCAGTATTTTTTTAAAGTTCCCCTATTGGTTAAAAAATGAGGGTTAGGTATTTTACTTCAAAATAGTTTTACGCTTCCAAACTAGCTGTCAACGTGAAACACTAGGTCAAGCACAGATAAATTAGAATGCAGTTGCTGATGTTGACAAAAAAAATGCATATGGTAAATGAGTATTTTGGGAATAAACAACTGCATAAGGTCACCTTATGGTACTGTCTGACTTGATCATTGTATGTAAAAAGGTTTGTGATGTGTGGCTTTTCTTAACTCTCACGAAAATACAGTATACAGAAAAATAAAAAAAAATGGCAAAGTTTGAGTCTGTCTCATTTCCAAAATAGAACGTTTACTTTGGGATTTTAAAAAATAACTTCAGTTCCATTATCATCCTATTTTAAGATTATGAAGAATAATTAACCCTCTAATATTTTAAAATAATATTGTATTATATGCAGTTTTTTCTCTTTTTTCTTTTTAAGGCTGTACCTCCTGCATATGGAAATTTCCAGGCTAGGGTCGGATCGGAGCTGCAGCTGCTAGCCTATGCCACAGCTACAGCAACTGGGAATCCAAGCCGCATCTGTAACCTATGCCATAGCTTGTGGCAATGCCAGATCCTTAACCCACTGAGTGAGGCCAGGGACTAAACCCACATTCTCATGGATACTAGTCAGGATCTTAACCCAGTGAGCCACAAAGGGAATATACGTAGTTTTTATACAGCATTTTATTTGTTGTAAATTTAGTTATATTCATTGGGCATTTAATGAATACCGATTATATGACAATATTTCTGTTGAAAAGATAGTGTTTTGTTAAAGGGAGTATAAGTCAAGGGACAAAAAGAGGCAAAAAAAAGACTGAATTAAGATATACAATTATATCTTGAGATAAATCTGTGTATATTTATTTATGGGTTATTTTATGTTTATAGGATATCATCCACAGAAATTTTGGATTAGATGTTTAATTTGAAAGTAGGAGATATTACAACACATACATATGTCAGATACAATTCTTTTTCCTTTTTAGATGAACCTACATTATATCTGTGATTTATTTTCAGGAAGGAAATCTGAATTATGAGCTAGAACCAATTTAAATATCATTTAAATTCCTCACTAACTTTGTGATCTTGGGTAAGATCTTGGGTAAGATGGCTTGTTTCAACATCAGTAAAATAGGGGTGATAAACTCCCTTCTAACAAGAGGTCTACACAGAGAGGCTTCAATTATTTGTATATTGATTTTAACTATAAAGGTAAAATAAAGTGTGACAAAACATTCAGATAAAACAGAGCTCTGTAGTAGCATATGCTTTTTCATCATTCTATTCTCTGAAATGTTTCCTGTGTTTGAAAAATACCATTATGCATTGCCTATTTTCTCAAAGATGGATACACTAGATAACAGTTCCCTTTTTTATTATATTATGGGTTTATTTTTAGAACATTACCTGGTAATAGTATTATGCAATATATAACTTGGTAAACACTACAATATCAACTCAATAAGATATTAAAATAAGGATGATAAGCAATATTATTTATTAAAATTAGGCTACAAGGTCATACTCTCTCATAGAGCTAATTGGCATACTTTGCTTTCTTCAGATACGATCAGCAGTCTAGGATTAATGACATGTTTTTTTTTTTTAATAGTAACTTTGTTATGATCTGTTATGTCAATTACCAAGACAGACTTCAAACTTCCCCAAGAAATTATCATACCATAATAAGAATTTCTTTTCCAGAATGTCTCTTAAAGTTTGAAGACTTTAAATATAAAGCAGACTGGGATAATTTAATTTTAATGGGTACTTTGAATTTATCTCAAATGAGTTGTTTGTAATGATAAATTGGGTTTGGGTTTGGCACATGAAAAGTCATTTTGTATGCCACTGGACTAAGGAAGTCTGATGGTTAAGCCTGATATCTATGGGATGAGAAAACGAACTCTTCCCACAAGAAGTAACTGCTGAATACACAGCAGTTGGCAAGGATATTTAATCCACTCACAGGGAAGGAGAATAAATAGTTAGAAACAATAGCAGAAACCAAGGTAATCCTCTCTCTGTATACAAATATTTACTTACTCTCTGCATGTGAAACTCACTCACTCTTTCCTAAGGAACACACCCCAAAGTCTCATCCAATCACAGCATTAGGTCCCAAGTCCAGGATCTCATGATAATCTCTACATTAGATTATACATGACTTCTCTTTCATGAGATATCAATGAATTTAAAAATTTTGAAAAAAGTTCTCTTTCTCCCAGTTATACAACATATAATGGAAAACAGCTATATAATAATTGCAACACATACTCTAGTGGCTAGTTTTATAAAGGGGGAAATGGGAGGCACACAGCAATAACTAGTCAGTAATAATCTCTCTGGTCAAGTGTTATGCAGGCTCCCTACCCTGATGGTAAGGGAATTTCTTGGATTAATCTTCAACTATGCGCCTTGGGAGCAGGTTCTCCATGGTTTTCGGATTCCCTCTCTGACGACTATCTTACTCTCTTCAGGCCTCTATAAAAAAAATACCATAAACTGGGTAGCTTGTAAATGAGAAATTTATTGTTCACAATTCAGCAGGCTGAAAAGTCAAAAATCGAGGTGCCAGCATGGTAGGCTTCTGGTAAGTGCTCCCTTTCTGTTTATAGCCAACTCCTTTGTGCTGAATTCTCACAGCGCAGAAGGTTAGGGATCTCCATGGAAGCTCTGTTATAAGAGCATTACACTGGTTCATGAGGGCTCCACCATTATGAGTTAAGCACTTCCCAAAGGACCCACCTACTAATACTATCACATGAGACATTAGAATTTCAACATAGGGATTTTAGAGGAAACAAACATTCAGTGCAAATCAAGGATTTTCCTTTGGCCATATCTGGAAAGAACATTAAAAAATACACCATCTCTGGGAGTTGAGTAGCATTTTCAGCCTGCTTTTCTCTGTCAATTTTTGGAATTCTCTTAATCATGTTGTTGGCTCTTTTGATGACACAGCTCTGAAATTAATTTTCTGTTTTATGTACCAATTTCACAACCACAATTCATTGGAGAAACATCAATTGGAGGTTTCTTTTCTCTAGACTGATACAATATTAAAAATCTACCTCATCTTTCTTTATTGGATAAGGAAACCCAATGCCTCTAGAGACCACCCACAATCTGTTGGAAATTTCCCTCTCCACTATCACTGTAGATTTATTCTGCTTTTGGTAAAAGCAGTAATCCTTTTCTATCTCTCTTCTTGGGATTTTCTCACTTCTCTTATAGGTTTCCAGGCAATGAGGGGGCATAGCATTAATGTTTCTTCTACTTCCCTGACACTTAGTGAGTCTGTTTCTTATGTAAAGGCTGTATCATTTTTTTTTCCATTTTACAGCTGCTCCTGTGGCATATGGAAGTCCCTGGGCTGGGGATCAAATCGATACATCACAACCACAGCAATGCCAGATCCAAGCTATATCTGTGATCTATGCTGCAGCTTGTGGAAACACTGGATCCTTAACCCCCCGAGCTAGGCCAGGGATTGAACCCCAGTCCTCACAGAGACAAAGTGGAGTCCTTAACTGATGAAGGGTCTTGTCATTTAAAAGTTCTGCTTTTCCAACTATATAATATACTCTTAGACTATGACAAGGAAAAGGAGTTTGGTTCAAGGTGGTTATAAAAAAAACAGAGGTTTCTAAGGTACTAAAAAGGTATGGTTTACATGACAGATAGTGGAGTACACATTAGGTAAGACTAAGAAAAAGCTCCCATACTACATTACTAGAGTAAAAAAAAAAAGCTATATTGAAATTAAGTAAAATATGAGATTAAACATGTTAATGAAGATAAAGACATTGTTGGAGTTAGAGAATAAGAGAACCTGGAACAGCGGACGGTGATAATTAGAACAAGAATGTTGTAACTCACACAATCAGAAATATATAAATGGTCTATATTTTGATAAAAGGAAAAATACTTGGAAATATGCCTTAAGCATTTCCATATAACTTTATTTAGGATATACTATATCTAAAAGAAGTTACCTCTTGCACGTTTTCTCAAAAAATCTTTGGCATGCATAACATATGTAATATGTAGAAATGGAGATAGAAAAAAATCACATAATTTCAGAGATAAAAATTATATCAAGTATTATATGCCATGATAAAAAAAGGAACTGTTAGTACGTGCTCTTTTCAATACAAAGACGAGTTGCTAGAAAACAAGGCCTCAATCTGAATTAAAGTGATACCAAAATTTACTAATATAGTTTCCTCCTAAATAAAGTACTTATGGTATCAAAATCAAAACCAGTGGAAACAATGGGTGAATTACTAATTAAATTTTAAGAAAGAATTATATTTGCCATGAACTTTGACTTCGTTGGAGGCTGGTCTCTTACCTAACCAATTTAGTCAAACCTTAATTCACATAGCTAAACATTATTGTAGAAATACATTGTCCACTATTTTCTCAGATCAATATAGAGGAATTTTTAAAAAGATATCTCCAATATAGAGGAAATTTTAAAAAGATATTTTTAAAAAATCATCTCCAGATGATTAGATTATCACTTTGGAACTTATAAAGAATTGTATTTGCTTCTATACAACTCTGTGACCAAAAACAGTGGTAAGATTAACAGTAAAATAAAATTTACCATTTCAGCGAGAAAATCTCTATGCAATACTTGGTCCTTTCTCTAGGCTATCTCTTGACTGAATGCATAGAGAGGCTTTGAGTGTGAGTGTTTTGAAATGAGTATTACAATTTGGAGATTTATATTCAATATTCCAATTGTATTGAGACATTTATTTACTCATCATTTCAAAAGGCACTGTGATGGCGATTGGGAATACAAGGCTAATACAGCAATGCCTTGCCTGACCTTTTGAAAAATCGAGGCACTGGCTTCATAAATAAAATCCTCAAGAGTTCTTAATGCTCAAATCACTATTTCTTGTCGGCTTCAGAGTTAGAAAGGCCACCTGACATAGGAAAAGGGGGTTTATTAATCAAGTGCTTCTCTAGTCTTCCCTGAGGTTATGTGACAATGTGGAACCTATTGAAATGCACTGAGGAAATTCACATTATTAATTATCTAGTCTGCTTTAAGTTAGCAGATCTGGATGTGAATATCTTTCAGAAGCATATTAATGATTCAAAATTTTAATTGAGAATCTGAAAAATACAAATAAGTGCATGGATTCCCTGATGACTTAAAAATGATTGACGGTATTTTTTTATTTAAGGTTGTATGTATATGATTTTAAAATTATATTCTGAAAGAATGTTAAAGTGGAAAAAGTTAATATTGAAATCAATAAGATAGAAATATATACATCCACATAAATATATACACGTTATTCTTTTGTTCTTTTTTTGATAACTGTAGATTCACATGTAGTTGTCAGAAAAAAGATAGACAGATCTTATGTACCCTGGATCTAGTTTCACACAGTGAGACCATCTCTCAAAACTAAAATACAATATCCCACCCAAGAAAATGACGTTGCTACAATCCACTATCTTACTTAGATTTCTCCATTTTTCATATACTTGTTTGTGCGAGTCTATTTATGTATGGGTATACTTATTAACATTATTTTTGCTTTTTAAGGCTGCACCCATGGCAATATGGAAGTCCCTAGCTTAGGGATCAAATCGGAGCTGCAGCTGCTGGCCTACGCCACAGCCATAGCAACACAGGATCTGAGCTGCGTCTGTGACCTACACCACAACTCAAGGCCAGATCTTTAACCCACTGAGCAAGGCCAAGGATCCAACTCACAACCTCATGGTTATTAGTCAGATTAGTTTCTGCTATGGTGCAATGGGAGCTCCCTATTGTATATACTTTTTTTTTTTTTGTCTTTTTGCCTTATCTAGAGCTGCACCTGTGGCATATGGAGGTTCTCAGGCTAGGGGTCTCACAGGAGCTGTAGCTGTCGGCCTTTGCCACAGCCACAGCAATGTGGAATCCGAGCTGCGTCTGCAACCTACACCACAGCTCACAGCAACGCCAGATCCTTAACCCACTGAGCAAGGCCAGGGATCGAACCCTCAACCTCATGGTTCCTAGTCAGATTCATTCACCACTGAGCCATGACAGGAACTCTTGTGTATACTTATTTTTAACTACAGACATTTTTGTGTATCTGTTTATGAATCCACCACCACATCCAATTCCACTACAGCATGGATACCTTACTTTGCGCTATTGCCTGTCATCCCTACCACCCCCAAACTCTGACTCTAGCCTCTGAAAACTACTAGTCTTCTCTTCATTTCTACAATTATTTTCATTTCAGTGTTATATAAGTGGAAATATACAGTATACAGTTCTTGGTAATGACTTTTTTCAGTCAGCAACATTCCCTAGAGATTAATTCAGGTTGTAGCATGCACCAACAGTTCCTTCCTTTTAATCGCTGAGTAGTATCCCACGGTATGACCATACCATGATTTGCTTAAACATTCACCCAGTGAAGAATATCTAGGTTGTTTTTGCTACAATCCACTATCTTATTTAGATTTCTCCATTTTTCATATACTGGGCTGTCATCACTCCAATTTCCTGCCTTGTAGAGTTTCTGCTGAGAAATCTTACGATAACTTATAGGGGTTCCATTGTTGTTTGACATCCCTTTTTCCCTGGATACCTTTATGATTCTTTCTTTGTCATTGACTTTTAGCAGTTTTAACATAGTGTCTTGGAGGACTTTTTGTGTTGAGGTAATTAGGTGTTCTCTTAGTTTTATGGACTTGTATTATCCAATTCCTTCCCCCAGGTTTGCCAATTTCTCAGCTATTATTTATTTAAATGAACTCTCTGCTTCCTTCTTTCTCTCCTCCCTCTCAGGGATACTCATTACACTCATTTTCTTAGAAAAAGAGGAGGGAATCTTCTTCAAGATTTGTGATTCTTTGCAACTTTTCTAATATAGTATATGCTCCTACTGAATAACAATTTAAGATCTTTAAATTTCAAATATAGTCAATATTTTTATTTTTTATTATTTTTTTTTTTTTGTCTTTTTGCCTTTTATCTAGAGCCGCACCCGCAGCATATGGAGGTTCCCAGGCTAGGGGTCTAACAGGAGCTGCAGCTGCCGGCCTTCGCCACAGCCACAGCAACACGGGATCCGAACCGCGTCTGCAATCTACACCACAGCTCACGGCAACGCTGGATCCTTAACCCACTGAGCAAGGCCAGGGATCGAACCCGCAACCTCATGGTTCTTAGTCGGATTCGTTAACCACTGAGCCACGAAGGGAACTCCCCAAATATAGTCAATATTTTGAGAAGAAAAATCTTTCTATTTAACTCTGTTATTCATTTGAACTCAATTTTATCATATTTTCCCCTGATGGATCATAGAAGTATAATACATTAATCCCACAGAAAATCATAGTTATACATATCAGAACTACAACTAGAAGTAGTGAAATTTGGACTAAACCAAATTATTTCCTCAACTATTCATTATAATTTACAAAGCTACGTTTTGGATCACAACATACATGACTAATTATTTTGTTCCTATTGGTAAGCACGTGAGTATTAATAATTAGTTTCCCTTCTTCCTTCTTCTTTTATTTTTTCCCTTACTCTTCATGACTAATTTAGGAATTTACGTTTGAGTAAATTATACATGAGTTACATTGGTACCTAATGGTGCATCTTAAAGAAATTTTAAGAATTTGCTTGATCATTACCATTTTCAAATCATATTGATTTTTACATTAACAATTAAATGTTTTAAAAATTATAATGTAATGATAAAATAAGCAAACATAACAATCTGAGAAAAAAACATGTGTTTAAGGGTAAAGGAATATATAAAACCAAGAGGCAATGTATGAAGTTTAAATGAAAAGTGACTGAAAAGGAATGAAAAATGTTACTTGCTCAGAAAGACCTTATTTTCAAACCAAATATTGAAAATCCATTCGGTCAAATGTATATTCTTTCTTGCTTTTAAAACTGCAATTCCATTCCTAAAGCTTTGAATGGAAAATGAAGATTGTAAAGAACCATTCTTTAGTTGTAGGAAGGCTGAAGCCATTGTTGAATTTGTTGAATTACTCAATTATTCCAAAAAGTCCTACAGGGATTGCCAAGGGTGATGGTAATGAATGAAACTGATCTAATCTTGCAATATGAAAAGAATTTCTTGGAGTGGAACACTTGTTTCACAGAGGAATCTTTAGGGAAATAACTGGCAAAAGCATTCTTTTTTATAGAAGGAAACTTATTAACATGACATATGAGAGAAAGCATGGACATTTTAAATCCTAAAGCAAAGCTTGTCTATTAGAGTTCTACAATAATACTGGCTTCAAAGGAGTTTGCGAGCATCCTGAAAAATGAAAATGCCACAGCCCTTGTCTCAGTGATAATGTACCTTCTTGGCCAGGTCCTTTTAATTCTTCTCATGTAATAACTTGAAATTTAATTTACTTTATGATCTGCCAGGTACAGGCTTTAAGACTTGAGGCTACTAGGCATCTTTGATCTACTTTAAAGATTGGCACTAAAAGTGGCACTCTGACTTGCATTCATAAAGCAAAGCTACTGCAAGGAACCTTAAAGTACTGGACCCCAGTGATGAAATATACTTCTATGGTACTTTACAGCTTTCAAAGTTCTTTCATTTATATTTGGTGGCTTGAATACTGTAGCAACCTCACCAACTGTTTTAACAACTGCAATACTTCTTTAATTCATTTCACCACCTACTCTACTCCATGACAGCTGCTGACTATAGCTACAGAAAAATAGAAAACCATGCTGGCTGATCTCACTTTAAATTCATGACCAGGAATCTCAAGTGAGCCCTTAGCACTGCCAGCCAATTTTACTATATTTCCCTAGTCAATTTACTCTCCTACTTTTTACATGACTATTTCACAACCATTTCCTCTCCTCACTCTCAATTGATAATTCTTCTTAATTACTGAG
Organism: Catagonus wagneri; assembly: GCA_004024745.2. Taxonomy (NCBI): domain Eukaryota; kingdom Metazoa; phylum Chordata; class Mammalia; order Artiodactyla; family Tayassuidae; genus Catagonus; species Catagonus wagneri. The sequence continues at coordinate 1,210,547 of PVHT021183618.1, read as the reverse complement.
ATATTTGCAATTAGAAGATAATTTCTAAAAATTCTATTATTGAATCTAGTATTCTACTTGAATCTGAAGCTGCATAGTTTTCCTTTCTTTCAATTTACAAAGAATGAATGATTCTTGCTCTCAGGCTACTTCCTCCACTTGTTCATTGCATTCGCTCTCACCTCCTCAAGGATATTACTTCTGATTTTTTTCACTTTTTCTTTGTCATCAATCTTCCCACTCTGCTGTTTCTTCAATCAGAACACAATCATATTTTGTTAGCTTTCTTCTTAAAATACTTCTTCCTTAACCCCACACTCCCTTCATCTAATACCCCAATTCTCTAAATTTCTTTAGAGAGTTTCAATAGCTCCATTTCCTCTATTCCCATTCTCATATTACCCACTGAAACTACTCTGATCAAGGTGATTGGTGATCTCAACATTATGCAATTTAAGTTCAACTCTCATTCCATATCTTGCTTAACCACTCGAAGCCCTTAACCTACCAACCACACCACTATTTGAAGCCCTTTGAGGACTTGGTAGAGAAATATCAATCCCACTTGGCTTACTTTACTGTTTCTTCTTTGTAGTCTTCTCCTTCTTTTCCTGACTTCTAAATACTGCAGTTCCCTGTACTTTTCTTCTTTATCTACAATTAATCTATCTTGATTTGACCTTATCCAGAGTGTATATTTAAATGCCACCTGAATGCTAACTACTTCAAATTTACATCTTCAGCCAAGTCCACTCTCCTGAATTCTATATTTAAATATTTCAACTGCCTATTTAACCTCTTTTTACTTGAATATACCAGCATCCACCCCAAAAGAACTGAGCTCCTCTGATTCCTTCACTTGATTTACCACAGCCACATTATCCACAGACTTTTCTAGACCACAATGAAGTTACTCCAGTGTTGAGTTACTTCTACCATATTTTTTGACTCCTCTTCCTCATTATTTAAAAGTCTCTGCTCAAATGTCCTCTTTGCTTAGAGTCTTCCTTGATGATCCTATTAAAAATAGCTAACTTTCTAAAACTGGCTTTAGCAACTCTCTAGCTCCTTACCCTGCTCCAGCGTGTGTGTGTGCACGCGCGCGTGCGCACGAACGTGTATGTGTTCTTAAGATTTATTTTATCTAACATAAATCTACAGTGCTACAAGGGTTTTTGTGTTTTTTTGTGTGTGACTGACACACAGAGGTGCTCAATAAATATTTGCTATATAAATATTATAGACTTTTGGTACATTTGCTTGTTTCTATCTCCCTAACTCTCTACTACCAAAACTAGTCTATGCTGTCTATATAAGAATGGGTGTTCACCTGTTTTGTTTGAGGCTGTTCCCCTGTGGTTAGACCAGTGTCTGTATCATGGTAAGACTTGATCAATACATTTTAAATGAATGAACACACTTTAAAACTTATCAATCATTTAAGCCCAGAAAGGTTAAATAAAATGCATGAACTTACACTGATGTATAAATTAAAACCATCTGCTACCAGGAACATTTTAATTTACATATACAACTTATAACTCAATAAACCAAACCAATCACTACTCCTGAGTATGGCAGGAAATTGCACCTATTTTGCATGGTGTTGCTCTTTGGTTTGGATGCTTTGCTCTTTATGACTGCTTGCTTTTGTTTGTTTGTTTGTTTGTTTGTTTGTTTTTGTTTTTTGGCCATGCCCGTGACATGCAGAAATTTCAAGGCCAGGATTCAACCTGTACAACAGCTGCAAACTGAGCCACAGCAGTGAAAATTCCTGATCCCTAACCTGCTGTACCACCAGGGAATCCATATGACTGCTCATTAATATTTTATTTATGTTTAATGACCTAACTCAAAGGTCAACCTCTCTTTGAAACCTTTCCAGACATACACACACAGAATCTATTACTCTCCCTTCTGCTATTTCACAACTGATTTATACATTCATTGAACAATTATTTTTTTGATTTTTCCAAGGAGTATACTAGGTACAGTGAAGAAAGAAATGGTTACCTACATAAACATTTTACTGTGTATGCCCCAGAGTAGGTTTTCTAGGCCAATCAATAAATTGAATATTACTATGAATTATTACTTTATGTATGTACTAATCACAGTTTTCTACAAAAGATTTCTGTGAATTACTCTATTTGTGGTTGCTGTTGTTCTGAATACTGTGTTAAGTATATAGCCAACTCAGACAATGTTTGTCGAAATTAAATTAAAACAATCATTCATTTCAGGGCTCTTTCTACAGGTACATGCTAAAACCTCCATAGTTTCTCTGTTACACACATTACTCTCTGTTAGATACAATACCTGATCTCTCCACATTCAAATCTAATGGAGAACAGTTTTAGTTCATTACATATCAAGTTTCAACTCTGCCTTCTTCCCAACTGTCCATTCCTTTAGTTGAATACCTATACTGTCGTTACTTTTTATATAAATTGTATGTCTATTAACTAAAAAGTCAATAAAACATGGGTTTTTTTGACCTAAAGACTTGAGAGTGCCCCATTTTCTGGAAGTATTTTGTTTATTTACTTACTTCACTGGGCATTTTTTCCCCCAGCCAGAAGAGCTCAAAATCTGTTTGGAATCAATTTGAAAGATCTATTCTCTTTAGAGATAATCAAGCCAAGATAGAAATACCATTTAAGATGCTCTGGCAAGCAATTTACATCCGTGTTGGACCAATAATTTATGAGCTGGAAAACTCTTCAGAGAGAGAGGTGCCGAGATTTTCACCATTGCCATAGAGTAAATTGGGAAATTTCCAATTGAATAAACACCACACTCTTATCTAATTCAGCCAATGAATGAATGTAGGTCCATATTGCTTGTCCTCTGCGATATTTATTTTTCCAAGACAGAAAATCAGTTCTTGAAAATGTCAGAGTCTTAACTTTTCCCATGGTTATGTAATCAATTTCGTAGGTGATTCTTCTACATGTCTTCTATCTCTGACTGTTCTGTTTAATGACAAGAGAGGTGTATGGGATTTTCCTGCTCTAATCAGCACTTATCTTCATGAAGAAAGGCAGGTGTCAGGGTCTCGCAATTGTGGTCAAAGTATTTTCAGAGACATTCCTTAAAGTTCATTTTCTTTTAGTTTCATGACAAATTTTAAACATAAGATTTTTTTTGCACATGTCAGCATCAATCCTTTCAGTTTTATAACTGTATGAATATGATTTTAATGAAGCTACACATGTAATTCGACTTTGATTCTTTAAAGGAGGTAAAATAACATATTCACTGTTACTATTCATCAATAAATTTAGAACATTTTAAATTAAATAATGCTAGATATTAAATAGAATTATGTAATAGAATATGCTAAGTTAAATAACCAACTCTTTCGATCAGTATTGGTTTATCCTTGAAAATTCAGGTTTGTTTATCATGAAAATAAACATGTCAATTAACAAGAGACATTGGCACTTTGATCTCTTTAGGTATATGCTTTTGAATAACTTATGCATGTGAAAATGTAATTACCAGCCCAAGTCTTTTTTTTTCCTTTTTTATGCCCATACCCGTGGTGTATAGAAGTTCTTAGGCCAGGAACTGAATCCAAGCTTCAGCTGTGACCTATGCTGCAGCTGAGGCAACACTTGATCCTTTAGCCTACTGTGCCAGGCCAGGGATCAAACCTGTGCCTCTGCAGCAACCTGAGCTGCTTCAATTGGATTCTTAACCCACTAGTCTTAATATTTATTTATTTTTTTTTAATTAGCATGTTCTATATGCCAGAAGACATATTCCTCTGTAGCAATTAAATCATCAAGAATGACTATGCCTTTTTTTTTTCTTTTTGGGGCCACATCTGGGGCATATGGAAATTTCCAGGCTAGAGGTCAAATCAGAGCTGCAGCCATAAGCCTACACCACAGTCACAGCAATGCCAAATCCAAGTCACATCTGCAACCTACACCACAGCTAACAGAAATGCCAGATCCTGAACCCACTGAGCAAGGCCAGAGATCAAACCCGTGTCCTCATGGATACTAGTCGCGTTTGTTACTGCTGAGCAATGATGGGAACTCCATAGAATGACTATGCTATTGACAGAAAATTTGTCACAGAACAATATTTATAAAAGAGTTCATAGAAGTTGTTCATTGTAAAAATATTCACTATTCTTCCCCTAGTCATAGTTCAGCTGAGGGGAAAGTGACAGTGGAGGATGAAGGCACATTTTCTTTGTCAAACTCAGTGAATATAGAAATATAAATGCTAAATGTGTAGAAAACTAGGAGTAGCTCAACTTGATTCACCCAAAAAAACAGATATAAAATCAATACAAGGCAGAACAACAGATCAGTGAGAGAATTCTGAGGAAATCTTAATATGTAGCACTTCTCAAAGTAACTGAAACAAACGTTTATGGGTGTCTTGGTATCAGAGTCACTGGTTAGATGTACAACTACTAACTATTCCAATACTCCTATTGCCTCCACTTAAAAAAAAAAAAAAAGTCAGCCTGGGTACATCATAAAATGCTACAAAATTCTTTTTCTGTCTTTAACTTTTCTTAAACAATCTTCCACTGCCTAGAACAATGGGAATTTTATTCCTTTTCAAAGTGGGATTGGAGTTCCCATCTTAGCGCAGTGGAAACGAATCTGACTAGGAACCATGAGGTTGCGGTTTCGATCCTTGGCCCCGCTCAGTGGGTTAAGAATTCGGCATTGCCATGAGCTGTGATGTAACCTGGGAACCTCTATATGCCACGAGTGCGGGCTTAAGGAAAAAAAAGAAAAAAAGTGGGATTTATAATATTACCAAATAAAAATATTTCATGGAACACTCTTTTACCAAACATTATCCATTGTTTATATGAAGTTCAAAATTAACTTGGCACCCCACATTTTATCTGGCAACCCTACTTGAATTAAAGAACAAGAAAGCCCTGATTATCACTCAGTTTCAACCCCAAAGTATAAAACATATTATTGGGATGCTGAAAGAGGGTCATTTTCTCTCCCGTTTATTTAGAGTCCTAATCCACTCAGCTGGAGTTGGACACTGACAATGGTGCCCAGACTGTTTTGTTTCCACAGTCTTTTTAGAATCCTAAAATTTGAACTTCACTGAATGGGCCAAGGGCTCTCTTTTCATCTGCTCTTGTCCCAAAGAACATACATTTGCAAATGAAAAAAGAAAAATCAGTATGAAAAGTAGACTAATTAATCTGCTCAATGTTTTTCAGACACAGGGATACTGGCTCTATTTTTCCAAAGATACTGTAGAGACTGAATTTTCATGAGAAACTGAAAGGAGTGTGTTATGATAGAGAGAATATTGGCTTTGGTCTCAAGAGATGTGCTTTATCTTTATTTCTAACTTTAATTGGAGCAAGTTATATCATTTAGAAACAGCTTCCTTCTCTTTAAATAATAAAAAAAAAAAGAACCTTCTTAAAGTAGATCCTTTCAAATTCAGTAAAGTGTGAAGACATATTTCTCACCATAATTAAAACTTTAATCAAGTCACTATTTGCATAGTCATTTAAAAATTCTGTTATCCTTGGAGTTCCCATCCTGGCTCAACGGAAACAAATCTGACTAGCATCCATGAGGACGCAGGTTTGATCCCTGGCCTCGCTCTGTGCCTTAAGGATCCGGCATTGCCCTGAGGGTGGTGTAGGTCGCAAATGCTGCTTGGATCTGGCATTGCTGTGGCTGTGGCATAGGCTGGTAGCCACAGTTCTGATTATACTTTTTTACATATCCATTTATTCAAAGTATCTAATCTCCCGAAGTTACTGCATTTAGTTAGGTCTTCCTGTCATGAGCCAATTTAAGACAGCGGAGAGAGACAAATCTGAATAAATATATATCCTGCTTTCAAGGGCATTCTGGTACAGTCTTGATGTGAATCATTTTTTCTCCAGATATTTTGCATAGTTTTAAGAGACAAGCCATCTGACTTTACCACAGCACATCTAGTATAGTGAATTTCAAGTTAAATTAAACAACTTATTAATCAAGGGCTTCTGTGTGAACAGCAAAGCTATTTAATGAATGCTTTTGATCCGATTGTACTGATCTCTGTGAGGTTCATAATGATGCTTGATTTATTTCAGTGACTCTTCCATTTCAATGACTTTTACACTTTTCTACACAATAATCGCAGTCCTCAATAATAAATAATGATTATTAAAGATTTTAATATATCAGGTGCCCTTCGAACAACATTTTAGACACCTTATTTGGTTCTCACAAAGAGGTAGGAAAGAGTTATTATCACTGTTGAAATTGGAAAATGAAGCACAGAGCAGCTTACACAGTAAGTAGTAGAGCTGGGATGCGAGACCTGACAACAATGGGCAGAGACAAATTTCTCTCCATAATTAAAACTTCAGTGAAGCTATTATTTCAGGGCCACATATCACTGCTTCAAGTTGTCTCAAGAACCAGTTGATAGTTAATAACATTCCATTCAATTGTCCAAACCAGAATTGGTAATTCATAGTTCTTTTACTTCAAAAATATTTATTTAGCAATTACTAATTATTCTTCTGCACTAATAGAGGAGAAATAACTTTTTGGCCTCATAAAACTTATATTCAGAAAGATTAGAGATTGGGAAATAAATGCACAGAATCACTTCAGGAAAGTGTTGTGTAATAAAGAATTTGGATAGTCTTTGCCTCAGTTCCTAAAAAGTAGTCTTTAAATCCTTAAAATTTCCTAAGTGATGGGGCAGTCTTTTTCATGATAGATCCTGACAGTTTATGCTAATGAGGTGATTCATGCTGTACCCCAGAGAGTTTACAGGAATGAGAAGATTCAGAATGAGGACTGGCCATGCCAACCAAGTGATTAAAGCTTTGAGTTTTGAGCCTGATTATAGCAGCTGATTTCTGGAAGGACAGAGCCTAGAGATTGAGTTCAAACTTATAGCTAATGACTCAGTCAAGGAATCTCCAATAAATGAATTAAAATCCCAATAAAAACTGGACATCAAAGTCTGGATGGACTTCCTTGGTTAGTAACACACATTGCTGTGTAGGTATGGTGACTTGTCCTGATTCTACAGGGAGAGGGAACCAGTATATTTGCATCGGGGATCACCCCAGACCTCATCCTATATGTCGCTTCTTTTGCATGATCTTTATTTGTAGACTTTGTGCAAAATTAAACTGTAAGTGCATAGCTTTTCTGAGGTTTATGATTTGTCCCAGCAATGCATCAAACATGAGGGGGTAGTGGGAATCCCCAAACTGGTAGCCAGTTAAACAAAAATTGCAGGTGGCTTAGGAACCCCATGCTTGAGGCTGGTATCTGAAGTGATGGCAGTTTTGTGAATAACTTTCCCTTAATCTATGAAATCTGATGGAACTCCAGGTAGTCAGCCTCAGAAGTCACTGCAGAAAGATAAGTGAGTGCTCTCAGGGGAGTTAAACAAGGTGCTAAAAAAGGGAAAGTTTGTGAGTTGGTGTTTAGAATGGAAAAATCAAAGAAGTTTGTTTAGAATGGAATAATCAAAGAAGGTAGAATGGAAAAATCAAAGAAGGTAGCTCCAGGAGCTAAGATCTGAAGGATCAGAAAGATGCAGAATGAGTAATCTAGAGGTCCATTACTCCAAGCAAGAGGAAACGGCTAATTCATTGCCATAAATATGTTTGGGGCAAACATGGAAAGAAGCTTACTGAGTTTAGAGCAGAAAGAAACTGATGGCTAGATGACAAAGATAGACAGATGAGTTCAAAGCGGGATCTAACAGTTGTGGTAAAGATTGTTTACCAAAATCCATATTCTTTTTTTTCTTTATAGGCAGACAGAATCATTTCCCAGCATTTCTTGAGGTAAGGAGGTCCTATGCGATTGAATTCTAGCCAAGAAAAAGAAGATAGAATTAATGTGTATTATTTCTAGACCACCATCCTCTTCACTTTTAGAGGGCTTAATGCAAATAACAATGAAAATGTAGAAAATATTAGAGCCACAAAATGGAAAGGAGTTGCATACCGGAATTACTATATGAAGGAGAACCATTTCCTGATCAGGAAAAGAATAAATTAAAATGAACAAAATCATAAATTTTCATTTGTTTACTCTAATACAGAATCATATTTCCTACCCAACATAAATCACTGTGATGATTTTTGTGAAACTTTTTGATCCCAGAGAGCTTTCAGGTAAGTGTTGAGAATAGAATATCCTAATCGGAATTTTAAAAAAGGAATTTTTAAACCATAAATCTTAGTGAATACTAGGAATGAACCCACTAAGAAAAGAATCCAAAGATCAGTGCAATGGGCACAAAAAAACCTGAAGATAAATGCAATGGTAGAAAAAAGAAGATATAATCTGAGGGCCAGGAGTTTGATTAAAAATAAACCAAGAAGGAGTATGGACACAGAATAAGCCATTGGTAGTTGCCACCAAGACACTAAAATGTCCTTGGCATATTAGTACTAGCTTTGGCTGTAGAATTCTACTACAAGATATACATTAGGACATAGGTGTGGGCAGGTAATAATAATAAGTATAATTTATTAAATATAAAATATGATTTGGATATTGATGCTATGCATACAGTTCCTTGAAATAAAAAATCAAATAACCCAAAATATACTATGTTGAAGGGACTATGCCAAATAAATAAAACAAGATTTGGGAAGACTGAGGTTAAATAATTTGCTTAATTTTGTTCAGCTATTACAGAGTAAATCCTATATTGAAACCTAGTTTGACTGACTTCACTGGCTTCACTCCTACAAAGCTACTGCTTCTGAATACCAAATTGTATCTGAAATAATCACTTGTGAGTGAATGGACAAATCCATCTGAGTGACAATGAACTTGTCACTTGGCATTTATATTTTTTTTTTAAATAAGGGAAAATTTTCACTTTTTTCTCTAGCCATATTTGAATAGATTTTATTTACTCAGTCTCTCAGCAAATAGTCATTGTGTGCCAAATACATACCAGGTATTTTGATATAGGTAAGGTCTAAAATACCAACTATAGACAAAACTCTGCAACCACATAAAGTTTACATTTTAGGTAAGGGAGACAGAAAACATAATATAGAAAATACTAGATATTTTTTATGTAAAAGATACTTTAAAGTTCTAAGCATATTATACTATGAAATATTTTTTAAAATTTCTGTTAAAATAGAATTTTTTTCTTTAGCGTCAATTGAATATGAAGTTCTATGACTATTAATGCAGGGTGCTGAAATGATAGCTTGTTTTAGTTTAGAATGACTTACTGTAGTTGTTGTTGGAAAACATATAATGGCTGTTAAGATGACAAGGATGAAAATAAATCCTGTAAAATGTTCTTCTGAAAAAAAAGGTGTGTTTTAAAGATTCTAGCAAGTTGTTCTGACTACTAAGAGAATTTCCTGAATGTATAAATCATAAATAGGGCAGCTCTTTCAATCTCTATTTTATACATCTATATTTTACTTACCTGTCTACATGTATAGTCATAGCAGACCCACTTATTGGTCAAAATTAAATATTTTAAAAGAATCCTAACAGAGAGCACATGAAAATTAAGGCAATTTTTAATAATAAGAAAAATATGTTGCATCTCAGTGAATTGATTCACTGGGAGATGATCTAAAGCTATTTGAACATCTGTTTAAAATGGCCCTCAGGAACATGATTCTTGTTGGATTAAATGACAATTGGTTTGGAAAATTATAGCTTTTAAAGGACAGTGCATACCATCATCCCCATTTCTAACCTGTGCTTGTCTTCTGGAGCCTGAACCAGATACAAACGATTTAATGGCATTTAATGAAATCTTTGGAGACCCACAGTGGAAGAGCACCCACTGGTCATTATTCAGGCTTGCCAGGTATTTTATTTATTTTACATTTGCTGCTAAATATAGAAAACATAATGATCAGTGTCTCATAATTGCCATTGCTTAACACATTGTACTTTTTTATTTCCTTTTTCTGCCTTACAGACTAGGTTTCCTTCCTTCTCTTTTTTCCTTTTATTTAGGTGAAAGAAAATGGCTCTGGATAACAGGAATTGCATTCTTTAGTTCTGTTTCTCCATTACAGGAGATATAACTGTAAATGCAAAATCACTTTGCGAGATAATTGTTATTCGAAGCTCTTTAAATCCACTGTGAGAAAACAACCAAGTGGATGCATAAATGTGATTGAAAAAAATTCCAAATTGTTACCTGTGAAGCTAGATTTGCAAGATAAATATTACTCTCTACATTTCCACTTATTCTGTTTTATTTTTCTTTTTCAAGACAGTGATAACTAATATAAAATATTTTTTATGCCTTCACTTAAATGAAGACTCAAAAGTGCCTCGAACATGTTTGAAAGTTTTACGTCACAATGTAATTATTCATTTAATTTTCTAAGAAAACTTTTTGTTTATTTTTGTCAGAAAAAGGCAAAACAACATTAGCACAACCTACTTGTTGAGGACAATCACATTATAGTTATAGAATTCTTTGGTTGCATAGAATTTATTGTTATTCGGGAAAAACTGAAACAGATTTTTTATAATGTATTTTTATTTTTCATATTACATATAGTAATTTTATTTTTCATAAGACAAGGCTTGTCAGACAAGTTTGACTGAAAATATGAAATTGCTTTCAATCCTCCCCAAAGAGAGCCAGGGACTGGCAGTCTTCCTCAAACTACATCCAGAGACATAGTTTGAAGGATTTATCTTTACGGAGAATGAAGGTGGAAGACTATATATTTCCTATTGTATAACAGTCACACAATTCAGAAAAAAATAGTTAATTTGAAACATATTTTCAGTTTCTTGGGAAATTAATAAAAAAATGACTCATTTTTTCAGTTCCAGTGATTTGGGATTAATTCAATTTCACTAAGGTTTGTGGTTCCCAAGGAATATGATGTCCATACTCTTCATTTCTCCACTTTAGGGGTATTTAGTAATCTCTGGAGACTTTTTTTTTATATTTGATGTATTTACTTTATTTATTTATTTATTTATTTATTTTTTACTGTGTTCTCATGTGGTTTATTACATAACATTATTGTGGTGAACAGACAATTGACACACATCCACAAAATTTCTGCTCCTTTTAAAAATGTGGAGACATTTTTGATTTTCATGTCTGGGGGTGTTATTGGCATCAAGTGGGCAGAGGTGCATAATGCATATAACAGCCCTCAAGACAAAAAAATTATCTGGTGTAAAATATCAATATCACCAAGGTTGAGAAACCCTAAGTTAAAGGCAAGCTTGTTATCGCCAAGCACTAAGACTAAATGAAGAGTTCTACAGAATTTCTTTTTGTGCCTAAAAGGAAGTAAGACACAACCCTGTCTCTAGGATCTAGTGCTGTGAATATTTTACACCACACTCAAAATATTTCAACATTAAAGAAGATGAAGTTGATGATGCATCCACCTACTGACTCTTTAATCCAACAAATACTTATTACAAAAACCCTACTTTACAATTCCTGTACTACCTACAGATATACAGTCTATACACAAAGACATTTCAATTGTATATAAATGTTCCATGAAAGCAGAGGATGCCATTAGCGGTTTATTCAATGTCATATTTTTTGCATAGAGCCTGAACACTACAGCCTAATCAATATTTGTTGTATTAACAAAAAATTAATGAACATACTAGCATGACAAGCATGCACCAGGTACACTGGCAGTTTAGAGAAGGAAATAAGATGCATGGTTGGTTATGTCAGGTGGATCTTCATGGATGAGGGAGTATTTGACTAAGCCTAATGAAAGGATATAATTTTTGAAAAATAATGGGAATATTTGGAAGGGGTGAGTGATCCTAGAAAATATGATAAACTTGTTTTTTTCACAAGGTAGGCTTTAGAACATAAAGGGTTTTTGCTGGGACATCAGGTGGACTATTACAAATGTGGGCTTGCAGTCAAGAGAAAGACTAGGGCAAGTGATACTGATTAAGGAGGCAGCCACCTGGTAAAGAAGCAGTCTGAGGAATTCCCTGATGGCTCAGCAGGTTAGGATTCAGTGTTGTCACTGATGGCTCTGGTTACATCTGTGGCATGAGTTTGATCCCTGGCTCAGGAAGTTCTGCATACCAAGGGCATGGCCAAAAAAAAAAAAAAAAACAAACAGCAGCGTTAGGAGTGAAAGACTGCCTGAGTGAGAATAGAGAAAAACATAGAAAGAAGAGAAGTGAAAGGCACAGACAGAGATTCAAAGATTATAGAAATGAGAGATACAGATAAGTAATCTTTCTATTCTAGTGTAGAGCCATGAAGAGCCAAGAGAAAGATGATTTTTTAAAAAGGAATTATTGGTTTGCAGTCACAAATAATGAAGTCACTGAAGATGAGGTTTCAGAGAAGCCATTGGGTTTTTCATTAGGAGCCACAATACTTCATTTACATGCCAGGTGATAGGACGGATGAGGGACAGAGGTCACGGGAAAGTTACCAAAAAGAGCTGTGAAATTTCACTCCTTTTTCTAGCACCACCTTCCTGGTTCACAGCCTCATTCTATTTTACTTGGGCTAGAGCCATAGCCTTCTGAATAGCCCTTCCCTGGCACAATGCCTTTTATGAACAGCTTCGATATCAATCTTTTCAAAACTCAAATTTGAACATATTACTCTCTTGCTCAAAAGCCATCACTGACTAGTCATTATTTATGATCTCAAATTTTTATCCAGAATTCAAAGCCCTTAATTTGCTGTTTCAAATCAATTTTTCTTATTCTTTCTATGTTTCATCACAGTTTGATTAATTACATAAAAGGTGGTTTTTTGTATACACTCCATTATTTGTTGCCTGAATGTCTTATTTTTTATAACTCACCATAGGAATATCACTTTAGTCCCTCATTGCCATATTCTAGGCATCTTTCATATTATAGATTTAATACTGTCTAAATGGACCCTCCCTGATTCCCCTGACCTGTAGATCATATTTATTTTCCATTCTTCTGAAGTATCTAGAGACCTCCCTAATAGCATTTATATACCCTTTTCTATCATATTTTTTTATTTTACTATATATATTTACACTTATATATACAGCTTGTCTGTTCAGCTTCCATTCCATATGCTTCTGTTAAAGGCGGCCTAGTTTAAATTAGGTGACCACTTATTCCATGTATTTCACATAAGATTAATTCTTGTCCCATGGCCATGGTGAATTGGCTTGTGATCCAAGTCAGTAGAGCAGAACAATCAAGCGTCAGCATCTGGTCTTTTCTGACACTATAAAGAGTGATGTGTTCACCTCCTACTGTAGTCACATAAGTGACAATGTCATGAAGAGGACCAGCCTGGGAATCAAGTCAATACGGATTAAAATGGAGCTGAGAAGAAATGAGAGATGGAGAGAAAAAGGCCAAATTTTAATGAAAAAAAAATTTGACTCTGGACTTAGGAATTCTGTATTGCATAACTATGTGGGGTTCCATTCACTTGAGTTCTGTATGAATGATGCCTCCTGGAATTTTGTGATGTGGTAGCCTGACATTTAGTTATCACAGTCAAAAAATTCACATTCTTGGATTAATACAGTTTAACTGAGTTCCTGTCGCTGTCATTTGCAAATGAAACAAGTGACACAATTATCTGCAGCTTGTAAAAACATTTCTTTTACCAGAGAATACATTTTGAATACAGTATCTGCTTCCTCATTTGGAATTCAAATGATTTTTAACAGTGCTTTCCCATGGCAAACAAATTTATGTTTTAGTGTATTCTATTAAGTTGGCTGACTATAGACTAAGTGAATGTCAATAAAGGAAAAATTGATTATTATAAGCCATAGAGGAAGGGTTTATGTCATCTGTACAGGGCTAGTTGTTTAGGGAAAATATCAAACAAAATTTTCTTTGAGGGAAAGTAATTTATCTATGCTTGAAAAATTAGGTTTAAAAACTCAAAACAATTGTAATTTACATAATCTTACTCTGTTTTTTGAACTTAAGAATCATTATTATCGTTCATTGTTTATGCTATTATTATTATTATAGGATTTTTATTTGTATAACTAATAATCTGTGGGCAAGGTGGAGGACTTCTGATAGATTTGGATCAACAGACCTATCTATCTCTATATCTATCTCAGTAACTGTAACTTAGAAGAAATATGAGCTCATTTTCAGTGCTTGAGAAAGTAGTCTCACGGATATACTCCCATATTGAAAGTAATAGGACCGTAATAATAAGTGACATTCTGTCAATGTTTGTTAAGAAACCTAAAGAAAATGAATATCATGATTTTCCCTTCCTCCTAGACTTGTAGGCTGATTTTTTATATTCTCCAAACCAGAGCCCTGCTTCACTTAGTTCTCAATTTTTAAAATAGATGTTTAAAAAATGTTAGCAAATATCTTTATATTATAAGAAAGATATATAAGATCTTGAATAGAATTTTATTAGTTTGAAAAGATCAGTGAAAAGAAGTAGGACTTGGAAAAGAAAGAGTGCATTCAGGCAAAAATTATTTTACCAGTTTTTAAGAAGTTGAGAATATCAATCATGAGCATGGGATGCAAAAATTAATGGGCTTCTAAAATGCCAAAAAGTACTTAGATTAAAGTGAGTATAAACAGAGTCTTTTAAGGTTTGGAATGCTAGAGACGATGACTATGCTAGGTGTGGAAGCATTTTCTTTGACATTATTAATGGTAATTCAAATTATTTCCTTTTCTGGCCTCTTTCCAAGGCAATTATGCCTCGAGACATGAGGATGGGCCAGATGACTTCTTGAAATGCTTCCATTGATTTATAACTATCAAGATGAGTATATGTAGACATGAATACACATGTACTTAATTTGAGAAATAGCAGTGCTCCAGATATGTGTGGCATAACAGATATATACTCCCTGAAGAAATCAACTGAAAAAAAAAAAATAAAACTCTGTAGACAAAAACGTGCAACAGAAATTCAAAGAAGTTTCTCAAAGATTACTTTTACACTTCACCATGACAATCCACCTAAGGCATTTTATAGAAAGTTCTACAGTAAATCATAAAATTTGCTAAGTAGTTTAGAAAAAAAGTCTGGTATGCTAAATAGCATGATGTAAGTTAGTACCATTATGAACAATCCAAGAATGAGCTTTCCTAACAGGAACAGGAAATAACCCAAAGTCTTTTAACTACATTTACTTGATTACTAGCCAAACAGAGCGTTTCTGTTTCTGCGAAGTTCCAACTTTAGAACATACTTTATTTTTAAGTGGCTCCGATATTTCCTTGAAAATAACAAACATGCTTCATGTTATCTAAGAAAAAATCAAATCACAGGTTTATAAATGAAAAATTTTAGCTTCATCCTTGAATACATATTCTCAGTGACTTTAACTCCTATTAGTCATTTTTCACTTTACTTACACAATAGGAAATGTGTGAGGAAAACCAACATTACTTCTCTGAGCAATTTAAGCTCAGAAAATCCTGAATGTTGACAATGTAAGGTAATGAGAATGGGTGGCATAATCTTTACACAAGCATGAAGAACTTTCCCATGATTTTCAGCACAGCTCAAGTTAATGTTTAAAAATACTGTTGAACTATTTTATAAAGCATGACCTTTAATCATAACTAAAACAGTAATAATAAAATTTGTCACCAAGACTCTGTTCACTAGAAATAGACTTGTTTTAAAACCAGTCCACAACTATCCAATGGGATTTTTTTAAATGCAAATTCTAAAAAAATGTTTCCTTAAAATTGTTGATGTAATATTTGTTTGTGATCAAATACGATCAAGTTCAGTATGCAGAAGAGAAATGTATGCCGTTTTCTGTTTTACACAATGATGTAGCTTGCTTTTCCAATTCCTAACCAATATTCTAGCACTTGGTTCTCTTGGTTAGGTGATTATTTTTCTCCTCTGCTTAAATAATATATATTTTTTATTAATTTTAATTGAAATGTAGTTCAAAATCTTTCAGTAAAATCTCCCCTCTTCCCCATCATCAATAAAATTCCCATTTTATATCTGTTCTGCCTTATGCAATAAAAGTTTGGGACTCATGACTTCGGTCTAAGCTATATCCCAAGCCAACTACAATTCCTAAAAACACTTTGCTGACTAGGTACCAAAAGGAAGGCCTACTATTTCTAAGAATGAAGCAACCAAACTACGCATCCTCAAGGAAACTTTGCATGCTCTAAGTTTATACAAAACTCATTGGGTTCTCTGGGTTTAATCCAGCTACTCTAATTCTAGCTCTCTTTTTGTGATCAATTTCCCAATTACTTTCCTTGTACTTAAATAATGTGTTAACTCTTGTTTCCCTAGTAATGTTTGCTGTTGATCTGCTGTTATTATGGCTACTCTAGCTTTCCTTTGACTTGTTTGTGTTTGTGTTTTTCTCCAGGAATGTACTTTCAAAATTGGCCCTTATGTTTGGTATGTCTTTAAAAACAGCACTGAGGTGAGATAGTTCTTTTTTATTTACCTTTGCTTATTTGTTTTGTTTTTGTATGTGGTTACTAATGAAATTTGGATTGATTTCTACAATTTTATTGTATGTTTCTTTTTTACATCTCCTCTACCTTCTTTCCCCCCCAACCCCCCAACTTTTACTCCTTTGGGAGAGATATATTTACATCTTCCATTTAAACAATGTATAGAAATTTGAAGCTATTAATTCCAGTTAGAAACTTCATGACTTATAAGGCTGTAAATTACTTTAATTGGATTTAGTTTTTATAATCTCACAAAACAAATATCATTAACATTAATTTGTACAGCTAAAGTTTTCTCAGATTTATTTATATTTTTTTGGATTTGAGATTTTCTTTACACAGCATAGGTTTTTACTTCTTCAACTTTTATTTGTGTTCATTTTTGCTAATTTGTGCTGCATAACCCAAACAAAAATTCTTCAGCAAGGCTTTAATGGTTATACCATCTCAGTTTTTAGTTTTCCTAAAACTGTTTTTAATATGCTCTCATGGGATTTTTTTCTATGTATATAATTTTAGATTTCTGACTGTTTTCCTCAGTTATTTGAGGAACTATCTCTGATTTCCAGGTGAAAATGTCAACTGTCAATATAATTTTTATTCATCTTTCACTGCTTGGGGGCATCGATTGTCTTTTCATCTCTCTTTTTTTAAGATATTCTTTTTATCTTCATTCATCTTAAGTTTCATTATATTGTGCTTTGCATTTCCTTTTATCCATCACAGTAAGGACTTTTTTGCTCCTCTAAATCTAATTATTTGTATTTTGGGACAGTTTTGGATATCTCATCCAACAGTTCTTTGAATTTCATTTCTCATTCATACTCTATTTTTTCTGTCGGAGTATATTCATTCTGTTTGTCTCACAGTTAATCTCTTTTTAATTTCTATTTTTGCAATATGGGAAAAACCCTTCAGATTCATTTTCTTGTCCACAAATTCTCACCTCAGTTGTTTTCCATGCACTATTTAGTCCATAAATTTTTAATTTTAATTGTTACCTTATTTTCATTTCTAGAAGATCTATTTTTGCTTCTTTAAAAAGTTCTGCTTTTATACTCTTTTTTTAATAGCCTCTTTTTCCTCTGACATATTTTGAATACTTCTTTTTAATTTGAAAACTACTAAATAATTCTAATTTAAGTTAAACTGTCAACATAAATCTCAACTATTATAGAATGCTAAAATTCGTTGTCTTTATGAATCATTTTCTGTTTGTTATTATTTCTTATTATCATGCTGGGTTGTTTTATTGTTTATTTTATAGGGCTTACTGTGAGCTTAATTTCCATGGGATTTACCCTGTAAGACATTGAGCTCTGGACTGAAGGTGACTTCTTCCAAGAGGAGGTTCATTGTGCCAGACATCTGGGATGCTACTAATCTGGAACTATTTTAAATTCAATTCTGGCTTGTGATTAGAAATTCTTAGGGGAGACATTTTCCCCCCATTTACCTATCCAGAACCAAGGCTGAGAGAATCTTTCATAACATCTCCTTTTGGGTCATGGCCTTATATGAAGGCATCCATTCAACTTCTCTTTTCACACAGGCCCTAGATAGACTTCTCTTTCCATCCCACACTTACTCAGACTTTTAAAATGGAAAGCTATAGACAAGGAATGGCAGACATCTTAAGGACAGCTGTTGGCTTTAGTCCTTGATGGGCTCTCCAGAATTATATTTTCTTGTAATTTTGTTCTCTGAGAATTCCCCTCACTTTATTGCTAGTTCAGCTATAAATTCAAGATACCTTAATAAATACTGTATTCAATTTTTAATTTTCCAGTGTTGAATGGATTTCACAAGTTTTTTAGTCTATTGTGTTCCAGAGATAAAAGCGCCTACACTAAGTCTATATATTTAATATGGGCTGATGAGCCTGGTTCTACACAGTGCGTGTGGACCACCCACCTCATGAGTCTAACTGCATAGTGTACTAGATTGAATAGTGTTCTCTCAAAATTCATGTCCTTCTAAATTTTGTGACGTGAACTTACTTGGAAATATGTTCTTTGTAGTGTAATCAAGTTACAAAGAGGCCATGCTAGATTAAGGGCGAGCGAGCCTATGTTCAGTATGACTGGTGTCTTTATAAAAAGTGAAGAGACACAGAGAGCACAAACAAGGGCCATCCCATATTTTAAAAGGAAACACACTGGAGTGATGCATCTAATGTGCCAAGGAACAGCAAGGATTACAGACAACAACCAGAAGCTGGGAGAGAATTGTGGATATATTCTCCCACAGAACCTGCAGAAGAAACTGACCTTGTGAACACTTTGATTTCAGACTTCCACCCTCCAGAACTGTGAGAGAATAAATTTCTGTTGTATTAAGCCACCAAAGTTTCTGATAATTTTTAATGATAATCTGAAGAAATTAATACATATTAATTATGGAGTCCCCTGACTTTTTCTAATGTATTCATCCTAAGTTTTATTTGCATCCGTGGCTATGCATCAGTAGTCATTCAATCTAGATACAGAGAGCAGCATATTTTATTCCTAAAATACTGAGACATTATTGTAGAGATTTTATTTTCATGATTTAGTAAGAGGTAAAATCTTAAGTCATAACATTATGTCTAAAGAGAGAGTGAAAATCAATCATTTTGATGTATTAATCACCAGTTATAGAAATAGACTTTAAGTGGTTAAACCAGAACTCTTGGAATAATCTTTTAAAAAGAAAAACATATTCTATAGTATATCCATAATAGAAAATGTCCAGATGGAAACTGTCAGGATAATTCCTGAAATTCCTTAATGCTATCAAACCTGTGACGTATATATGAGATATATGATAATATAGCTATATGTTATATTGGTTTCTTGCTTGAGGAAGTATTAAGATATATTGTTGCTCAAGGTAAATATTGACTTTAGAATTTGGACACTCAATATTTACCTCATCTATCAACATATTTTGAGAGCTCCTCCAGCATTCAATATTTTGTGTTAAATGAAATGACAGCAGTAAAAGTAGTTTATCTTTGTGCTCCCTCTAGCAGATTTTATAGAAGACTTACTTGGACCTAGAAACAAACTGTATTGATAGGATTTCTGGAAAAAAATGCATATACACTGATCCTTATCTGCGGCCCAATTTTCCACTCCCAAACTATAAAACTACCTCCTATTCTCTCCCAAAGGAGGGCACAATCTTTAGGGTACCTACTTTGCTTGGCAAAACAATAAAAGCTATTTTTTTCTTCTTTGCCCACACCCCCACCAAAAAACCCCACCAAATACAAAAACAAAAAAACTAGTCTGTTGCTAGAGGTGTGTGTATGTGTGTGAGTGTGCGTGTGCATGTGTGTGTGCGTGTGTGTGTGTGTGCGTGAGCCCCTGCGTTAACAGCACAAAACAGATGAAACTCGGAGGTGGAATTTACTCAATAAGCTACTAAATCTTAAAATAGAAAACAAATTTCAATACCTGCTGTGAGTCCACCTTATAAGAACTATCTGCTTACATTCTAGTAGATACATACACTGACTCAAAGCTTTCAGGCTCCAGTTTGAATATTCAATTCTCTTGGAGACTGGTGTCCATGCCTCTTCTCCACATTACACCATTAAAAATGTTTAACTATACCACATAAACTATCTCCTTATAATACAACCATTGACCCCTGATTGATACCTGAACTTGGCAGAATATAACCACACTCTTGTGAATATTCTCAACTTCCCAGACACATTCTCCTGTCATAGGCCTCACCTGGTAACATTTTTCTCCTGGCTTTATCCAAATAGTCACCATGACTGCACCTGCTCTCCAGTAGCTGAAAGCTGTTAGAGAAGCCACACACCTGGACTAACTCATCACTTTAAATGAATCACCACAAACCTCAGCTGAGTACTGAAAATGTTTTAAAGTTATACTACATTTGCAATGTGTCTGGATAATCAATATTACTTTTCTCTTGGTGTTTGAAGCTCTTTCTCTACCGAAAGGGAATATATACTATGAAGCTCCAACTTTAAGTTTCTCACCAGCCTGGATTAGGAAGTGTTAGTTGGATATTAAAAAAATAATAGAAAATAAAGAGATGAAACTTCTTTCAAGAGAGCGTTTGTGGCTTTTAGCTTATATTTGCTATGGATTAAGTGACTTCTTTTTGAGGGAAACTACCTTATAATTCTTTCCTGTTCTCATTCTTACTTTATGACATTTCATTCCTTCTTTGAAACTGATTGTTTTAAACGTGAAATTTAAAAATTTTCTGTAGTGGATACACAATTGAGGCACATTTAATCCAAAATTCATACTCAAAGTATACAAATTCAAGATTAAATTTTCCACTTAAATAAAAAGAATGAAAATATGCTTGTGTTTGTAAGTGCTCATTCTTAGAGCAAATAAATCTAAAAGCATTACTATATTTTTCTCTTTTTAAAGTTCACATTTTTTTTCTTTTTTGGCCACACCTGCAGCATATGGAAGTTCTCAGGCAGGGATCAAATCCAATTTGCAGTTGCCACCTAAGCCACATAGGCAGCAATGCCAGATCCTAATCTACTGCACCAGAGCAGGGGCTTCCTAAAGTTCATATATTTCCCTTTATATGGTTTATTCTCATCAGCAATCATTCACCTCTCTCTTTTTTTTTTTGTCTTTTTTTTTTTATCTTTTTGCCTTTTCTAGGCCTGCACCTATGGCATATGGAGGTTCCCACGCTAGGGGTCTAATTGGAGCTGTAGCCGCTGGCCTATGCCACAGCCACAGCCACAGCAACACGGGATCCGAGCCACGTCTGCAACCTACACCACAGCTCATGGCAACGTCAGATCCTTAATCCACGGAGTGAGGCCAGGGATCAAACCCGCAACCTCACGGTTCCTAGTTGGATTCATTAACCACTGAGCCATGACAGGAACTCCCAACTTTCTCTTGATTACTATACTTCTGAGTTCCACAGGAATTCCTAAACTTCATCTCGATACTTAGCAATGTGATTGGGTAGAAATGACCTCAATACAATACAGGGGAAGAACATAATTGGTATAAGCCAATTATTTTATACTCTATCCTTATATGAAATTGATATAATGAAGAATATGTCATCAAGAAAAAACAGTGAAATGGAAGATCTTTCTGATACTTCCATGAAAAAGAAGCTGACAATCTCTTTCAGATTAGGTGGCACAAACGTATAAGATTTGAAGTCACTGCTGTTAATGTAATGCCAAAGGCCAGTACGGAGAATTAATGCACATAAAGAGGCAAGCTCAAGGCAGAGCAACCAGGTATAATTACATTTTATGACTGATTCATCATTATAACGGATTTATAGACTCTTGGAATTAGTTTTTCTCCTGAACTTTAAGTTTTTTGAGAGACTAAATTCTATTCTTTTAAGTAAATATAGTGAATTTTATTTTCTGTTATTTGCAATTGAAAATAGTGTATTTCTATTACTAAATCTTCCAACTTTCTTTTGTTTCCCTTTGCTCCATTTTAACATCCATTATAATGGATAAATGTGTCCTCTCTTATTAAAAAACAACCCTCCATTTGTTCCCTTTATCATATCTCTCAACTTTTAAAAAAAATTCTTGTTTCTCCCTTGTTCTGTTACATTTAGTTTTCTCCATTCATATAATTTCTGTCATTAAAACCTCCCAGGATCTCCCACAGTAAAAGATAATCACCTAAAACAAAATCATCTCTTGTCGTTACATCATCCTCTGAATGTCATTAAATTGCTTTGCCTGTGTTTTGGCAATGAGGGGAGTCATTGTCTACACTGTTACTAATTACTCACTTCTCTTTGTGGAACACTGCGATCTGGCTCTCATCATTACCACTTTAGTTTGAAGCACCATTTCCCAATCAACATAAATCCTCCTCCTCTTTCCCCCCGTTTCATCATAAATTACTACATACATTTTTTTCTTCTTACCTTACAGGTTTCTCCTTATTTTGTTATGACACCTCTACATTTTAACATGCTTCTGAGACTGAACTCTGGTTCCCCTTTCCTTGCCTTCCTTTTTTAATATTTCTCCTCTTACATCTATTCTCTCCTCTCTTTTCTCTTTCTTTTCATTCACATTGTGTTTTAGGCAACTTTATTTAATTCTTTACCATGCTGATGATCTCAAAATGCATATCTCAATCAAAGAGTTGACCTCTGACCTCTAAGTTCATAAGCCTACTCATCCACTTGACATTTAACCCAACTACACATATTTATTAAGTACCTATAAAATGACAGGCACCCTTTCTGCTGATTGGGATATATCACTGAAAAAAAAATAGATACAGCAGGGTCAGCAAACTTTCTTTGTAAAGGGCCAGAAAACTATCTCCTTAAAGGGCCAGAAAGAAAATACTGTAGGCTTTGCAGATCATATTCTTACTACTGCAGTTCTATTGTTGTAACATAGAAGGAGTCAGAGACAATGTATAAGTGGATAAGAATGTCTGTGCTCTAATAGAACTTTATATATAAGGCCAGGAAGTGGGCCATTTTTGGTCCATAGTGAACTGACCTTAGTCTATAAAAATATCTTACAGAATTATCTAGAAGTATCTCAAGTAACTTAACATCTGAGACAGAACCCTTGATTTTCCCTGTCATAGGTTTTTTTCCAGTCTTTATAAACTCAATAAAATCTATCTCTTTTGATTTGTTGACTCAAGCAAAAACTATATTAATGTTAATTTTTATATATCTTTCTTCTCAATATCAACATTCAATTTCTTAACAAGTCGTGCAAATTCTATTTCCAAAATGTACTTCATAACCACCCATTTTCATCCCCAGATCACTATTAATTTTTGCTGGCCCGTTACAAGCAATGTCTTATTATACTTTCTTTATCTCTTACGCTCCACTTTACATTCTCCACAGCAGTAAAAAGACATTAAAAAAAAATATAAGCCAGATCATGTTATTCTTCTACTGCAAACCATTCAATAAATTTTCTTTTCCCTCTGAAATACTTTCAAATGTGCATGATCCAACTCTACTGGAATTCTTTAAGTTTCCTGAATACACCACAATCTTTCCTGTCTAGTGGAGTTTGCATCCACTATTTCTACACCTGGAATATCCTCCCCCAGTTCTTTGCACGACTGGTTCCTTGTATATCTTTGTTAAAGTGCTGCCAACATTTATCTCCTATGCCAATTTCTATAATAGTATACTGTTTATTTATTTTATAACATTTATTGCAACTAATAATTTATGAGTTTATCATCTTTCTCTTTCTCTGGTATTTAAGGTCCTCGGGAACACAAGGCCCTGGTTTACCATAGAATCCACACCACCACCACCACCACCAAGCATAATGCAGAAGAGTCAATTAATATTTAAAAACTGGATAAATAAATGAATCTATCTTTAGTAAAGAAACTACAAAGGGAAATCATATATTAATATAAACAAAAGCTTTTGCTTCTTCATGTTTCTGAATTTTGCTTTTATTCATAATAAAAATAACCTATTCATCAGTTATTTGACATTCAAATATTGCCCTGTAGAGCAGAGTTTCTCAGTCTCAGGACTACTGACATTTTGGGCTGGACAGTTCTTTCTGCTAGGGGCTGCTCGGTGAATTGTAGGATGCACAGAAGCATCTTTCTTTTTCATCCACTAGATATTAGAAACAACCACTGTTTTCCCTGATATTTTACCTAGCTGTTACAATCAGAAATGTCTCCAAACATTTCCAGATGTGATCTGGGAGGGAAAAATCATATCCCCCCAATTGAGAGCCATGATGAAGAAATATCTGTCACAGCCTACATATTTTACTAAATGCTGAGATTAAAACATAAATGAAAAGCTTTATTGCTGCCCTAAAAAAAAAAAAAACTAAAATGTAGGAGAAATAAAAGATACAAAACTAGTACTTTAAATAAATGCTATGAAGAAGTATAGGGTAAAATGAAATTATGCAACAGGGAAATTTAACCTAAACTAGAAGCTTGAAAAAGCTTCTCTTCAAGAAGTGATTGTAATATCAGTGTTGTTAAGTATCAGTGCTCTAAAAGAAGGGGCTGATTAAAGGAGATTGAGAAAAGGGAATGAGTATAGAAGGTAAGAATACTTTAGACAGAGGAAGAACCAGGTAAAAGAACAAAGTATGGCCCATTTGAAGAAGTGAAAACAAAATGCCAGTCTATCTAAAGCATAGGGCACAATCCATCACTTGAAACCTGGAGAGGACAGCAGGTGCCGTATTATATTTATGCAGGTGCATTCCATCAACGATTTGGGACTTTACCCTATAAGAGCCATAAAAGGTAAGAAACATGATCGGATATGATCAGATGTGAATTTTAAAATTCTGCCCTAGATTTTCTGAATGAAATGGACGGGTAGGAGAAAGAGGGCTTCTGAAGTGAATAGAGAGGGCATGATGTAGTGTTTCAGATGCTAGGTAGTGGTGATATGAGTGGGAAAGGAGAGAAGAGGGTAGAAATAAAAAAAAAATTTTTGAGTGTGAATCAACTGGGCTCCCTGATTAAATAGATGTCAGGGGCCAAGGACCATGATGTAAGCAACAGAGCAGATGGTAGTATTCTGTTATTTTAATGCTAGGCCTACACATTCAAACTAATACAGAGAATAAGGATCTCAGGAGATATAAATATACTTTTGAGGACAAAGAAACTCTTCATATGGACAATTTATGATATTTAAAATTTTTCTCTTTTGATTTCCTTCCATTGCTATGTTATTCTGTTATTCATGATTGCTACAGCCTAACAAATTGCCACAGATTCAGTGACTGAAACTGTGCCTATCTATTTTTTATGGTGCCTATTGGTCAAAAATCTAAGAATGACTTTTTTTTGATAATCTGATTAAGAATTTCTCATTAGGCTGGAAACAATGTATCATCCAGGGTCTTATCTGAAGGCTTGAGCACTGAAAGATCTGCTCTCAAGCTCACTTGGTTGTTTCTAACAGAAATTAGTTCCTTGTGATTGCTGAACTGAAGCCCTTTGTTCCTTACATGGTGTTGGCTGGAGTTTTTCCTCAGTTCCTTGTCACAGAGGCCTTTGTATATGGCTTTTAACTTCATCAAAGTCAACAAGAGAGAGTGTCTGCTAGCAAGACCAAAGTCATAATCTTCTGTAGCATGGCAGTAACGCCTTCTCCGTGTTTCCATATTCTCTTGGATAGAATAAATTACTCAGGGGAAGAGATTATCCAAGGTCATGAACACCAGAAGGTTAGGCTCTTTTTGTACCATTGTGGAAGCCTGTCTATCACAATTTATATATCATTTCAAGCATTCAGATTAAAATAAAATAAACACGGTGTGAACACACTGTCATTTAGAGGTATTAAGAATCTAAAATAAATGTTTTACTTATAATTAGTTATCCCAAGGAATAAATTTTCACAAAATCTGGAAGATAATATATAGCATGCACAAAGAAATATATATTCTATATAGAACATACAAGTGGAATAGTAAGTTGAGAAAATATTTTAATTATACAGCTATTTATATAGTATGGGATGGGACTAGACAGGGTCTATGGAGAGGAGGCCAAATGTTAAGCTCCAGGTTATAAACTATTTTAATTTTCTTAAAAATGCCACATTATTTCTTTTAAGAAATATTTGATTTTGTCTAATCCTAAGGCATGATGTCCTAACAACTTTATAAAAATTAGGACACTCTTTTGGCTAAGTATCTTATTTGGATTTGATATTGACAGACTGTAATCAGGTTTGGGACACTCTGAGGACTGTTAAGCATAAAAAGTATTGTTTGGTCTACGCATTTTTGGAGACTCTTAAAATGAACAGAACTCATTGGTGGCAATAGCAGCATATGTTTAACAATGTCTTTTTCTTTTTTCTGCACTGTTCTCAGTAGGTAGAGGGTTTCTACAGGATGAAAACTTCCAGCTCTTTTGCTTACCTTAATATGACATCTTAAAATGGTGATATTTTCAGATTACTGATGTTTAGTATGTGTGATTTGATCTTTTGGTTAACATTTCCCATTTTTTACAAGTTGATGTGAGTGCTCTAAATGTTGTTTTATCATTCTCATAATTTGTTTTTAAGCTTTAAAAATAACTCTGTTCTATTTCATAATTTATTTTACAAAGATTTTTCCATGTAAGTAATTTAGAAAAAAAGCTATTATTTTTAAATATCAGTTTCTATGTTTTGTATTTTTTCTGTACGTCAGGTCAGCACTGCCAATTTTAAGATTTAATTATTTGATCCGTGATGTCAGACACTTATTATAAATGATGACCAGCACTTCCTTTCATCTAGAGCAAATGTTATTCATATGGAAATTGGCCAATATGGCATTTAACAAGAAGGGAAGTAAGATAATTTATTAGATTTCTTCCGACTTTGCTCATGTCCAATAACGTGCAGTGCATACTATTAATATTGTCTTCTGTAAGTCAGTATGATAGTAGTCTCAGGTTAACAGACTTGGCGAAACTCCTAAGTTCCAATATTATCTCTGTATTTACATTTCCACAAACTAAAATATTAACAAATCAAACAACCTATTTAAATTTTTTTTCTAGTGTTGAAGAGTATGTGATACATTAATGTAACAACTGGATCTAGTTTAAAAAATAAATACTTGAGTTTCAGGATTTTTGCTGTCAAACAGTAGGAAAAAGAGACTGACACTGAATTTCTAAAGGTTCTTTGAAAGGAAATTATGAGGGATCCATATTTCCATAACCTAAAAGAGAGGGTATGGAGGAAAAAGTTGGTGGGGGAGAAGTGAAAACTACCAATCCTGGTGGAGCAAAATGAAAACATCACCAAAGCTGAGAAGGAAATAATAGTTTATTCCTCATAGCAGGACCTGAGCCCCAGCAGCATAATGACACTATAGAGGCATAGTGGGATCTCAGAAGGAAGTGGATCCATGGACTTTGGTGTGCCTGGGAGAGCAGGCTGTATAACATGGAGCTTCCTGTCATAGCAAGGATTCCCAATGGACACTAAAGCAATGAAGATTTCCACTACCTGGGGACCATAGGAACTTACATAAATAATTGATCAATTTGGGGACCTAGCTTCACTTGTATTAGTATGGGACTGAGCTGGAAGACCTTCTCAGCTGGTAAATAGAGAGTCAATGATGGAGGTTGTTTTTGTTTTTGTTTTTTTTTAAATGACCAGGTAAGAGGAATCTGGGATCTGGGCTGAAGAGTGGGCGGAGGAAGATTTGATTAGATTTTCAAAAAGCATTACTCGGAATTTTTCTTTTGGGCTATTTAAAACCTATAATATCACTTTGAATGAATTTTGTTTGCATGTCATTGAGGAGTATAAAGAAGTTTAAAATGATCTTTGCCAGTCTGGAACATGTATGCCAGTAGAGATTACAACAGTAACACATGAAATATATAGGCCCTTATAAAAGATATTGTTTTATAAAAGACAACCAAATAACACTAAAGTTATTGCTGCAGCAGTTGAAAGGAAAATAAGAGACTTCAAACTGGTGAAACAAGAAGGCCTCCTAGAGGGTAGAGGAGATGGAGTTTGAAATGGGAACTTAAAGATAGGTCTTATTCCTCCTAACATAGAGGAAAGGAAAGAGAACTGAGGATTACTTGTAAACAATAAAGTATAATAATCATTTTGAAAAAATGTCTTCCAAGTTAACTTGCAATTCTAAGAGTATATCACTGATACAAATTTCTAATTTCTGCATATATTTAAGAGTTGAAAACTGAATCTGAACAGGTAAAGTCTATTAGATCATTTTAATTGCCATCAATCAATTCAACAATTTGATTAATCAGTTCAAACTAAAGTAAATATAGTAAATGTAAATTTCAAAAGAAATATGAATTCCACATTCATTTTCAAACTGATGTGATTTATGAGTACTTTATTTTTTATTTCTTAATTAAATGTGTTTTTCTTTCTTTTTGGCCTCACTCACAGCATACAGACATTCGTGGGCTAGGGTCTGAACACAAGCCACAGCTGTGACCTACACCACAGGTGTGGCAATGCCGGATCCTTAGCCCACTCACCACAGTGGAAAATCCATAAGAATATTTTTAAAATGACCATGAGAGCATGTCTGGTTTCAAACTTGTTTGTCAGTGAAGCACTGGAAAAATTTTGCCATACCCACAAGTACTGAAATGATACTTTTTTTTTTTTTTAAAGACAATTCCTTTCACAACGGTTTTAGGTTCAAAGCAAAACTGAGAAGTAAGACACATACTCCCTGTCCCCATACATGTGTAGCTTCCCCTGTTATCATCATCCCCTGAAGGAGTTCCTTTCCTATACCCTAATATTATCTTCAGGGTACTATAAATTATCCTTTCCAATTCTATGTATGTAGTTAAGATAAATCCTTTGAAGAAAAGAATGAATCAATAAAAATGGGAGACGAGATGAATTATACTTGTGGAAACCTTACCATGTAATTCTTAAACATGAATTCTTGTAGTTGTTGATTTTTTGACTTGAATATCTTAGGATATAGAAGTACTAGTTCAGTATTCTTCTGTAGGACTTTTTCTTTTTTCTTTTGCCCTTTTAGGGCTGCACCCACAGCATATGGAGGTTCCCAGGCTAGGGGTCTAATTGGAGCTACAGCTGCCAGCATACCCCACAGCCACAGCAAAACCACGGCCACAGCAAAACCACAGCCACAGCAACACCAGATCCGAGCTGCATCTGTGACCTAAAACGCAGCTCACAGCAACTCCGGATCCTTAACCCACTGAGCAAGGACAGGGATCGAATCTGTGTCCTATGGATGCTATTTGGGTTCATTAACCACTGAGTCACAACGCGAACTCCTCCCTATGACTTTTCATCCCATGATTCTTTTAATTATTTTAAAGGAAATGAGAGGATCATTAAATATATACATATATCTCTCTATATATATGTATATATACATACATATTTGAATGTATATGTATATACAGATATATGCCTATATATACATATATAATTTTTTTCATTAGGACTTCATATTGTGCTTGTGGTTTAACAGGCTATAGAATTTTCTTGTGGAAAAAATACAGTGGACATTTGCTATTTTTGCCAGCAGATCTCTGCTTTCCCCTAGGTAACCAGCTCTCCTCTCTACTTGAAGCCACATGTTACATGAAGCTGTCCACCAAGGAACATGTGTTTTAATCCATAAGGGCCCCAAGTTTTATCATCATGTGTTATCAAATGACTAGTTTAAAAAAAATATTAAAAAAATGATAAATTGAAAATACAGATGTCTTCTATTTATTGCTTCTTTATATAATGCTTAGGAAATATTGCTAGCATAGTCTTTCTAGTTTAAACTCAGTTTATTAACTAGAACTAATACAGCTGCACCAAAGCCCTTCATAGTTGGCATTTCAAGCCTTCTAGTTTTCAATTCTAGACACCCACAAAAGCCCCAAAGGAAGGTTAAACTCAGAGGAAAAAAAAGACAAAATTATAGGATCAACAATCATGTTAGGTCCCTTGCCCCAACAATGCCCAGGGTAACTGGTAGTCATGTTTGGACTGTTTGTTATGGCAGAGAAAAAGAAACAAAAAGCAAAGGTTTGTGAGTATGCTTGAAACTTGTTGAGCTAGGCCAACTATCTGCTATCGTTTGGGTTGAGATCCTTATAAATCTTACAATTGTTTTCACTGTTTAGCTGAGCCATGTCAGAAATGTGCATGGGCTCTTATGTCAAATCCCACTGAATTCTTAGCTACCAATCCCCCATCAGGCCCTTCTAACCTTCCTTTGAAATGAAAAATGGTTTGAGATGTTCCCTTAGACATAACAATGGTGGGGGAAAAAAAGACTGCAGTAATAAAATTATTTTTAACAAAGGGAAAGGGCACAAGGTTGTCTCAGGCATTTGTGAACTACAGACACCGAAGTTTGATTTTATTACTAGTAGGTTACAGGAGGCAGTGAGGAACTTTACGTGATGCCTAAAACCAGATTTGCAAACTTGGAACCAGTCTAAATGTTCCTCTAATTCACCTGTGGAAGAAAAAAATGGAAAAATGTCCTGAATTTTTTCTCCCACGGTGGCCTTCTATAGTGCTAGAAGTTCCATATCTATGGAGGTTATGGTAATTATTAATCTTGCATTAATTCACTTTTGTTTCAGATCACTTGTAGTTGCAATTAGTCATAAATGCATAATATTTTATCATAAATGTGTTGTTTATTGACTACTTATATGAGGGAGGAAAATAGTTTTCCCTCTACCTTTCTAGATTCTCAGCTAAGATTATCCCCCTTCCCAGTAATAAAACAGATTAACAGGAGAAAAAAACAAACAAAAGTTTAATAACATATATATGTCCTGTATACAGAGGAGATAGACAGACAAACTGAGTAACTCTCCAAAATGGCCCAACCCACCACACACCACTTCAAATACCATCTAAAACTTAAAGATTTAAGAAGATGAAGGTGGAGAGAGACAATTATGGGAAGTCATCAGAGTAAGCATGGTAAAGGAGGGTGGGGTGTGGTTGTTTTGCAGATTTAATCTATTCTAACAGATGGAGATTTCTTTTATAAATATAAATGTCTCCTCCTACGAAAGCATAACATCAACTGGGTTTTCAGAGCTTCACCTGTATTTGCTATTTCCTAAAACTAATCAGCTCAAGGTAATCCTCTTGCCAAAGAGGTATATTTTGAGGAGTCATATTCCCCATCACTTACTAAACAAAACAATAAAAAAAATTAGCAAAAGGTGTTCAGATGGTGTTTTAGGATCTGACCAAAAATTAGTTCAAACTGATTGTTTAAAAATGTAGGGGGCATCTTAGTTAATCCTTACTCTCAGTCCATTGGAAGAAGAACTGAGAAGTAGGCAAATGATAGCATAAAAATATAAAGTTAATACATGAAAGACAGAAGGCTGTTTAAAATAAATTCACTCATTCTCTACTGTTTTTATATAGAGAAATTGTAGAATACAGCATCAACTGTTAAAGGTAACACAGGAACATATAGCTTGAAGTAATGAAAGTTAATGTTATTGGTGGTAACTATACTTGTACCCAAGCATAATTCAAAGAAAGGCCTTTTACAAAATTATATGGGATACAAACAATCCTAACATGATGGAATGAAGGAAAATACTGTCATTTTTTTCTATAAAAAGCCATTCTATTGAGTTAAACTGTTAGCTACTATTTACTGAGAATTTACTATACACTGGGCATCATTATAGATGGTAAATATTTAATATGCATTCTGTGGTTAGTTGTAAACTATACTGGCAAAGCCAGGAGTTTGCAAAGATAATGGAATATAACACCATTTGTAGTGAGATTCAAAAGAAAGGGGCTTTTTAAATGCAACCCTGGATTGGAATTCTGCACAAATTTCTGTGGCAGATAATGTTTTTAGAGGTTTATTACAGATTCAACTTCTAAAAATTCTAGGTCACCTCTGACTTTTTGGCAATAATTAGGTAGCTGTGAGAGCTTTTCATTTGCCTGGAGACAGAGAAATACATCCAAAAAAAAAAAGTCATTGCTCAGCTTTGTATTTCAAATTAAACTTCTAAAACCCCAGGAATAAGCAATGATTCTCAAAGTTGAGATTGTAATTGTAGAATTGGGACTCTTTGAAAGATAAATGTGTGTTGGGCTTCAACGGACTAAGAACTTTAGAGAACTCAGGGTACAGAATTTAATACCACAAATCAGATCAGATAAGGTGCTTTGACTAGAGAAAAATGCGATGATTTTTCCAATCTCTGACTCTACGGTTTGGTTTTTTAACTAGGGCCTTAAGAACTCTAAAACACTTCCATTAAAAGGAACGAAGGAACGAACTAACAACATTTACAGCAACATGGATGGACCTAGAAATTATCATGCGAAGTGAAACCAGTCAGACAATTAGACAGCAACACACAATGCTACCGCTTACATGTGGAAACTAAAAAGACCCAATGTACTTCTTTGAAGAACAGACAATGACTCACAGACTTTGGAAAACCTTTGGTTTTTCAAACAAGACAATCTGGGGGGCGGGGGGATGCACTGAGGGTTTGGGATGCAAATGCTATCAAATTGACTTGTGATGATTTTTTGTACACCTATAATTGTAGTAAAATTCATTATGAAGAAAAATAAATAAACATAAAAAAATAAAAAAAATAAAACACTTCTGAGGATATGAATGTGGATTTTCTTTTGGTAAAGTTACCTGTGGAAGGTAGTCCCTGTTGTCATGGACATTTTATGAAGAACATAGACAAATAAACAGGCAAATACAATGTTTATAATAAGATCTCAGAGAAAGAAAATGAGGGGTCTGTGGAACTTTTGAAGAATATGTCTAACCCATATCTTCAGATCTCTTCCTAGAGGAAGTCTTATCTAAGCCAAGAACCAAACTGTAGGTAGAAATTCTGCTAAAAGTACTTGCAGAGTTCTAGGACTCAGGAAGATTAAGGATACCTGAGAGAGTATGGCCTGTCTGAGGACTACAGAAGAGTTTAACTAGATTGAAAAAAAAAAAAAAATAGAACTTTATCTTCTAATTTTGAAATCTTGACCAAAAAAACTCTCGAAAAAATGTGTTATCCTTAATTCATATTGGGAGATTGGATTAAGATGGCGGAATAGAAGGACTGAAGCTCAACTTCTCGCCCAAAAAACAACAAAACTACAACCAAATGCTGAGCAACCTTCAACCAAATGGACTGTAAACTTCCAAAAAAAATATTATGCTCCAGAAGACAAAGTGGAGACCACATCAAGAGGTAGGAGGGGCGATTATGCGACAGAAGCAGCCCCATACCTCCTGGGTGGGAAGCCCCACAGACTGGAAAGTAACTGCATCACAGAGACTCAGCTACAGGACTGAGAGTTCTGAGCCCCACGTCAAATCCCCACGCCTGGGGATCTGGCACAGGGAAAGAGCCCCCCGAGCATCTGGCATTGAAGACCAGCAGGGCTTGTGTGCAGGAGCTCTACAGGACTGGGGGAAACAGCGACCCCATTCTTGAAAGGCACACACAGACTTCCACGTGCACTGGGTCCCAGGGCAAAGCAGTCTCCATAGGAATCCGGGTGGAATCTGACTGTAATTCTTGGAGGATCTTCTGGGAAAACAGGGGTGATAGTGGCTTGTTGTGGGGGGAGGGCATTGGAAGTGAGGCTCTCGGGGACATTCAGCAGCCTGCATTTCTCTAGAGGTGGCCATTTCTGAGAAAATCTGGTCCCTCCCATCAGCACTGAGAAGCCCCAAGCCAAACAATAATCCAGGTGGGATCTCAGCCCCACCCATCAGTAAACAGGCTGCCTAAAGACCCCTCAGGCACACAGCCAGCCTCTAATCTCATCCAGAGACAAAGCCCCACCCATCGGAGGGATAGGAATCAACCCCACCTACCAGAGGGCAGGCATCACTCCCTCCCATCAGGAAGCCTACAGCAAGACCCCTCCATACCTACTTTAGCCACCAGGGAGGCAAACACCAGAACTAAGAGAGGCTACAACTCTATTGTTGGCAAAAAGGTCACCACACCAAAAACCTATAAAAATGAAAAGACAGAAAAGTATAACTCAGATAAGGGAGAAAGAGAAAAGCCCAGAAAAACAGCTCAGTGATGAGGAGATTATCATCCTCCCAGAAAGAGACTTTAGACTGTTGATGCTGAAGATGATGCAAGGCATTGGAAATAAACTGGAGGCAAAGATCGATAATTTACAGGAAACACTGAGCAAAGATATACAAGATGTAAAAATTAAACAAGAAGAGATGCAAAATACAATAACTGAAATAACAAATTCATTAGAAGCAGCCAACAGTAGAATACAGGAGGCAGAAGAACGAATCAGCGAGGTGGAGGACAGATTAGTGGAAATCACTTAACTCATTTTGATCATTTTTACTGTGAATGTCAAAGCTATTTTAATTGCTTTTAAATATAAGTCAAAACTCAAATTCCTTTCTCCTGTTGATCTCCTATGACAATAACAGCTTCAGCAGTGATGACTATATACTCATTAGTTTTTCCTGTTTTACATCAACATTTTATGTCCTAACCTGTCACCACAGATTTCAAGCTGTGATATATTTCTTTCAAAAATTCCAATAGAGGAGTTCCCATCATGGCTCAGTGGTTAACAAATCCGACTAGGAACCAAGAGGTTGCGGGTTCCATCCCTGACCTTGCTTAGTGGGTTAAGGATCTGGTATTGCCATGAGCTGTGGTGTTGGTTACAGACAGGGCTCTGATCCCGCGTTGCAGTGGCTGTGGTGTAGGTCAGTGGCTACAGTTCTAGACCCCTAGCCTGGGAACCTCCACTTGCCGTGAGTGTGGCCCTAGAAAAGGCAAAAAGACAAAAAAAAAACAATTCCAATAGAATTTTCTAACATATCCATATAGAATTTTCTAACATATAGCTGAATTCCCTATTTTCAACTACAAATTAATAAAACTTAAAGATTTACCACATAAAAAAGAATAGTTCTTATACTTACAATTTAGAAAATGAAAAATGGTTGAAAATTTTCCATAATTTATTGACATTATGACTGGCTCACTTTCAAATGTCTTTCTTCCTGCTGTAATCTCAACATTTCAAAGTTAATTTGTGTCACTATTTTCATAAGTCCCCAATCTGCTGAAGTTTTTCTCTTTCTGAAGTTCAAAAAGTTTGTGTGTGAACTTCATTCCCAATGTCATCACTGAAGCAATATTATACATCAGTGAATATGCTTTGCTAACCTTCTATCAATCTTAAACTGCAGGAAATAAGCCTAGTCACCCTTAAATTCATGCTGTCAATCAGGAAAACTAAAAGCAGAATACAAATAACTTATGCTCATAGCATTGTAGAATCCACATGTGGTTGACATGCTGAATGATTCATAAGTATCTTTTACCCTGAGAAAAGAAGCAGAATTTGAATGAATAATAAGAGGCCAAAGTGAATCCTCAGCATTTAAGTTACTTAAGGAAATCAGAAAAGGGAAAATGAATTTTTCATTAAGGGAGACAGAATAAATAAAAGTATAAGCAATTTGTTATAAATGGCTTTAGGATAAGGTAAGTAAATTTTACATCGAACATGAGATATAAGTGCTTATTTCATGTGTGTACGTGTGTGTGTGTGTGTTTCTATTTTAGCCTAATTACAGTTTGAAGGAAACCTTTTGTTTTAAGATTAGTTGTCAATATGCTGTGTCTATCTTGTTTTGAATGAATATTACATGTTTAAATTATTTTCTTTGCTTGGCTTTGATCTAAGCATTAATTTGTTGAACTGCTGTATTAGAGATTTACGAAGAATTCACATAGCAACACTAAAGGTGATCATTAGAAAGTCAGAGTTTAAAAACAATTTCAAACGTTGTCTATATTGTTCTGAATTATCAGGACTGGAGAATTCCTATAAGCTATCTGGCATAAAATTTAGGAGCTTTGGTTAAAGTTCAACATTTTCCTTGGTGGTTGAATTTTTTTTAAATAATTTGATGTGTACACTTTGGATGTTTGTTCTGTTGAATCTCTGGCAATTTATGGCTTTTGAAGAAACTGAGATTGTTTTTGCAGTAATGTGGCATGGAGATTAACGGTGAGTTTTCCCTCTGGAAATATACATATCAAGCAGTTTCATTAAAAAACTTCTTGCTTAGTTTCTTTTCTTAGCAATTAGTAATTATCCAAAATAATTTATGTAGGCCTCTTTGCATGACTAAGCATATCATTCTTAGTCATAGAAAGGGTTTTTTGCCTTTTTTTTTGGGGGGTATGGCTAGGTAATGTGTCATCTGTGAATTTTCAAAAGGTTCTCTATTAATAAGATCAGCATCCTGTAGGATAACTTACGGATTTGGGGAGGCAAACTGTAAGTATTGGTAGATGCCTACTAGAAATAGATGTCAAAGTGGCCAGGAGGGCTGGCTTGACATCAGCTTCTTTTGTTCTAATCTGGACCCTACATGGATCAAAATATACACTTAATACATGTTAGCTAATGAATAATTAGAACTCATTGTCACGTGGACAGGAAAGCACAGAAGTCAATAAGTAAAAAGAATTTCTCCACATGGATAGTAGACTTGTAGAGAAATTTTAGCATGAACTCGGAATAAGGAGTATTACATGACTCAAATATTCTGAAAGTTTTGGCATAGACTGCAGAAGACTAATTATTTGAAATGCTACTTACATCTGCATTTCGGAAAGTGACCTGTCTTGTGAGATACAGCATCTGAAATTATTTACTACACTCCCTAATCTAAATTCCTATGTTTCAAATAAATTACCATGCAGGTCAGGAATATTCAAAGTCCTGTGATTAATACTCTCTCTAAAATAATGCTAATGATCAATGTTCAACCTTTCCACATATATTTGCTGAGCATCCTTTGTGACTAAATGTAATGCTCAGTGGTAAGTATATGGCTCTGAAAAATCTACTAAGAAATAAAGTAAAGAAATTGGTCTTATATATGGCCTTTTGAGCTATTATTTGAGGGTATCTGCAAAAAAAAAACGATACTTGGAAAAAAACAGATTTGAAGCTTGAATATTTTAGCTCTTACTGTTAGGTGTCTAGAAAAAAATATCTGGCCATACATATATACATGTATTAAAAATTATCTATGATTACTTCAATTGTATCATGAAATTTATATGGTAAGTGTGTATCCTATTATAAAATTCCACAGGTTAGATTTCTATTTCTCAAATTAAATAATACCCAGATATTTTGAAGAGTTTAAAATTAAAAGTGAATTCTCTTTTCATTATTTTGGATATTAAAGAAAAATTCCAGATTTTCTTAAACACATCATTGGGCATTTTGTTATAAGCTGAATGCTTCTTATTAGAATAATTTTTTAATATTGATGAGTTCCAACCTTAATAAGGTGACTCAGATCACCGCATCACAAATCTAAAATCATTTAAGAATTATAAACACTTATGAATTTAAATTTTATTATTTCATCTTAATAGGTTATCAAACAAAAACGTGTCTTTATAAATAAAATGAAGAGATTATATGTCTTTTTCTTTCCACATCACCTTTTCAACTCTAATGCATTTCTTGTACTGTCAGTCACAGCTGTTTAGACTTGCTGTAATTGGTGAAGTAATTACTTTTCATGCTTTTAAATCATGTGTGCATTTTATAGTTATTAATCAATTTCCTGCTGTGCCCTCAGTTAAATTAAATTATAATACTAACACCAGAAGGGACCCAATAGCTTTTTCTCCATACTTTAGTGACATAATTGTCAGTGTAGAATCAAGATTATATATATGTATGTGTGTATGTATATATATATATGTATATATATATAAGAACAACTGTTTTGCTAGAGCTGACAGATGACATCTACTATTCTTTAGTGCTCACTGGTCTGCAACAGTGGAATAATAACACTGTATGCAAGTGATGTGGTACAATCGTTCAGTGACTACAAAAAGCAGTGTTTGCTTTTTCCTTTGCGGCTGTCTGCCCCCTGCTCCCTAATTTGATGAAAATGAATGTAAATACAGTTCTACTCTCTTCTCACTTTCAAAGCTACATTACTTGAGTCAAGCAGTTAATTTGAACCAGTATATCCAGAACTTTTAGATAATAGCAAGGTGGATTTTATGCCTCAAAGTAGATCCACTTGGAGCTATACCCACAACTTAAACCAACAGACAGAGCTTTATGATAATGAGATAGATCCTGGTTATAGTATGGGTGAAGATGATTACACAGGGATCCAATGCAGGTAGTTCAAAGTTGGTAGGCAGCTATTTAAGCTATTAGCTTATCATAACTTAGAATTAATAATAATGTTATGATCGGGTACATTTAAAAACTTAAACCACACTGAAGTTTGGCATGAAATATAGATCATAAAACAAAAGGAGGAATGAATTTAAATATCTGAAAATGGAAAATGCTTGTCACATTTCACTGTTGGAGAGAATTTCAATACAGCCTGCCCATGGTTTCTTGCAATCCAATTCAGCCTTCCATTTTTGTTTAATAATGGGACCTTAAAATAAAATGCATATGATTTAATTGCCTAAAATGTAGCAGGTAAAAAAACAATGGAAAAAGATAAATTTTTACTAGAAGTAAAATATTATTTTTATGTTGAGGTCTGTAGAATTTCTGCCAAATGCATTCTTTAGAGGTATAAAATTAGAGTTGTGTAAGTGTTGCAGTTTTGTCTTATGGAGCGATTAGAAACATTTAAAAAAAAAAAGATGTTTATGGCAATTACACCATAAAGCAAAACTTATCTTAAAATAGAGAAAAGGAACTGAATGAAAAGATAAAAAGAAAAAAATTACAGAAAAAATGCAGATGTTTAAGTTATAACAAACACCAATGTCAGAAAATACCAAATGAAATAGCACAATTTAAGATGCTAAATAAAACATAAAGAGTTTAGAAAATATTTTCTACTTTTCTCTCTATATTTCTTTTGCTGAAAGAGATTTGGCATTTAAGTTTTTTTAATAATGAAAAACTTCCTTCTCTTACGAGTTATACACAATAAAAAAAAATCTGCTACACCATATCATTTGAAACAAAATATGTGAAAGTAGGAGAGCAATCCTTCAGACCTCATTTCAGTACAATTCTTTGTGCTCATGAACTGTTTCTAGGGGAGGAGAGAGGTCTGTTAAGGAAGACAGATATCATGCAGGAATGTCAATCACATTTAATAGGCAGTGGTGGAAGGTAATCTTCTTCTCCCCATCAGTCTCTAGCAGACTAGTAGACAGAACTCATTACTGTGCAAATGAACCTGCCAGACGCTACAGCCATTTACCTCACTAGAGGTCACAAAGAGTTGACACCAGTTGAAGTTGGTTAAATGTGCCTGGCTAGGGAAGGAACACAGAGACAGAGCAGCTCCATAGGTTGAAATAAATAATATCACACTGACAACAACCTTTTGGAGTTTAAAAAGTCCTTGTGGAATTGAGGGGGAGAAAAGACTGCATCAAAGTAGTTCATGTGTTTAAAATTAGTTCCTCCCATCATTTAATATATACAGAAAACCTGCATTTCAGTTTTCCAAAACTGTGGTAACAAAATGTCAATTCAGCAGCCTTTAGCCTATAAAGACCTATAAACTTTCAATAGGTTCATCTCACTTTCAGTGTGCTACAACTTCTTACTGAGTCAACCCTTTGACTTAAAAATATTCAGCACTATCTTCTTATTAATGGTTGTTATACTAGTTATCATTTTTAGCCCCTTTGATTGTTAGCTACTCTCCTTGAAGAGCTCTGCTAAGCATCATCTTGTTTAACTTTCAAAGCCACTCAATGAGATAGGCATCATTATCGTCTCTTAACAACTAAAGAAACTGGAGCTACAAGAAGTTGGAATTTGCATCAGGTCATGAGCTTAAAAGCAGAAAAGTTCTAATCTGGATACAAGTGTGTCAGACTATAAAATCCAATCTACTACCATCTCATTATTTTCTTTAGCTTTTTCACTCTATTATATTTCTCTTCATTAATGTGTATAGGTAGAAATAATGAGAACATGCCTATTCAAATATAAAATATCCTTTCTTAGAAAGTTAATTATAATTTATCAACATAATAATAGGTTATTGTTGAATATATAGTTCATAGATCAATAATTTCAGGATGATATCTTAATGTTCAGTTTAAGGGAAGATACATTTCAATACCACTCTCAATAATGGCTAACATTTATTAAATCCTATTTTAAAGGATTTTTAGAAAACTACCTTCTTCAGTAGTTTTCTATTTAACTTAGAGTTAATTCTTGCAATAATCAGATAGATACCATTTTTTCCCATTATATGAATTAGATAATTAAGATTTAGAAGTTAATTTATTTGTTCGAATCTAGCAGGTTAGTAAAGGCTAGAGATTTAAATCTCTTTGAATGTCTAATTTTGAGCCTCTCCTATAGATAGCCTTCCAAATATGCTCTAGGGATAGCACCTGCGGAAGAAACACCTATTAAGATTTAGGTAAATAAAAACACTATTTTTCAGGTCTTGTTATTCATTTAAAAATATATCTAATAATAAGTGATCTAGATTATAACTCACTCAATGACATTTTTAAAAATACTATCTTATGAGAGAACAAGGCTACAAAGAATAAAAGTATGGTGGATAATAACCAGGAGTTTCTTTTATTTCTCCAATATATTCTTTGCTGGTTCTCAATTCAGTCTCATTTTCATGTAGCCCTTTACCCCAAATCACAGACTTTCTAGCAAAATGGTCAATTAAATTCACAGTATTTGAATGTTCCTGGCTTTCTTCTTTCTTCTATTCACAGAACAGAGAAACTGAAATGAAGCCAAAAATGTCTGATTTCCTGCTTTAACAAAATACGGTGTTTTAAGGATAATATTTTCAATTACTTCATTTTAAATAATAAAATATTTATGCAAGAAAGTTAATTTAAAACTTCTTAATCATATCCATTGTACAGTAAATTCAATGAATAACCACCCGACAGTGATAAATATTATGTGTGCAATACTACTTTATTTGTCAAATCGATGCATAAAACTGAATGTTGGACTGCTATCTTTTTTAAAAAGAGAAAAATCATAGAATTAACTAACAATCTCTAATATATTTTTGTGAACTTTCCAGTGTTTCTCTAGCCATGATTCCAAAGTTAACCTTTGAAAGATGAAAGAGCTGAAAATAAACAAATCAATGTGAGAGAAAAAACGGAAAGATTTTATCTTTGGAAGACAGAGGAAGAAAGAGACTGAGACAGAGACAAAGGGAAAGATCAGAGATACATTAATCATAACAAATACTCTAGCCCAGAAGGGATACTGGAAATTAAGAACTAGTGATGGGTAAGTCTTTCAAGGTTTAAAGATGGGCTACAGATAAGAAACTCAACATTCTTGTGATTATCTTAACCTTTCTCATGGAGGTTGAAATCAGATTGGAAATATGAGAACAAGGTTTCTTGTTATATGTTGCTCCTTCCAGAGTCTGTCCAGCTGGAAATGAATAGAAGCATGAAAATGAAAAAGAAAACAAACAGAAACAAGCTAACGAAATTTTGAACCATAGGAAAAGTTCATTTGGTTTTGTGAATGCATAGGTCATTTTTTTCTTTACTTTTCTTTTTTCATCTAGAGTGATTGTTCCCTTATTTGCAATAAGAGCACTTTGTTGTTTTTTGTAAATGAGGCTTCATGGAAACAGTTCATCATGTCTTCACAAAGATCTGGGATTATTATTTTTTTCCTTGAGAAAGAGTTTAAAACATCATGGCAAAAGTGTTGAAGAAAAGGCCATGGTTTGGGATTAAGGCATAGTAGTTAAAACTGAAATAGTTAATGAGAACATTTTTGCAAATGGTGCTGATAGCAAAATGGATGAATTATGCTATATTATAATAGACTCAGGAAACCTTTGAAGGCCAGAAAGTCTGACAGAATGATATAAAGGGATCAACGTACAAATTACAGTATTGGTGCTCTGATTCCATTTTTCTGAAGAGAAACACTATAATTACAGAGCTAATTATCTCAATGTGTAATAATGTGCTGAATAAGTGTCTACATATTCATAGCTAAACTTATTTTCTGGGTCAGGGAACAAAACCATAGGTTAGGGAGGCAAAATTGCTGAGTATTTTAATTTGATGTGAAGAACAACATTTTTAGGCTGTGCTAGAGAAAAAGAACTTTAATATGGCAAGTCTTTCTCAATTTAAAAATAAAACAAAGCCCAAACTATTTTCTCAAAGTCCAGACTTTATATAACACACACACACACACACACACACACACACGCATACACACACACACTTTTTTTGTCCTAAGAAAGTAAAATCCAGCTCAACCATACTTCAGTAATGGAAAAGATCAATAGATTTATGTAGGGACACGATTATGTTGATTGGATGATGCCACTGGGGGGCCTAACCATGTAGCTTGGTATGAGTTTAATACAATCAAAATCATAAAGACGAATAATATTGGAGGAAGACTGATTTCCCAAAAGATAATGTGAATACTCTTAGAAAAAAAAAAGGGGGGGGGGATAGCTGGTGAAGAGAAGAGCAATGACTACTCATTAAAGTAATAAATATAATGAGCATAGGGTTAAAAGTCCGTATATGAGAAAGACCATAAATAGAGTACTCTACAGAATAAAGCTTTTTTATTTTAATTTAAAATCAGTATTGATTATATAATTCTAAATTCCAATTTAGTGTCTTACACAAGTACTTTATTCTTATAAAAGTAACTTAAATCTGTATACTGTTTGCATAAGAAGCTAATACATCCAAGGTTAGCTATCTACCCCCACTGCTTAAAAACTAGCCTTCATTCCTACCTTCCAATCCTTATTGTTCAAATCAACTTCCAAACAACTTTCTCAAGCAAAGCACAATGGGAAAAACAGACTAGATAATTAAAGAGATACTTTTTACTTCAAAGATAATGATTTATTTTAAATATTCAGATCAGTAGTTTTCCTTGCATTTATTCAGTATAAATGTTATTTGATATAATTCTATAGGTATTAAACATTGAAAATATTTCTAAATTTTCAAAAAAAAACAAATTTCATCTAAATTTGAACTCCTATTTCTATAACGTTGTATTTTTTTGGTATTTTTTAATCTTCTGTATTTATATAGTTGTTTTCTCAATTTTTTTATATTCATTCACTCATGTATTTATTAAAAACTGTAAGTATTAATGTACTAGATATTCACTTTCTATTTTTGGGGTACAATGAAAAAACTCAATAAATGAAAACTCTAGACTCACCGAATTCATAGACTAGTGGAGGTTAGTGAACAATAAATAGAACATAGTATTTGTGATGATAAAATTATTGAGAGAAACAGGGAGGGTAAGGAGGTATGGTTTAAAAGTTAAATACTGTCAGAAAGGATAGAGCTTAAAAAAGGAAAGCAATAACACCTACATTGAAGATATTTATGTGATATCCAGGCATCAAAAAAGCAGATGTAAAGTTCTGAGGCAGAACATGGTTGGGTTTTTCAGCGACAACAAAGAATAGTGTTTTTTGGTCAGAGAGGGATTAAGTTAGAGGGAGAATTAGTAAGAAATAAGGTCAGAAAGGAAACAGGGAGCCAAATTGTCTCTCCTTCACTCTTTCTTTCTATCTCTACCTCAGTCATAAATATAAAAGCATTATCTACTAGAGCTCTTTCACGAATCATTGTCTTTATTAATTTTATTTTGATTTCCTCTTCAAGTTATATATATATAT
This sequence comes from Catagonus wagneri, assembly GCA_004024745.2. Classification (NCBI taxonomy): domain Eukaryota; kingdom Metazoa; phylum Chordata; class Mammalia; order Artiodactyla; family Tayassuidae; genus Catagonus; species Catagonus wagneri. Next base: position 1,166,927 of record PVHT021183618.1, on the reverse strand, counting down.
ATATTTAATTTGTGGTTATTTTGTTATCTTTTTTTCTAGATCTTTTGGAGAAAAAGAAAAATCTCATTTATTTTCAATTTTCCTATTTGACAATAATATTAAAGATATCTATTCCTTTGAGCATCACTTTACTTCCAAGCTTTTGATGCACTGAGTTCCCTATGTTATGTATTTATGATTAGGTTGTAATACCCATTTCAATATTCTTTTTAATCAATCTGAATAGAGTTTTCTTGTAGGGCTTATGAATTTCCATATCTATAAATATTTTAGGTGCTCTTGTTATTATATCAAATTTTATACCATTGTAATCAGACAAAATGATCTGTACTATTTCTGCATTTTGGTACTATTTATTATTGCCTTTGTGCTGATTTTTTGTGGCCACTACACATGGGTATGAAAGCAATGTATATTCTTGCTCTTGGAAGTTTAAAGTTTAATTATATTTGTGCTGAATACTAATGGCCCTCAAAATGGCCTTCAAAAGATATCTACATCCGAATGCATAGAACCTGTGAATATGTTATTCATATGATAAAAGGGAACTTGCAGATGCATTTAAGACCATGAAGTGGGAAGATTATTCCAAATTATCTGGGTGGCTGTAATCTTAACATTTGAATCCTTTAATGCAGAGAAACTTTCCTAGCTGTGGCCAAAGAGAGATGTGAAAATTGAAAGAGTTATAAATAGATGTGATTTTGCTGGTTTTGAAGATGGTTGGAAGGGAGCAATGAACTAAGAATTATAAGCAGCCTCTAAAAAGCTAAAAAAGTCAAGGTAACAGATTTTTCCCTAGAGCTTCAAGGAGCAAATATATGCCAATAAAATGGACAACCCAGAAGAAATGGATAAATTCTTAGAAATGTACAATCTCCCAAGACTGAAACAGGAAGAAACAGAAAATATGAACAGACCAATTACCAGTAATGAAATTGAATCTTTGATTTAAAAACTCCAACAATGTTCAGAATCAAACAGTTTCACGGGTAAAATCCAAACATTTAGAGAAGAGTAATAAACAGCTATCCTTCTGAAACTATTTCAAAAGTTGCAGACGAAGGAATACTTCCAAACTCATTCTATGAGGCCACCATCACCCTGATACCAAAATTAGACAAAGATATCACAAAAAAGAAAATTATAGGCCAATACCACTGATGGACATAGATACAAAAGTCCTCAACAAATTACTTGCAAACTGAATTCAACAACACAGTAAAAGGATCATAAACCATGATCAAGTGGGATTTATCTCAGGGATGCAAGGATTTTTCAATATCCACAAATCAACCACTGTGATACGCCACATTAACAAACTGAAGAGTAAAAACCATATGATCATCTCAATGGATGAGAAAATCTTTTGATAAAACTCAACATCCATTACGATAAAATTTCTCCATTAAGTAGACATAGTGGGAACCTACCTCAATATAATAAATACCATATATGACAAATCATCAGCTGAAATCATTACCTCTAGTGCTTCAAGAAAGGAATTCAGCCTCACTGAAGCTTTGATTGTAGCTCAGTAAGTTTCACGCCAAATTTCTGATTTACAGAACTGTAAGATAATACATTTCTATTGTTTAAAGCACTGTTTGTGATTTTTCTTTAACAGCAACAATTGAAAATTAATACAATATCTAGTAGATCAAGCTGTTGATTCAGTTATTTACCTCTTTTATATTATTTATTATTTTTGCCATGATCTATCAATTTCTAATGCTGATGTGATAAATCAGTGGTGTTTTTCACATTTTTATTCTATTTTCATTACTTTTTAAAATACATTGTAGCTATATTAATTGAATGACAGTTCAGATGATATATTTTCTTAATATCTCCCACAATAAAATTTAAATGGAAGACATATTCTTAACACTATTATAATAATATAAATATAATATCTATGGAATAATTACGTATATTCATGAAAAAATTAAATTATGACTTAAATTCTCCTTTCTTATTTGTCATTAGTTTAAGAAACCTTGCCATATCTATGGAATAAACAAAAATTGCCAAAGGAGATTTGTTAAAATGATGAAAGTGATTGTTAAAGTAAAGCTAATTGTATTGAGCCTACAGAAAAAACAATGAATCATCCTTTTTCTCTAAAAAAAGATATATCTATTACAGCAGAGCTTAATTACTCCAGATCAAGAGACCACGAAAAAAAGGAAAAGAAAAATCTAACTTTTGAATTTTAAGGATACCAGGGGCAATTTATACTTATTCTACTGACATATTAAAAATTAATTTGAAAATATGGTCGTGTGAAAGTCTGCTTATAAGACCCTATCTTTAGAACAGACTCAAGTGGTTTATGAATAATATCCTATCCATCTTGCTGCTATCAGTGCCCTTCAGCCAAAAACCACCAGGAACACACACCTGCAGTTGAACTGGTCAGGTTATCACCGGTTGCAGCGAGAGAAAACTCTCACCATGGAAACCATGGTGCATCTCAGTGAAACAGTGTTAGAAAGAAGTTGTACAATATAAGAATCAGCTGAGTAATTTGGAGAAGGAAGCAGAAGAGGTTTGCTCTCACTTGGGTATTATGAGAAAGCAGGGACAATTTTGTGATTAGGTGTAGCAGTACATCTTACCTCTGGGGAACACAGACTAGAGTCAGGATGAAGGTATAACAGGGAAAGATATAGTAATCACTCAGTAATAGAGAGGAAGATGTTTGATACTTTGTGGGCTGCTCAGTGACCTAGTCTCTTCAAGTGGCTGTTTTAGGAGATTATTTATGTCCATTGGGAGCACAGCATGATTTAACTTTAAGCAACAGATAAGTGCATAATAACATGAAGGCTTAGTTGTGTCAGATTGGTTGCCCTGTATCCAATATCTAGGGCTGCTTTTTCCTTCCCTCATACTACATATTTAGCACTAAATGGCATCAAAAAAAGAGGAAGGATGGTGTTTTTTTTGGTTTTAACAAAATCTCGTTTTAGAAAACAGTGTGACACTGGGTAGTTTTTGCAGATTTTAAAGAACATCTTATTGACTGCTACCTTTTTCATTAGCTAAAATATTGAGTAAAATATTTTTCTGAAGCCAGTTAAAAGATTTCTCCATTTGAAATTTACAAAAACTATGATTTTTCTTCCCCTATATGAACTGTGTCATTACATGAACATTGTTTTCTGATAGTTCTTTAGTATAACATACCTTTTCATAAGTACCTAGATAATATACCCTGAAGACTCATCAGGAAATTGGGCCAACCTCCTTAAACTGATTTGTTGGTATATTATGCTGCATGAGGAAGATTTATAGTTAGATGAAACAGGGCATGAAAAAAGTCAAAGATTCACTGGAATCAAATAAGGGCAAAAAAGTTAGTACTTGAGCACATTCCTTAAGAAAATTATTATCAACTCTGACTTTGGGGAACCATTATAAAACCATAAGGGATATCAAATGGATTTGATTTTAAAAACAACTCATCTTTGATTTCACAACACAGAGAATAGTTACAAAAGGTTTTATTCCTTCAACCCATATTAGAAAATGCAAGGGCAAGAAATTTTGCTTCGCTAGCAAAAAGTGAAGCCAAAGTAATTCAATATAATTACCTTGTGATATGTTTTATGTGTGCTTTTACTTAAGGCTTAAGAAACTTTGATTCTATGAGGCAAGTGAGTCCTGCTATTTTCAATAGAGTAATCAGGTTTTCATTGCTTTTTTTTTTTTTGAGCTATAATTACAATCTTATTTTACAAAAGAGATTTATTATTTAAATACTAAAAATGCTACCTGCATCTGGGCTAAATTAAGTGGAATTACACCCAAATCCTTATACTTCTACAGTGAAGAGACAATATCCATCTTCAAATCTGAATATGTACATAAAATAATGCTGACATTTCAGATTAATAAGAAATCACTTTCAATAAAATGAACTTCTAAATCTCAGATGAATTTAATTTTAGACATAATTATTATTGTCATATTGTGTGGGATTAGTGTCATTTATAGTGACAACTTGTTTGTAAAATTTTGATAATTTTTCTTCAAAATTAAAAAAATACATTACTGTATTACTTAAAGCAAAGAACTCATGACTTGCAAGGAAAAATTTGATCACTACTTTAGCAGATGCCAAACTTACCAAAATTTATTTTTATCATTCAAATATGTACCATAAAAAAGAAATATACCTATTTTCAAAACTGGGCAAATAATTTTCCAGGACACAGTCCTTAAAACTCTTCCTTTTGTCATAGCCTATTTCATCACAGACACTTTCTTCAGAGCGGCACTGTACATACAGGTCTGTACTTTTTTGAGATTTGCACTGTCAGACTGAGTTACTAAGCTGGCCCCCACACAGAAGTTTGTTTTCAGTTCAACTGTTAGCTTCCATAGGTTGTAATTATTACTGTTCTCTGAATGATTATAGTGGTGGAGCTATTCAAGCAGAACAAAACAAAACAAACAAAAATAATACTCTCCCAGGCTTGGATATCTAGGAACCTGATTCAAGAGGTTTACTAAGGAGCTTTTTAAAAATTAACACCTATTGAAGGAAGTGATGAAGCAAGAGTAGACAGAAGGAGAAAATGAACTCTGATAAGATCCTGGTAAGAGGCCAAGGCTGAGGTGTTTCTTTGGAATTTCCTGGTGAGGTGAGGAGATTTGGTTTTGATAATGCTCATACTGAATAGGCATCTTTTGGAGTTGCTCTGATATGGGCCTGGGACCTTGTGTGAGGTCACACTCCTGAGCTGAGGCAGCGTGCAAAGCTGGCAGTCTTTACTTCTTGAAGAGGGATCTGGGAACACATGGAACACTATGTATCTATCTTACATACTTAGTTCTACAAATGCAAAAAGTCCTTTTGCCTCTGATCAAAATTATCTCATTAAAAATAAAAAATATCTATGCATCTCCAAAATTTAACTAGTTTTCAAACTTTATAGTAAATATGAACATCTATTTTATTGACTTGCTGCTATAGGAGTTTAGTGTATATGTGTTTGTGCCTGTGTTTTCTGCATATTGTTGCAGAGTTACTACATTAAAATATAGCATATATAAATATGTAAATACCCCAGGCATCTGCATGTCCAAGTCATTCCATTTCCCCAATGCATAAAACTGTATGGAACTTTTGTGTTCAGGATTGTTAAGAAAAAGGTAAAAAACAAATTTAAGAAATAGTTTCAAAACAGTTAAAAAACAAAGTTAAAAAATAGTTTTTGTGGGTGATGAAAAAATCTCAGTAATCATCATGGAACACATAAGAAGCATCACTACAAATATGGAAAATTGTGAGGTGTAAGTCATACAACTAAAGTTATTTTGAACTGCTAAATATTTCAAGATTCTGTAATGAAAAAAATTCCATCAATATGAAAACTTCGAGCTGTATATAGTATACCATATAATAGATGGATATTTTATTGATATCAAAATAGGTAGAAATTAGATTTTTAAACAGTGCCTTAGAAACATTTTAAATAATTTTATATGAAAATAATTATTTCTATAATTTTCATGGGGGAAAATTATTTTTCCTACTTGTTAAATAAGCGTATTAGTCCCATTGAATTACTATAAGATTCAGTTATATAATTCATGGAAAATGCTTAACGCAATGCCTGATACAATTTAACTATTCAATAAATGTCAATGCTTATTTTTGTTGTTCATGTGAATCTTTTATCACAGTATTATAAAAACAGTTAATGTGAATCAAGGCATTCATATTTGGCAATAATTTGTAAAATTCACATCCTCCAATGCTAAAGTGTTAGTCCAAAAACAAATTTTAAAATGTTTGCATTTACTTTTATGTCTGAATAAGGAAAAAATTCACAAAATGTGTATTTTAGCTATTATTCACTAAGCATATCTAGGTATAATATTTGCAGTGTTCTCTGATGTAAAAAAATTTATGCTTTTTCAGTCACATTATTTTGTGAAGAATACCACTGAAATAAGTTTGCTAATAAAATTACAGTTTATGTAAATATATTTTATATTATTTTATTTTGCTTTTTAGGGCCACACTTGTGCCATACAAAGTTTCCCAGGCTAGGGGTCAAATCAGAGCTATAGCTGCTGGCTTACTCCACAACCACAGCAACACAGAATCCAAGCCGAATCTGCGACCTACACCACAGCTCACGGCAACGCTGGAGCCTTAACCCACTGAGCGAGGCCAGAGCTCAAACCAGGAACCTCATGGTTACTAATCGGATTTGTTTCTGCTGCACCACAACGGGAACTCCCAAAATACATTTTAGAAAATGAATGCATTATTGCCTTTGCGTATTTCTCTGGAAAAAAATACTGAGCACACTCCTACTTTAGCCATTTTTTTTAGGAATGAGGAGTAAGAATAGAATATAATTTAAAAATTAACTTTATAATAAAAAATGGCTGTTTGAATTGAAGTGAATGTAATTTTTAATTATGCACCTCAGAATCAGGAAATATAAAGCATCTGCATTGGCTCTCTAAATTAAACTATTTGTTTACAACACCTCAATCTCTTTTTTTCTGTTTATGGCTATACTTGCAGCATATAGAAGTTCCCAAGGCTAGGGGTCAAATTGGAGCTGTAGCTCACACCTATGCCACAGCCATAGCAACACCAGATCTGAGCTACATCTATGATCTAGAGATCTGAGCCACATCTATGACCTACGCCACAGTGTGCAGCTATGCTGGATCCTTAACCTACTGAGGGAGGCCAGGAATTGAACTCCCATCTTTACGGACACCACAACCGCAACTTCACAACCTCTCTTTATTAATAGGCGTCAGACATGTTATGCCCTCAGCTTCTTTACAGAAATGCTTTCTCCTAAAAATATTTCTACTCATCTTAATATTTGTGCATCAGGCTTTGTGCTATTAGATCAATTCAGGTAAGGATCATTTTGCAGATTAGCTATCCAAAGCAAAATGTGAGGAGTCATTACTTTCAGAAAGCCAGATAAGTTAGATACTTTGACTAAAGTTTACTTAGAACCTGAGTAAGTCTGGGCCAGGCAACAATACAGGTAAATGCAGAAAGACTGTCTCCTAATAATGCTGAAATGTAGGTAGATGCAAAAGTTGTTTTCCTAAGGAAATAAGAAGTTCAAATTCTAACCAGAAGTTCATGAGACAGGACTGAGGTGGGAGTGGAAAGGTGCTTGGTATCCATTTCTAGAACATAAATAATTTGGCGAGGTTTATACATAGGTTCCTATTCCAGGAAAGAAGGAAAAAAACCTGTTACCTTTTGTTTTATTTTGGTAGATAGTGAATGTTCAGGCAGAATGGGAGCTCTGACCTTCAAAATGTCATTTTGTGTTGTCAAGGAAATTCTAATCCTTTGCATTGCACACATACCTCCATGAAAAACAAGATAATGAAGATCTGTTTAAAACATAATTTCTATTTATTTGATCATGTGCAGTCATTTATGTCAAGGTGAATAACATCAATGTATTATAATCTGCTCTATTATTTGTTTATTGCATTGTTATATTTCATCACTAGTCCAATGCTCTATCTAGTTTGAACTCACATCTAATTAGAGGATGCTGCATTCTCTCTCAAAATCATCAAGTGTCCTCATACAGAATATGAAATTAGCTTGATTGGTAATTGTTTTGTGTGAAATCTGGGCTTTGAAAATACTTGATGATTGATTGTGGTTGCATGGCTGTTCTTCCTGAAGTCTGTTATTTTTCCCAAATGATTTATCTTAAAAAAAAAATTAACTGTTTCTGCGAAATGTATACATCAGCAATAGTTAGCACTGAATTGACAATGGAACAGATGTAATGTAATTTATGTACTTTTGAACTGGTCTCTACGGTGGGGGTGGCAAACGAAGGGTGAAGGTACTTGTCAAAGGGAAAACAAGAGAGAAGATAGAGATCCATGAAAGAAAAGAAGAACTAGAACAAAGATATCCTGCTAAAAGTTTAGTCCTTAGTCTTTCATTTTTATTTCCCCCTAGCTCCCAAGGTCTTTCAGTTATGTTTTTATATGCTATTTTATATGCTATTACTTCCACCATTTTCTCTGCCTTGAGAGGAAAAGCTAGGTTGGAAGGATGTATACACACAAAAATCAGTTCCATCTTTACTCTATAAAGATGGGTCTAGGTCACATTCTTCTTGAATATTGGAAGGTATATGAATTCATGCTCTGTACCTATACAGGTTTATTGTTTTTATTTTTTCTTTGCTTTTTCTGTTTTTAATTTAGCTGATTATATTGTAAAAAAAAAACATTTCCAACTGTCTTCTCCCAAAGGTGTATGCTTTAGTCTCAAAAATGAATTACTTCACATTTGGTCTTAAATCATTTTATTGTACATCATTCAAGAATGTACAGGAAACTATACATAGAAAATAAATAATTTCCAGTGTCCTAAGATTAGGACAGATTGGCTGCTATCAGAGCCATAATGAAAATACTATCCTTTGGGAACTAGAAAAATTTGACCTTAGTAGAGTATAATTTTCTATCACTATTATCCCTTTGCTTGTTTTTGTTTATATTTCCTTGAACAGTGAACATAAACTCAGGCTTTAGTCTTTTTATCATGCGTGGTTCCTAATTCCCCAAACCCCAGTAACCCTTGGTCAGGAAGCATACTCAAGAGCAAGAGGGGCAATTTGAATAGTCAATTTAATTCTGCAGGTCAGAACAACCTCTTTGCTTTTGTGAAATCTTCTATGTAAGAGAGACTTCGGTAACATGCCAGTTGTTTTGTTCTAATGCTGACATGCTGCCAATACACAGAAGATGGAAATGTATTTTGTGAATAAATTGATCTTAAATAAGGTCAAACTGTTTCATTCAAAAAGGATGCTAAATTAACTTGTTAATTTGTTACAGGGCATACACAAAAATCCCAAATACACTGTTTATGTTCATAAATTGATGTGTTAATGAATTTTCCTCAGCAGGGTTCCAGCACACAAATCCCTTTAGGCTTATTATCTGAAACTCCTAATCTGTTAGACATTGTTTGTGGGTGGGGATTACACAAGGTTAGAATTACTTGGTTCCTCAGTACTATCCTTTGTGTGTTGGAATTTTTCCTCCAAGGCATAAAGCATTTTAGCTGAAAATGTACTTAAAGATTTCTTTCAGTCCAAATTTAGGACAAGGACTTAAAAAAAAATTAGATTGAGTACATTTGAGGATATAAAGGCTGGATAATTAAGTGCAAACTACACACAAACCCATGCTATAAGGATTTGTTCCATTAAGTAAAAATGTAATGCTATAGAAACAAGTTGATACTTCCAGGAAAACAATAGATAAATAAAACAGAGGCAGAGAATAACCAATAGTCACATCTAATTATTGTCCTCATAATTTATATATTAAAGAAAGTCTTGTAACTCCACATTTAATATTTGAACTGTTTTACTTAATATTTGAATTGAAGTAATCAGCATCACTCTATAGGAGAGAAAACCTATTTGCATTTTCACTAAAGTTTCCATGGGAGTTAATACATTTTTCCCAAGTCAACATCTCTCATAGTATAGCCAAATTTATGCTTAGGGAATTGCTTATTCACTGTGATAGCTGGCCTGAATAAAGAAGAAAGAAGAGTTTAAAGTATTGAAATTGATCAGCTGTTCAGTGTGTGGGGGGGTCATGAAAATCAGAAAGTTTAGTACGAAAAATAAAAACTGTATACAACTTAACCTCTTGGGAACTTCAACTAAAAACATGGAAAGGTTTAATATTTAAGTAATCAATATTAACTTTGTTGTTAACTCTTCCTATCAGTTGGCGAATTCCCTTAATGACATCTCAGTCTGATTTCATAGTCTATAATTTCTGTTTGGTTATGATAATTGTCAGCTGTTATCCATTTCCCAGGTGGGAACAATAAAGAGCACTGCCTCACTGATTACCTCTGTCTCTTCTAGTCTGTGCCTACTGACAAAGCTTCTTCGGCCATGACGTGCTGGAGGATAGCAACTCACTCTGCTTTCCTTCAACTTTTTGTGGGAAATCTATAAAACACTTTACCCTCTCTCATATCCAGAGGCAGAAGAGGCACGTCAGACCAAGGAGTAGGGTTTTAAAAACTTGTCCTTGGAGAATTTAGCAACTTTGATTTCAACAGGGTGCTTACTGCCTTCATCATATCCTGCATTCTTCAGCAAGCTCTGGAGACAGGACCATATGTCAATCAGTACCTCATACAAGCTGTACATCATTAAAACCATCATACCTGGGGGAATATCTAGTGAAGGGAGATGGTTGTTAATAAGTGTAAAACTCTATTGCAGCCAAATGAAGACAATGCATTTGGAAGTAATTTGAAAGAGTCACTAAGTAAGAAAACATAGATTCAAAGGTACTCATTCCTTCATGTAAACATACATCCATGTGTTCATCCAACAAATATTTGCTGAATTCTTAATATATGCAAGGCACGGGAATGGAAGCAAGGAGTTTACCACACATAATTCTTTTTTCAGCAAGAAACAGGTTCAGAAGTGGACAACGTTATCTCAGTATAAACTGTTGTATAAAAAAGAACAGAATAGAAAAACCACTCGCTATACAAGATAGCTTTTAAAAAGATAACTTATCCTTCTACTGTATAATAATGGTTTGTAAACTAAACTTGTAATTATTCTCTTTGAAAAGACTTCCTGAGAATATATTACAAAAACATATACACACGCCCTTGAAAGCAAAGTTAAAACAAATATATACTAAGTAATATACTATTAAAGTAGTTTCATATTATATAAGTTTATGGACTATTTAAGGAAGTTGGGAATCAGTCCTATATTAAACACAACTGAGTAATAGATTCTAATAATATAATCTGTCATACATTACGGTAAAATGAATTATTTCAATATAAATTTTAAGAATTTAAATTTTAAAAAGTTTGTTACTATATTAAGCAAAAAGATAACTTATTGAACATTACATGCAATCTAAATATTTCCACACATATACAACATAAGTAAATGTCCAATCTATAATATAATACATAATATGGTTTCCATAATATATCAGTGATAACCATTATCATAAACTGGAGACAAAAACAAATAGAAAAACCTACAAAGTAGCCATATGAGAAAGAAAAGCACAATTAGCTTAAAGAACACAGTAATAATATCTACTGCTCACTTTTGTTATCACTATAACAGGGCCCAGAAGACAATAGAATACCATTTTAAAACATAGATAGAAAACAAATTCCAACTAAAAATCCCCTATAATTAAAAATTGCTTTGAAAAATTAAGACAAAATAAAGACATTTCCAGTACATGAAAACTAAGATTAACAGGCCAGTAGAACATGAATAAAAGATATAAAGTGGAATTATTTGGATAGAGGGAAAGAAATCTCAGAGACAAACAGAACTGCAAGAAGAAATAAGGGCCAGCAAAAGGGCATATCCATAGGTAAATGTCATAAATGTTGCCACTACAAAATAATAATGGCATCTTCTGCTATTTATTT
>PVHT021183618.1:925852-1155336 GCA_004024745.2 Catagonus wagneri | reverse complement strand
TGGGAACTCCATCTTCTGCTATTTAAAACATATGTTTAATCGGAGTTCCCATCATGGTGCAGCGGAAACAAATCCGAATAGGAACCATGAGGTTGCGGGTTCTATTACTGGCCTTGCTCAGTGGGTTAAGGATCCGGTATTACCGTGAGCTGTGTTGCAGGTCACAGACATGGCTTGGATCTGGCATCACTGTGGCTCTGGCATAGGCCAGTAGCTGTAGTTCCAATTAGACCCCTAGCCTGGGAACCTCCATATGCCACAGGTGCGGCCCTAAGAAGACAAAAAAAACAAATACACACACACACACACACACACACATATACCCTTAATCAAAATGCTCAAAACAATAGTGATAAAGGTGGACATGATGTAAATACAATCAAAGATTTCCACTCTTACAGCATTACTGGGAGATGAGAGAAAGAAAATTTGTATTAAATTTTAATAAATCTAGGAAACATAATCAAGACATGGAAACAACCTGAATGTCCCTCAACAGATTAATGGATTAGGAAGATGTGGTACATATACATAATGGAATCCTACTCAGCTATAGAAAAGACAAAATAATGCCATTTGCAGCAACATGGATGGAACTAGAGACTCTCATACTAAGTGAAGTAAGTCAGATAGAGAAAGACAAATAACATACAATATCATTTATATGTGGAACCTAAGATATAGCACAAATGAACCTATTTACAAAATAGAAACAGACTCATGACGTGAAGAACATATTTGTGGTTGCTGGGGGAAGGGGGGGTGAGATGGACTGGGAGTTTGGGGTTTTAGATGCAAACTGTTATATTTAAAATGGATAACCAATGAGACCCTACTGTATAGCACAGGGAACTATATCCAATCTCTTGTGATAGAATATAATGGAAGATAGTATGAGAAAAAGAATATACATATAAATATGACTGGGTAACTATGCTGCACAGTAGAAGATGACAAAACATTCTAAATCAAGTATACTTTAATAAAAAATTTTAAGAAAGAAAGGAACGCAATTGCCTTACAAAAAAGATAAGAAAGGAGGGAAAAAGCAATTTATCTGTTCATTCAACAGAAAGTAATTATTATCATGTAGGTCACATAGAATACAAATAAGAAAATGGTAGTGATAGCCAAAATGTTTCAGCAATCAGGCTAAATCTAAGCTGAATAGTGTTTTTAAAACTATCAGGCTGTCAGACTGGATAAAACATAAAACCCAAATACATGCTTTTTACAAGGGGCACACTTTAAATCTGAAGACACAGAAATGTTAAAATGAAAGGATGGGAAAAGATAAACATCAACCTAGTCAATGAAGGGTGGTGTGCCAATACTAACACCAGGCAAAGCAGACTTTAGGGTAAGACATTTTTTAAAAGACAAGTGGGAAGTTTCATAATGATAAAATAATTATTCATGAAGATATCAATTCTAAATCGACATGCATCCAATTACATAGTTTCAAACTGTACAGAGAAAAAAACTGACACAATTATAAATGAATCAATAATCATAACGGAACACTCAATAGCTAAGAGAACAAGCAGAAAACCATCAGGATTCAGTGGATGTGACAGTCCAATGAACAAGCTTAACTTTTTGACATTATTTACCATGCATCTCTGCAGGCAACAATGACAGAGTACACATTCTCTCCATGAAGAATCCTCGTGAAGGATCCTGCAACCCTGCACATATCACATTTATTGACCCTGTAAGCAAGACTCATCAAATTTCATAGGACTGCAATATTTTTCTGAGCACAGTTAAATAAAGCTACAGTTAAATTAATAGTAAAAGACAGCTAAAATATAAACAATGCATGTAAAGACACTGATCATACATGTATGATATAAGGGAGTTTTAATTTTTATATAAATATTAAATTTAAAACTAAAGCCCTGCTGTGTATAACACTTTCTAAAAAATTTTATAAGTCAACATTTATGAAGTAACTTGATTTAACCTGAAGGTACTTAATTTTTAAGATTTAAGCACAGAGCCAGCACTGGCAGTGGTTAAGCAAAGATCAGCAGGCCTAGTTGAGGTTTTGATTCAGCCTTTCACTAACTGTGTGATCTTAAACAAGGTACTTAACCCTATCAAATTTCACTTTGCTGATCTGAAACACAAAGATAATGATGGTGCTTATGTCTCAGCCTGCCTGTGAAGACTGAAAAGATAATTCTTGATGAAGTGCTTTACATATAGCAGAAAAAAAAAATCCAGAAAATTCAGTGGAATGCATTTGATATATAATAATTTCCTGTTATTTAGTCCCTGATTCCACAGAATGCAATTGAGCAAGGTATTTTGGGGAACTCAGAGGTCATGCCTTGTGGGAAAGTACTTTCCATAACAGCACTGTAGTAATTTTTTAATCTCCTACCTAATTCATCTGTTTGTCTTCAGGAAAGTTACATTTATAAATCTGTAGCAAAACTAAAATACTGCAATAGTGAACATCCATCATTTCGTCGTAAAAGTAGCTCAAAAATTATTTTCTTTTTTGTCTATTTCTTGTGTCTGAAACAAACAACCTGACAGCTAGTTAAGCTGAGTCTGCTCTTTCTTGGCCAAAGGTTCAAAACTGAAAGTATTAGAAATATTCAAATAAACTACAGTGATTTGGGGAATGAAAAGATTTGACCATGATGTAATCTCATAAAATAAGATGAACATTTGCTGTAAGAATTTTGATTGACTTTACCTATGGATTTATTTTTAAAACATTGTATTTGACTACCATTATGGTGAAATTGAAAAGAGAGAAAATTTAATAAAGTGTTATGAAATCCTAGGTATGTCTCCTATTTTTTATACTTGAGAAACTCTGAAATCTGTTAAGAATGATCTACTTCATTTTAAGGGTAACATGCTCTCTGTTCAGTCAATTGACCTAAGTTTCTGTTGACCTAGTATAAGGTGAACAAACTCAAAAACTTCTAAATAATAAAAATACCCAAATATAAGAAATTTATTGATTAAAAAATGTCAGTTTATGTTAGTTTCTATTGCTAAATAACAATTACTTCAACTTTAGTGGCTTAAAACAACATCCCTTCGCTCACAGTTTGATGGGTCAGAAGTCCATGCATACCATGACTGGATTTTCTGCTTAAGGTCTTAGGAGCTAAAATCAGATTGTCAGAAGGACTGAGTTCTAGACTAGAGGTTTTGGGAAAGAATCTACTTCCAATCTAATTCTAGCTTTCGGTAGAATTAAGTTCCTGTGGTTGGAGGACTAAGGCTCTAGGTGATTTTTCTTTTTCTTTTCAGGCTGACTTTAGGGACCATTGTTTACAGTTGCCACCCACATCCCTTGTTGCATGGCCGCTGCTATCTTCAAATCCAATAGAGAATTCCCTTGTTTTTGAATGCTTATTTCCTCTGTCTGTGACATCAGGTGATTTGGTCAGGTACACTGGGTAATCTCTATATTTGCAATCAGTTGATTTGAGACCTTAATTACATCTGCAAAATCCCTTCCCTACAGTACCTATATTAGTTTTTGCTTAAGTAACTAGAAGGAATTATGTGTCTACCAGGTTGAGAATCTTGGAGGCTGTCTTAGAATTCTGCCTACCACACAAATGGAATTTAATATTAATATTAATTTCTTAGTTTAATTAATATTCTTAGCTAACAAATGGAATTTTTAACTTCATTATTTCCTTAACAATCCTTAAAATAGCGGAAATGTGGATAAATTATTTTAGCTATCATGGATTGGCAAATTAGTAACTTAAATTAATTGAAAAATGGATTCTAGTAGTTTTTCCCTGTTTTTAACTAATGTGCATTTGAACTTTCCTGATCATTTGCAAAACATTTTAGTATGTTTTGCAAGATTAAGCTGAAAAAAAACTCATAAATCAGGGTCTACTATATGTAAACAGAAGTTTCTCCTCTATTATTCAAAATATGGCTCTAAATTGATTCCTTTCTGTCTACTTTTCTCTAACTCGAGGAAGTTGATCAATTCATCAACTGTCTGATTACTGAATTCTTTTTTTTATTTTTCAGGTAGACAGAATGAGGGTATCTAAACACTGATAAAATACAAAATTTAATCCATATATTAACTACACATAACTCAATAAAAGGCTGGCAATCTTTTATACTAATGCCAGATAGTAAATATTTTATGCTTTGCACTCCACAAGACTTCTGCTGCATTTTCTTTGATTTTAATTTGTTTTTTCTTTCTTGCTTGCTTTTTTTTCTTTTTTTTTTCATTTCTTAGGGCCGCCCCTGTGGCATACAAAAATTCCCAGGCTAGAGGTTGAATCAGAGCAGCGGTTACCAGCTACGCCACAGCCTCAGTAAGGTGGGATTCGAGCTGCTTCTGAGAATACACCACAGCTCATGATAATGCTGGATCCTTAAATCACTGAGTGAGGCCAGGGATTGACCCTGCATCCTCATGGATACTAGTCTGGTTTGTTACCACTGAGCCATGATGGGAACTCCCTTTCGGCTTTTTCTATTATTATTATTTCTTATAGCTTTTAAAAAATGTAAAAGACATTCTTGCATCATGAGCCATATCATATCAAGCCATAGATCAAGTCTGGATCAGAAATAATAGTTTTCCAACCACTCAAAAAAGAGAAAAGGATCACAGTGAAGAATCAATAAGTAATCTTCCTATTATTGTTATCTTAATATCATTTAAAATGGATCCAGTCTTTGTTATGTGCCAGATTTTGATTTACATGTATTATATCAGGAAGAAGACATAGTTTTTACAGTCACATTACCAATGAAATAATTTAGGCTAAAAGAGTCTTAGTTGTCTAAGGACACAAAACTAGTAACAGTGCTGCCAGTACTACACAACCAACTCTATGCTTTTAATCTTTACTCTGTACCTGAAGTTGTAATCTACATAGGGGCATAAATTATATACCCATACACATTAACTAGCAATATAAACAACAGTGATTACTAATAACATACGTTACTTGTACAAACTCTGAAGATGAATTATTAAACTTAAGTTTTGATCATAGAGGTCTTCATTCCTGATGCAGGAATATGGCTATGAGACAAAAATCAAATTTTTTTATTTCAACAAGAATATACAGAATTCCAAAGAAAATATTTGGAGATAAAAATAACTAGTTATTTTTGTTATATTCTGAAAGCCAGCTCCTCTTTGAAAATTATTAATCAATTATTTTTTATGCTTTGAAAAAAAACCAGTGCCTACCATTTACTTTCAAAGCAATGAAACTTGGAGCTGTTTCAGGTGTGAAGATGAGAGTTTTATTTTTCCTCAGGACCTTCCAAACAATGTTACTGAATATACCTAGTGAAAAGATTACATGTTCTGAGTATTTCTTTATATAAAGGATTACTTACTTTATCACTAAGTAAAAATGATTGTATATAGTATACATATTTTTTCACAAGGAAAATTACTAACTCTGTTTTTTGAAATTATTCTCACAGTTCTGAAGACAATTTTTTTCACATAGGCACAAGTTATATATTCTTTTCAGTGGTCTAATAGCAGAGTGAAAACTTAGTCAATTTTTAGAAAATGTCCTGTGAGTGCCTGAGTTTTAAATTGCAGAGACTTGAATGGAGCTACTCCAGAACAATTATAGATGCTTGTTATAAAATTTATACAACAATAAGTTATACAATCTAGATAAAGTGTGCAAATTCCATGAAAGATATACTATCAAAATCAGCACAAAAGTAAATAAAACATTCAAAGGTGTAAATAAATTAATTTTTTTTGTCTTTTTTCCTTTTCTAGGGCCGCACTTGTAGCATATGGAGGTTCTCAGGCAAGGGGTCTAACAGGAGCTGTAGCCGCCAGTCTACGCCACAGCCACAGTAACGCGGGATCTGAGCCACGTCTGCAACCTACACCACAGCTCACGGCAACACCAGATCCTTAACTCACTGAGCAAGGCCAGGGATCGAACCTGCAAACTCATGGTACCTAGTCAGATTCGTTAACCACTGAGCCATGATGGGAACTCCAAGAAATTAAAATTTTTATTGGAAATCCATTACACAAAGAAGAACTCTAGTCACAGATGCCTTTATTGGCAGATTCTCTCAAGCATTTACTATTACACAATCTTGTTCATAAAATGAATGATGTTAGGAACATTTCCCAACTGATTTCATGGGGCTAGCATTACTTGATATTAAAATCTTATAAAGTCATAAATTTTTTAAGTCTACAGACCAATGTCCTTCAGGAAAATAAAAGCAAAAGTTCCCCAAATATATTAGAAAACAGAACATTATAAGGATGATTTTCCAAGAATGCAAAGTAGGTTTAAAATTTAAACATTACCAATATGATTTGTTATAATAACAACACAAAGTAGAAAACACTAATAGCCCAAAAATAAATTTGTAAAATTCACAAGTCATGATGAAAACTTCTGGAAATATGAATAAAAGAGAACCTTCTCAGAGATTTAAAAGACATTATGATAAACTCGCAGCCATCCTCAGATTCAGTGGTTTCCACCTAACATTAGGAAAAAGACATGGATTTCAATCTCATTACTTCTATTTAACATTTTATTAGTAGGCCTACTCAGTACAATATGCAAGAAAAATAAGTAAAAGCCAGTTAAACAGTCAGACAAGACAATCGTATAGGTAGAAAATCTTATAAAATCTTCCAAATAGCTATCAGCATTTTAAAGGTGGCATGATATAAGGTCAAAATATAAAACTTTATTGTATGTCTATGCAATAGCAATCAAAACAGGAAAATCAAATTAAAACGGACCATTTATAATAAGATTCAAAAGTGTGAAGTACTTGGCAATAAATTTAACAAAAATGTATATAAAAGTTATAAAAGATAAAGAACTAAATGGAGATATATATTTGCCTTTCCAAAGAGTCAGTATTGATGAAATATCAATTTACTCAAACTGAAATCAAGATTCAATGCATTACCAATCAAAATCCCATCAGACTTTTTTGGGGTAAGGAGATTGATTAAATGACTGACAGACGTAAAAGACTATGCAGAGGTTTAGAACAGCCAAAACAATTTTGAAAAAGAACGAAGTTGCAAGATTTACATTACCTGATAATAGAAACAACAAATTTACAGCAACCAAGAAAGTGTGATGTGACCTAAGGTTGGATGAATGAACCAACTGAACATAATAATGAGTCCAGAAATAGAATTACACTTACCTAGTTACTTAAGGAAAATGTAAATGTATGTCCTATAATTGAAACCCTCAGGACATTAACTCACAACAATAATATCATCTTTATTCATAACAGCCAAAACCAAAACCAGTAAACAGTACATTCATCCATCACGGTGAATGGATAAACAAACTGTGGTATATGGATACACTAGAACAATACTCAGCCAAAAAAAAAAAAAAAAAAGGGAATGAATTATCAGTTCATGCAATGACACATTGGATCTGAAAAATATCATGCTGAGCAAAAAAGCCAGACACAGAGTATTTATTGCATGATTCTGTTTATATGAAGTTCAAGCAAGGCATAATTAATCTAATGACATAAGGCAGTGCTTTTGAAAATAAGGGAGTACTAAAGGAACTTACTGGGGTGAAAGTAATTGTCATTATCTTGACTGTGATGGTCCATACACAGGAGATTGAGGTTTTAAATCTGATTGAAATGTGTACTTATCTTGGCTGTATTTTATTTTTATAAAATTGAACATCAGTAAAGTTGGAATAAGTATAAAGTAGCAAAAATTACATATCCAAGTATAGCCTCGCCCTCTTTGCTCCTCTGCTCCTTATTTAGTTAAAACTTTTGATTAAATTACTATTTTCTTTATACATTTCCAAAAATTTTAGTGCCACTCTTTTATCATAAACAATTTTTCTTGTCATGTTGATAAGTCTTTTACTTTTGATATTTAATACATTGTATCCTATTCTCAAGTTTTTATAAATGAATCTGATGCCACTTACTTAAGCCCTGTTTTACTCACGTTTACTCCTTTCTGTGTATAATATGCAACATTGATGACTATAATCTCTACTGACATAGCTCAACTCATAGTGTAACAAATTCCAGGGAACCCAAAAATCAGCGTAGAATGATATTTATCTATGTACACTAAACTAGCATTCAAATGATGGTAGTATTATTTTTTTAACTTCATTGGCTGAAAAATAATTGAATTAGTTGGCGCCATATCTTCTTCCCTACTAAACCTAAATCTCCAAATTAGGTAATAATTTATTTTCTTATTTCCTTTTAGATATTTGACTTTAATAATTACCATCAAAACCATCACCGTCACTGCCACAATAGCTTATATCACCATCATGCTATGCCTGGCACTGTGCCAGTGCATTCTTTGCATTCTTTAGTACTTTCATACTAGGTTTGTATTTGTAAATCATAGTTCAAATTAGTAGACTCATCTCATTTTTTTCTTTTATGCAAGAATTTCCTCGTTATGGCAATTTTCAACCAATGCCTATAAGATTAAAAGGAATATATTTATAGTTATCCATAATAAAAATAAGATGTCCTGGTCTAAATCCTTATATCATATTTGAATAACGTGTTATTCCACTGCATAAAGTAGGCTTTTTGCCTCTATAGAGAAGAAATGCCTACACAGAATTTTGATTTAAAATACAAGTAAATTGTTTTTTTTTAAGAACTCCTCATGCCATGCCTTTCTAAAATTTCTCCTTTAGGTTGGCTCATAAGGAATGTTGGGGAAATGTAATGGAATTCATCTTGGACTCAAAGCTGTGATTTTGATGTATAAGCTTTCACAAAAGCATTTATGTGTTTGTGCCCCAGGCTGAAAAATTCATCAAAAATTCAGCTAAAGTTTTGTTAGCCAGAAAAATAAAACATAATTTTTGTTTACAGTTATCAGAGTAGACAGTCTGCACTGATTCTTGAGGGCCCTCTAAGAATGGGAGGAGGTGTGTATCCTAACATATCAAGGGTGCTTATAGGAGAGTAGCCATTTTATCAGAGGAGACATCATTGACCCTGCAAAGGTGGAAGCTGCAAGCAGAAAGGAGATATAACATGCTGCTTGCTCACAAGAACGGATGCAATAGGGAAAGCACCTGAATATACAGATGCAGAAGGGAATACCTGAAAAAGATTCAGGTCTGTGCCTAGAAATAACACATAGAGCTAAAGAAGGCCTTTACATCATCCGCCCTTCAAACGTCTTAAAAATCAACTTGAACTGAAAGCTGACTTACTCTAAGCCCAATTTAATTTTACTGGGCTTCAATCAGGGGCTATCTGCAAAACATATTGCACACATTTCATAATTTAGTGCATAAAATGATAAGATAGTTACCACTAGAGAAACATCAATATGGCTTGAAATGTAATGTTCAGTGATTCATTTAAATTGTAATAGCCTCTGACAGTGGAAGATTAGGAGTTTTCTAACAGGTCTTAAAATAGTTTGAGTTTATTCTTTCATATGCAATCCAGATTACTGAGTGCATATTTAACTACTGTAGTCTCAATCTCAACTGTGATTCCAGCAGTCATTGAAAATACAATTATTTCTATCCTGGCAAGATGGAATTGCCAGGGGGCATAATTAAGGGAGGCATCAAGCTAATTGCTTTATCAAAGAAACTAAAAGGATAGGAGTGGAGTCAAGAGTGCATGTGGGCCTCCAGAGAGAACCATCTTCCCTCAAAAAAGGGGGAAAAAAGAGAGAGAGAGAAAGAAAACCCATGGTACTTTGTGGCACACATATCACACATACATGGGGCAGGCTGAAGGAAATGAAAGATTGACTGGAAGGGAGGAGGGAGTTTTTGATAGAGGCAGTAACCCTTGAGTACCACCTGCCAAAGTGCTTTTTTTGAAATACGTATCTTGAGAGATGTTCTTTGAGCAGGATTTTTCTCTAGTTAAATGTATTGGGTAAACTACACAATGTATTCCTCTTGTTGATTCAAAACATCCTTAGAATTGAGTTCTAAAGTAAAAAAAAAAATGTTTAATACTTCATTTATTTATACTAAGAACATATTTTGGGACTTCATACCACAAGATATTTCTTATTTGACAATGGAATTCTTCTCTGAGGGGCTCTTTAGCCTGAAGGTTTAATATTTCTGCTATTTAAGAACCCTACTATAGGCAATAACATACATAAATGGAATAGATTTACCATAGAATGTTACATATCTAGGAAAATAAATTATAGCTACATACACTAATGTGAATACATCCTTCAAGCAAACTTAAGCTATATATCTATGTCATACACAATATCTGTGTATTTATATATATACATATATAAGTATATAAAATTAAAATAGGCAAAGTAGCAATTATATTATTTAAAGACATATCTAGGTAACAAATATTAAAAAGTGTTTAAAACAGAATGGTGGTTATATGTGGGGGGAAGAAGGAACATGTTGATGTACTAGAGGCTTACATAGCAGAGAACAAAGGAACTACTAAGGTACTGGTATTGCTCCATTTCTCAACCTAGACAGTAATTACATGAATGTTTATAATTATTTTTATATTGTTCATACTCATTTATATACAGCTTTAGTTCATAGATATGCACACACACTCTCTCTCTTTCTCTCTCTCTCTCTCTCTATAGCCCAGAAGCAATGAGGCAAAAGGTGAAATTCCCCAGAAATATTTCCTGGATTTTTATAGTAGATATTAAGAATAAATGTAGCTGAAGTTACTGAAATACAAAATACTGTAATTTAAAATCTAATTGGAACAACTGCAGAAACTGAATAAGCTAGTCAGTAGTTACATTAAGCGATACACAGAGTGGTATGAAAGAGTATAGAACATAAATCACCATGTAACAAAGGATATTACACAATGAAAGAGAGCCAGGATAATAACAGAAGAATATTTACAATGAAATTAGGGCAGCAATGTGAAGTTTTATGTTAATTATATACTGAAGGGTTTCATTTAATACTGAAAAATTCATATTAGTGTATGAAAATTATTATTTGCAGACATGTAAATTGATATAATAGTCATAACTTTACTACAGGAAATGACTGGAATCCGATCAAAATTAAGGCAAAATAAAGGAATTTTTGGCTTTTGTAACTAACACATAGGAAGAAAAAGTAGGAGCTGACCAGAAGGGTTCTTGAACAAGGAACTCAAACATAATCAAGTCACTCCACATTCACTTTTCTCTCTTCCACACTTTTTTTTTAATTCCCTCTTTATACAAATATTTTGTTGTTGCTATTTGGGAAAGAGAGGCAGTGGCAGGGGAGTGAAGCTGAGAATTCCTGCATAATATGTATTATATATGGCTATAATATATATCACATGCACATAATGCCAATTCTTGGCTCTGCCACTATTTCCGAAATGACATAAGACAATTGAGGCTTACACTGTCCCAAAAAAAACTTGTAAACTAATTTCTGGGTGTCTTATCCACTTGCATGCTTTACCTGCCACCTGATCACCTGGTAATATCTAACTACTTGGAGAGTTTTACTGTACCTACTATCTCAGCTGTTCCTCTATATTTTCTACTGACAACACCCACTTGTCTTCAACTTATACTGAATCCTTAGCCTGTGTCAGGCAATGTGCTGAAGACTTTATCTTGCTCAGTGACAACTCCATTCTTTCACTTGCTCAACAAAAAATTGTGTTAGTGTTCTTCCCCCCTCTATTTAACATCCTAGTCTATAAGCAAGTTCTTGCACTTCTGCCTCTTAGCCAGGTCTTATACTCTTCCACATGTTCCAAGAACAGTGGTGAAGTTTATCATCTTCTCTTACCTAGATATTTCAATAGCCTTCTAACTTTACTCCCTAGAAGATATTTTTGCATCTTCCCCTAGTATATACTATATAAAAAGTATTTACTGAAAACACTATTAATTATGTGTAACATGATTTCCTTTAGCAATCCCATGCACCTACCTGTACACACTTCTTTTTGGCAACTATTTTGCAGTCATGTTGAGGAATGATGCTTGGGCTGAGTTAATTTCAGTATGTTTTTGTTTAGTTCTTAGATGAAGTTCAGTTTTATATGAAGAAGTCATCAAGGAGAAAAAAACCTCTAGGGACCTCATATTCTACTGCATCTTCAGCTTTGTAAAATTTATTATTATAAATAAGCTTGATATTTTCTTTTTTAATATATTACTTAGTATAACCCCTAGGTATATCAAGATTACTTTCAACCTATTTTTATTTGTTGTGATTATTATAGCTAAAATTAACCTCCATATTCAGATGGCCCTGGTGAATTATTCCATTTCTTTTGGCTTGCCAAAAGCTGGACTAACAAGGCTGAGTTAACTCATCATGAGAATAAAACAGTATCTGCCTAAGTCCAGAGGTAGACTTTCTATAAGGTCATTTTCAAGATCAAGGATTTCCCATTACAACATAGTATCCTGGATCATCTCTGTGTGCTCTCCTTATAAAAAAAATGTAGCACATTGGGGGAGGTATTTTCTATGGTATGGCTACTCAATCTACACCCTACCTGATGTAGTGTGAATGTTTGTGCCTCAGTTGTCAAACAGCTTCATCTGTCTTTAGCTAATGGCTTTGCTCTCTCAATATACCTTTCCATATATATATCTTCTAATCACAAATGCATGTGTACAAGGTTGTGCACTTCTAGACAATCCATTTCCACATGCATTTTCCTATTTAAATTTTAATTTTTATATTGATTTTCCAAAATAAGGATCAGAATTTTCCAAAGCAAAACAGAAGATAAGCCATAGATTGGGAGAAAATATTTGCAAAAAAAACACATCTGATAAAGAACTTTATATAAAATATATAAAGAACTCTTAAAAGTCAACCATCAGAAAATAACCTGATTAAAAAAAATGGGCCACAGACCTTAACAGACCTCATCAAAGGAGATATACAGATGGCAAATGAGCATATGAAATGATGCACCATATCACATGTTATCAGGGAAATGTAAATTAAAACAATGAGACACCACTACACACCTATTAGAATGGTCAAAGTCCAAAACACTGATAATACCAAGTGCTGATAAGGATATAGAGCAGCAGAAATTCTCATTCAGAGCTGGTGACAATGAAAAATTTTATAGCCATTTTGGAAGATAGTTCTGTGGTTTCTTATAAAACTAAATAAACTCTTGAGATAAGATTCAGCAATTGTGCTCCTTGGTGTTTACAAGAAATAAAAAAAAATAGAAAACTCACATCCAGAAAAAAATTACACAAGGATGTTTACAGCAAGTTTGTTTATAATTTCTCAAACTTAGAAGAAACCAAGATTTCCTTAGTCGTTAATGGATAAATAAACTTTGGTACATTCAGACAATGAAACATGATTCTGCACAAAAAAGAAATGGCCATTGAGCCATGAAAGGACATGGAAAAATAGATGCATATCAGTAAGTGGAAGAAACTAATCTGAACAGGCTACTGTGTGAGTCTAATTAAATGATATCCTGGAAAAGGCAAAACTATGGAGACAATAAAAAGTTAAATGGCCATTAGAGGTGGTGGGGAGGGGAGAAGACAAATCAGAGCACAAAAGATTTTTAGAGCAGTGAAAGTACTCTGTGTGATATTATAATGATGGATATTTCTTGTTACACATTTGCCCAATCACAAAGAATGTACAACACCAAGAGTGAACCTTAAAATACAGAATTTTGTAATTATAATGTTTCAATGTAGGTTTACCCTTGGTATAATACAAAACTCTGGTGAGTGCTATTGGTAATGGTGGAGGCCATGCATGAGGGCAGGGGGAATCACAATACCTCCATTTCAATTTTGTTATAAAACTGCTTTTTAAAAAGTCTTAAAAACATTTCCAATATGTATAAACTTCTCTGATGATTTAATACAGTTTGCTGAGTGTGTAGAGGAATATTTTGATAGCAGAAAGAGAAGCAAGAGGAGTTTTGTTAAGATAGAAGAAATAACAGAGTGCTTTTATTCTGATGGACAAATTGTTAGATGTACATGGGGGAAGATTTTCTGGACAAAATGTTTGAATGGACAATAATGGAAAACCACAACTGAATTAGTATGTGCAATAACATTTAGCAAGCCAACTACTAAAACCTAAAAGGTACTTAAAAATAAAAACCCTAATTCTCTCCGTTTACTTTAATTTTTGTCTTAGCAAAACCAACGACAGACTGTTTTCCTTTGCAATAAGATTTTATGGGATATCACTAGGGTGAAGAATAAATAAATTTTGAAGCCAGCATTCATGAAATGAGAGACACCAAGTAGGCTACTCAACTATATCCTGTTTTTAAAAGGGGACTTCACACCAATGGCTGATCACAGGGAATTGGGTAAAAATAATAACAAAGAATTAGTAAAAACCAGAGTTCCAAAAGGGCCAAAATTGGAAGAATCTTCAGAGTGCTAGGTGGTTTACATGCAATATCTCATTTAATCAGCACAAAACCCTTATAAGTAGGTATTATTATTCCTGTTTTATCGATGGGGAAATAGACAGTTGGATGAGTAGTGACTTGTTCAAGATCACTGAGATAAAGCTGAAGATAAAATAGGGGCTAACTCCTGTGCTACTGGTCTTATGTCCAAATAAGTATCTTTGTTACCCTGACCTTTTAAAATCAAGCAATGGCACTTAGTACAGTATTAGTCCTTAACTTAAAGGTGAGTGTGGAGAATAATCCTTTCAATCCCTTTCTACATATCTTTTTTTTCTTTTCTTTCTGTCTCTGGCAACTCATTTAAACTGTGGTCTTTGTTTTTTTTTTAATAGCCCCAGTGCACAAAACTTTGCTGTTTCTTCTAATTGTGGCTTGTGAATTTTCTAGAAGGTGATCCCCTGGGCTATTTTTGTGTTTGTTGTATTGGAAGCAATGACATTTCAATATTTAAACTGATTATAAACACAAAGATGCCAATCTGGCTATCGTTTAGCTTAATTTATGCAAGTAATGACTTTTAAATTTTATCTATACCACTGTGTTGGTAGAAAAAAACAGATACGTTTTGCTTCCATAGACTATAACAACTCTAGCTGTGACTGAAAGCTAGCCAGCCAATGTACATGTGGAATGGGATGCTTGAAATTGAGATTGTAGAGAATTATACAAAGTACAGTAATTGTTAATGACAAAATATAGAGGGGATGACTTTAAGAATGGAGAATAAGATCACTGTTAGGGGTCAGATCACTCAGAAGCTTATTCTTTATTGATATTGGGGTTATCAAAAAGTAAAGTTAATAATGAAGAAAATGGTGGCTTGGAGACAATAATCTTCACTAAATGAGGGAACAACTGCTAGACTGATTCTGCATTGAAAGACAATGACTAATAAACTAAGTGTTTGTAGGGATGGTGTTAAAAGGAACATCTTACCATAGGTACAGGGGTGTAGGTGAGATCACAACAACCACTTGAGAGGACTGGATAAGGAACAATGTCCTCAAGAGAGTCAGTTTTCTAGTAGAGCAAGAAGGTGAAGGAAGTGATATTTCATAAGACTTTTAAATAGAGGAGGAGTTACCTTTTTATTGAGTAAAAAAGGTAGTTAGGCTCAGAGATTATTAGGATCCCTTCCAGAAAAACTATAATCCTTTGATTCTGCAAGTCAGCTTTGGATGCCTCCAACAAATAAAACAGTAGGCCCTCTCTATAGCACTTAAATTGCCAGAGTTGCACAGTATTAGCTCTTATGGATGAAACTGCATACTAGATGAATCCCCCTAACACACATAAAAAAAGTAACCAGAATGGCAACATTTTACATTCTGTTAGGTAAAAGCAAAGTTCTAGAAGAAAAGGACATTTATAAATAAATCACAATTTCTAGAACCATTATCAGGAATTTAACTTAGTAGTTGTAAAAGGACATTATCCAAACACATAGTTGATGCACAGAATCACCTATATACTTTTGAGATTTTGATTTATTTCTCTTATTGCAGTTGATACTAACTTCAAGCTTAGAGTATTCTGATATAAAAGGAAACTTAACATAACAGTGTAGCACATTATGTTATAGTAATCTATTTTCTTGTCTGAGAAATGAGGGTAGTTCTCCTCAGGAAGACATTTTTGAAAACTGCAAAATGAATGAAAACACTTTAGACAATAATTTCACTTAGTGTACCATCAGACATTTGAAGAAACTCAGCTTTTTGTTCTTGATGACAAAGGGTAAATAGAACCTGTTTGTGGCTCTCTCAGTGTTATTTATTACCTTCAGTTATGGAATTGGAGGAATAATTTCTATTTTGCTTGATATAAAGTCTAGTCAGGGGCTCCCTGAAGCTAGAGATTTTAAGCAAGAACCTATTGTCTGTTACTTATTGAAATAATTAGGATTCCTACTTTTGGGAATTCTATTTTCCTTTCATTGCTAGATTTTAGGAAATACATTCTCCCCTCTAGGCAATTTGAAAATTTCAAACGATTCAAAGCAGAAAACATTTTTGTAATACTTCTTTTAAACCGACAATCTTTGTGATTAACTCACTGGTACATTGTTTCTATCTCTAATTCCATGAACTTTTAGTAGGATCCTTCTGGATGCAGACCAGTATAGCATGTTAAGATTTTTCTAAATGGTTATTACGAAATAGATATACAATAAATAGCTATAGATGATAAAAAGTTAAAGTTATTATATACTTTATGTATGCCTTTGAAGGTGGAAAAACAAAAACTGTATTATAATTTAGACAGTTTAAAAAAACAAAGATAAAGAATAGTTATAAGTAATTTGTTTATATATTAAGATATCAACTTTACATCACAAAGTGAGTACTCTTAGATGAGGTAAACAGTGATGAATAAAAGAGATATGGACCCTCTTCTCATGGAAAACACAGATGTGTTGCAGTGCAGCAATATAGCACTTTTAATTGATTCATTCAAATAGATAACTCTTTGAGCACACACTGTGCTTACAAAGAGTAAAAAAAAAATTACCCTATTAATAAGTCACATTTCATTTTAAAAGACAGAGCAGGAAAAACATATTACATTACAATGTAAAATATAATAAATGTTATTATCAGAGTTTTATATGGGTACCTTAAACAGAACCATTAACTCTCCAGTTGGAATTGGGATTTTTTTTTTCTCTCATAGTATGTGGCATTTAATAGAAATTCAAAAATATAAGTAGATCTTTTCAGGTAGAGAAGAAAGGATATTCCAGGATGAAGGCTGAAGCATGAATGTGAGTTTATGGAGTCATGGGCTACACAGGCCAGATGGAAGACAGCAGGAATGACAAAGAAGACAGGAGATACAGCTATGTGATCCAGATGTTAAAGTACTGCAGGTGCCCTACAAGAAAGCTGAAATCTTCTTCTCTCTCAGTTTTTGATGCAAATTATATAACAGTGTGGCTAGATTTTATTTGAAATTTTATAGATGTCTTATGGATGGGGCTCAATCTCATTCTTTGCATCCCCAGCCCTAAGCAATGCATCCATCACATTCCAGTGACAAATTTTCACTGTAGCTGTCTTTAATAGGAATACAGTTTAGGACACACTTGACAAGGAAGGCTTTGGTGTGTAGTTTTAACATTTTAACATTTGTGAGCTGACCAGAATGTGTCACCTTACACTTTGTACATAATTGCATGTATGATGTATGGGCTTGAGAAATGGACGAGAGAGTACAAGTTATTTAATTATTTGTGCCTAGCATATGCTCATCAAAATTTTCTGTTATTCTTTGCTTCTCTCTGGGGACAGAATAGTTGCAACATAAATTAGCTCTTCTGAGGAGAGGGGAGTCATGTGAATTGGTGGCTTTTTAAGAGGGATCATTATTATCACTTTTTTGGTCTTTTTTGGGGGGCCACATCCACGGCATATGGAGGTTCCCAGGCCAGGGGTCACATTGGAGCTGTAGCTGCCAGCCTACACCACAGCCACAGAAACTCGGGATCTAAGCCACGTCTGTAACCTACACCACAGCTCAAGGCAATGCCGGATCCTCAACCCACTGAGCAAGACCAGAGATCAAACCTTCATCCTCATGGATACTAGTCAGGTTTGTTAACCACTGGGCTGCATTGGGAATTCCTATTGTTGTTTTGAAACTGTTGGGCACAATCTACAATGTCTAGGAATTAAAGGCATTTTTTTTTCCCAAAGCTGCCACTCCGTTAAAAGAGAAGCTGCCTTTTGGTAATCAGATAATCATCCACACTGGTGTCTTAACACTTCACTGGTGAGATCCTTTTCTTGAATTGTTTTAAAACTTGTACAGAATTGAATAGTTTCTTTTTTTTCTTTGTGTTAAAAAGGGTAGACATATAAGAGGTTTTACAAGCAGTCATCCTCTGTGAACCCAACTCTCTCAATCATCTGCTTAGCAAGGTGTCTTGCCTTGCTCCATTGTAACAGAGAATCTTGACAATAATGACATTATTAATTCACAGCATTTCCTTCTTTAATTGGGCATTCCATTTTCAAACAGCAAGATCACAACTAAGTAAGTAGCAAGACAGAAGATACAAAGAGTTAAGAATATGCCCTGCCGTTTATCTTTCCATCTTTTGTAACATAACAATTTATCTTGAGAGAGAAATGGTTGAAATCATGCTTTACAGTGAAAGTTTGTCAAGTTGGTAATTACCCAGATAAAGAAAGAATCATCCAGAGCAAAAGGACAAAAATACCCCTGACCTGTGAGGCAGAAATGGTGTAGGTTCTGCTCACACAATGTTGAGTGGCATGGCAACACAAAGAGTAATGCAATAAATTCTTGTTCTTTAATGCCACCTGGTTTATCCTTAGGCTTTGCTACATTGTGGGGCAAGTTAAATTTACTCTGTACCATGCAGCATGGTTCTCCAACTCCACGCTGGTCTACCTTAGAAATAGGGTCCTATGCAATCTTTCCTTGGTGTAGCAATGATACTTTGTATACATTAATCACAATCCTTTGACATAGCTATGAGAGATTTATGGTATAATCACCTGCTCCAGCCCACTGCTCTGGAATGGCCACTTTGGAACTTAGTGCATGAAACTGATGAAAAGGTACCAAGGGAGTCAGGGATACAGATCCTAGCCACATATTACATACTTAAGAGTAACCTGACCTGCTTGAACACCTGTCTTGTTGACATGCCCACTTCAATTTCTAACAGGCATATCGAATCTACCAAGTTCAAAACTACCTCCAGATATCATCCCCCATTTCTGCTTTCAGACAGACTGTCCCATCTCTATACACGGCAGTTCTATTCTTTTTGGCCCAGGCCAGAAAACTTGGAATAATTTTCTATTCTTCTTTATTCTCATACTCTAAATATAATTCGCTAACACATTCTGCCTAGCTCTACTTTTCAAAATATATCTAGAATTGAATAAACTCTCACCACTTATTTGCTATCATGCCTCATCTGCATTATTTTAATAGATTCTCAATACATCCCCATTTCTGGCATTGCCTACGTTTGACCTATTCTTAATCTGGCAGAAAAATGATCCCATAAAATAGTAGCCTGATCATTTTTATTCCTCAACTCATACTCTGCAAAAGCTTGCTGACTCAGAGTGGAAGTCAACGTGGTCATGATGACCTTACATAATTTATTCTCTTATAAACTATCAGATCTGTACTTCTTGTCCTCTCCCCTTCCCTCCATTTGCTACAGCAGCACTGGGTGCCTTGCTATTCTTCACAGACTAGTTGTGTGCTCTCCTAAACTCCTGTACACTTAGTATTCTTTCTGCCTGGAATCTTCTTCCCCCACATATCAACATAACATGCATCCACATTTCAAGTTTTTACTCACATTACATCTTGGCATCGCTAACCTCCCTGACTGCCTTTATCCTTGTCTAAACTTCCATCTTGTTCTATCACCGTTTATCCCAGCCTGCCTGAAGCTCTTCCTATTGCTAATTATGGCTTCAGCTTGTTTTCCTTGGTGCTTATTACTATCTAATTTAATAATTTACTTTTTATACACACATTAATTTTTTCCTCTAGCGTCTTCACTAGAATATAAGCACCAGAGCACATTTTTATGAAAATGTCTTTTGTTGTTTAATAAAGTATGTATAGTACCTAAAATAGTTCCTGACACAGAGTGGATATTCAATAAATATATACTAAAAATAACTGAATTTTAATGATTCATATCCTCAAATATTGTTTAAGAATTTTACATTTACATTTAAATTTTTATTTTGTGCAATATTTAGCTAAAACATAGCACTTTATGTAACAGTAAGGTAAAGAATGAGATATATAACACAATATAATTTTCATAAATTACTTTCATAAGAACAGAAATTAACATTTTATAGGAATACATACAAATAGAAAGGTACACATACTAAACAGGCTAGAATTATTGCCCATGGGAGAAACAGGACATGGGAGTGAGATAAGAGGATAACAACAAATAACTGGAAACAATGAAAGAGGATCATTGTAGAATTTGATGACTCTCATTAACTCAGTCTTTAGCACCTGAATACATGTGTACAAGAGAAAGAGATGGAAGGAGGGAGGGAAGAAGGGATGGGGAGGCAGAGACGGAGAGAGAGAGAGGGAAAGAGAGAAGGACATAGTGGACAAATTTGTGGCTAACACTGAAGTTTGGCCAATGAGACCTTGATGTCAACTCTCTTCTTCACTGATTCTACCATAGAGATTGAAAGGCACAAAACTTGAACTGAGATTTTCTTGCACCTAATGGTGGGATATGACTTACACACATTAAAAAAAAAAAAATGCTACATAAGTAAAAGTCCATGAGAGAACAATCATTCCTAAAGAAAAAGAGAAGCCAGACTGGGAGAAAGTCTTCTTCTTTTGCATGTTAACCATCCCTCTTCTTGAGGAATACAAAATGATACACAGCCAGATCGAAAACTCGAGCACAAAAGCCAGACAATAAAGATTGTATAGCAGAAAGAGAGAAGGAGCATAGGTCTTTTTTGACATTCTTGAACGGCTCTACAATCACTGGACTGCTTATATATGGAGTTCTTGTTACATGGAAAAATAAACCCTTATCTATTTAAGCTTTTTTCTCTTACTTGGTACCTCTATCCATCTACTTAGTCTCTTGAATATCAGTGCTTGTTATTAAGATCTGATACTTACATCATTCATTGTCAGTTAAAATGAGGATTTATTTCAGCTCAGAGTCTCAAAAATATTATCAGTATCGGAGTTCCCGTCGTGGCGCAGTGGTTAACGAATCCGACAGGAACCATGAGGTTGAGGGTTCGATCCCTGCCCTTGCTCAGTGGGTTAACGATCCGGCGTTGCCGTGAGCTGTGGTGTAGGTTGCAGACGCGGCTCGGATCCTGCGTTGCTGTGGCTGCGGCGCAGGCCAGTGGCCACAGCTCTGATTAGACCCCTAGTCTGGGAACCTCCACATGCCGCGGGTGTGGCCATAAACCCGCGGCCATAAAATGACAAAAGGCAAAAAAAAAAAAAAAAAAAATATTATCAGTATCCATCAGTTTTTGGAGGGAGCCTGACTGAATTTACTTCAATGAAATGGATAACCAGGAAGAATAAAATACAGGCAAAAAGTTTAAAATGTAGGATAATGCAATCAATTTTATTCCATTTCATGGCTGATGATTTATAAATATAAATAGATTTTGAATAAATTTTGCAAAATTACTTTCATGAAAAATAAATTAGGTTGGATCATTTCTCCATGGCAGACTAATACAGGCACAGATTCTTTTTGTCTTTGATAATCATAGATGTTAAAGTATTTTGAGAGCTCCAAAGTCAAGAAAATAAATACTCTGAACTACATTCCTCGCCAAACTGTTTGAATATGTAGGTATTACAAAACCACTCAAACTTAACCAGCATCTCTTCAGTTCCAGTTTATTCACTCATTATGGAGAGTGCATGGCTATTTTTTTTCCTTAAGTATCCTATTGTGTACAACTTAGAGCATCTCTGAAGAGCAGATACAAATTTTACCAATAAGTCTAGCATAAAAGATTTGCTAATAAGAACACATCCTTCATATGCTCAATGTTAACCTTTTAGTTTGTTCTAAATGCTCTGCATATAAAGTTGATATGTATTCAAATGAGTTAAGAGTTGTAATGCATTTTTCACTAGGAGAAAATCAAGGATAAAGAAATTGGCTTTCATATTAAATACATTAATGGAAACATTAAAGGCAAACTAGAACCCTTTTCTGTACTTAGATTTTTAAGAAGTCACTTAAGAAGAATCCAGTCCCTACAGTCTGGACAAAACTGTTGTATAGTCACTTTCATTCCATAAAATTGTGTGGATATTTATTCAATTTCTGTAATGAGACCCAAAAGGCTATCTAGCTCACCTTTCCTCTGTGTCCTCAGGAGAGGTTCACATATCCATAAGAACTTCTATTCATATTCACATTGAACTTCTTTTCATACTGAATACTTATTACCCACTGTGAAAGTGGGAGCTGAGGATTAACATTCATTCATCTACCCAGCAATGTACCAAATGTAGGGAAGTGATGATGGATCAGTCATATATGGAACCCATTTTCACAGAGCTTCACGTGTGGTCAAGAGGCCACCTTATAAAGAGAAAATTATTCAGTATCTAATAATTAAGTAATTAGAGTTATAAGAGGGGGAATTCAGGTATTTTAGGAAATTGAAAAAGTAGGATTTAAGGCAGACTTAGGTAAAATAAGCCTCTCAGGGAAACGATTATAAGTTCAAAGCTGAAAAACTGAGTAGGATTTATCAAGGCAAAGTGTGGGAAAAATTGTCAGGAAATGGATTCCATGTAAAGGTACACTACAACTGAAGTGTCAGAGGCAGGAGAGAAAACTGCTGTTTCCAGATGGTGCAGACAATTGAGCATGGGTGGAAAGTGGAACAGGAGTCTGGAATTGGGATGGAGAGCAATAGATAGTCTGATCATTTCTCTAAGAAGCAAGGTTGCTGTAGCTGCCCTCCTTTCTCCTTACTACTCATCTTTAGCTTGCCCAAGTTTACACTGATCTGACACTTCTTTAAGACACTCAGCATATCTTTACTAATTCATAGTTCCCCTTAAATTGGATAACATTATGAACTCATGCCAAATATGGTCACGTGGTTCTTTGCCAGTCTGGATGCCCTCTAGCCCTAGTGCTCAGCATTACACAAAAGATTCTTTTCAAAAGTCTGACTGCCACAAACCTGGGGTCTTCATTCTGTATCTACCATCAATCTGCCTTTAAGTAAATAAGGAAAAGAAACACTGTCCTTTTTCTGGGGATAAGGGTGAGGGTGGTGATGTTGACCTCCCCCCCAAATGGATTTATTAATTCACCCTGTTAACATCAGTAGGAGGATAAAATTTCAAGTCAGATGCACCTGAAATAAAGTCTCAGTTTTACTACTTGAAAGCTGATGTAAATGTAGTCAAGCTACTAATTTCTTTAAGGTTTAGTTGTTTCATCTGTAACACTGGAGACATAAAATGCCCTTCTTTGTGTTGCTGTCTGGATTAAAAATAATTAAGTTTGGAAAGATTTTAGAACAGTATGTGATATGTAGAAAGAGGTTGATACATGAGAGATATTATTTTTAATTTTTCCATGAACCTTAGTTTTTTCATCTTTAAAATAAAGATCCACATCAAATGTCTACCATGAGAAATAAAAGAGATTAAGACCCCCAAAGCACTCAGAACTGATATTTGGTGCATGGTCAATATTTAACTAACTGAACCCCTTCTCTTATGCTTAGTGTATAAAAAAGATGGGTATATTCACCGCTGTTAATATTTTTTATATGACCAAAAATTTGGAAGTAGGGGAAAGGTATAGGTAAACAAATACAAGAGCAAACAATGTGCCCCCAAGGAATTCACAGGAGTGAATACTGATGCTTCCTTTTTTTTTTTTATGGGCCTCACCCATGGCATATGGAAGTTCCTATGCTAGGAGTCAAATCAGAGCTACAGCTGCTGGCCTAGGCCACAGCCACAGCAATTCAGGATCTGAGTTGCATCCACGACCTACACCACAGCTCATGGGAATCCGGATCCCTAATCCACTGAGCAAGGCCAGGGATCGAACACTCATCCTTATGGAAACTAGTCATATTCATTTCCACTGCACAACAACGGGAACTCCCTAATTCCTCCTTTAGTGATATTAATTGTAACAGTGGGTATAACTGTAATTCCTCACTTGTCCATGCTGTTGAGTGAAATAACTAGAATGTTCAAGTCACTTGGTAACTCTACAGTCATTTGTATGAATTTTTATACTTATTAGGAAAATTCAGTCAGTTTTGGTTAACTTATTATAAAATGTATACTAATGCAGAGTGTTACGTTAAGTGAGGATACTTAGAAATTTGACTAAAATGTTTATTAATATTATCTTAAAACATTAAAAATATCAATTCAGATTTTATTTAAATGCTAAAATGTACAGAAATGTTTGATTATCTTTCAGTGCTACAATCCCCTAAACTTTATGATTTCATCCCAAGTTACACATTGGAAAGATACAGGAGACCTGCCAAAACACAAGGACAAAATAATTCTCTGTGATTTTTTACAGAGACGATTATTCATACAATTTGGATCTCATTAAGGACATAGCAATGTCAAATCAAATATCATTATCTGGCATTCTGGATGTCCTCTAAATATTCAGTAATGATTCTTGATCTTTAGTGTTCCTTTTCTGATACTAGAAACCACAAAGCAATTTGTAATCACTCAATTTTGCTGTTACTCACTTTTCAGTAAAAAAAAAATGATAAAGAAGGTGATGCAAGTCAATTCTGAGGCATTTGTAGCTTTTCTAATAATGTAAACTGAGCTATGGTCTCTATCTGAATGAATTCTAATTTAAAAGTAATGGATTAACCATAGAATATTAAAACAAGGCTGGGAGATAGCCTTCATATCTTGGTATTGTTGGTATCATATGTCATTATTTGCCATTAATAGATAAAAAATAATTATCCTCAATTACTTTGATGAATCTTTCAATGGATTTCAAACAACCTCCTCCCAAATGATTTCTCGTATTCAGTTTAAACATTTCTTTTGGCTCAAATCCCTTCTGTTGATTCTTCACAGACCCTGCATTGTTTTTTTTTTTTTATAGTTGCATCTCCTTGATAATCCCAAACTTGTTTGAAAGAAACAAATCTGTGGGGGGGAATGGCAGGAGATTAGACACTCGCCAACTGTCCTAATCACAAATGAAATGCTTCAGAATATCAGAGGCTAGGCTAGTAGATGCAGAGAAGGCACCCATTTTAGCAATATGCATATATCGTTTTGCACACTCACCCCAAAGAAAACATGGAACTCATAGTATTAGAAAGGGCAGACAACAAACTAGATTTCCTGAACCTCTGCAATCTGGAGATGGATTTATGCAAATAAAACATCCTGTCTAGCAGATAAAGTGGAGGGAGGGGATGGGCTGTTGAATAAAAGTACGAACAAAGTTGCAGTTCATTGGGTTTTCTATTTAGACATCTGGTTCTAATTTGCTTTCCAAGTTTTTTTTTTCTTTTTTTAAACCCACTTTATACTGGTTTTAAAGTTGTCATTTGTAAACTTGCATTTTAAAAAAGAATTATATCATTTAGAAAATTAAATGCCATTGCTAATTTCTGCACACTAGAGGGCACTAAAATATCCTAAGATAAAATGTACTCAATATTTTACCTAGATGACTTTTGAGGGCATAGTGATCATAATTTTAAAATGCTTTAAAAGGAACATGGGGATGATAATAGGATTAATACATCACTGTAAATATTAGAGTTGAAAATATAAGATTGCATATGTTTTTAAACTACCAATTGTATCAGATTTCCTTAGTAAGTAATTCATCTCTGGTCATCAAAATTTCAGGATATTTTACATGAATCTCTCAAATCCCTTCTTATAATCAATCTCTTCTCTGAAGCTATAACTGGTAGATATTTAATAGATTTTTTTCATTGATCCATAAAAGTAACTTTTCTAACCACCTTAATATAAACATATCACTGTGTTATAACATCATTGAATGCACAACAATCTACCATTTTTAGGTCTGAGGCATACTGGCCATTTATTGTACAGATGGCTAATATTCAGGGTTATCATACAACATGTGCTTAAAAACTATGATTGTTTTTGCAGTCAATAACATGTTTTTAAATAAAGTTCCGCCATCTCTCTTTTTATAGTCTTTTTCTTCTTTATCCACTGTACTTCTTCCTCTCAGCACTTTATTATTCACTTTAAATGCCTTCTTATGAGTGTTAATAATAAGACAAGAGACCCAAAATGGAGTTGCTTATGTCAAGTCACGTGTCCTCAAATCAAGACTTGACTTAATTACAGTTTTGGCTCTCCCAGAAATGGAATCATAAACCAGTCAATCAGGAATCCTTGGATTAACACTAATGAGGTAATCTGCTTGATAAAACTCTGCCACCTCCTAAAGGAAAATATCCCACCTACATTTTTGCCTAGGATAACTTCCTTGTTCCTGCTCCCTTCTGGCTGTAAAAGTTTTTCATTTGTACAGTTCCTCAGAGTTCCTTTCTACCAGATGGGCTGGATGCTGCCCAATTAAAGTCAATTTTTGCTCAAATAAATTCAAAATTTTTATGATGCCTCAGTTTATCATTTAACATAAGTCACATAGAAATATACACACAACTTATTTTCCTTTAACTTCTAGTCATGGATATCTACCAATAACAAGAAAAGGCTATAAGAACTTTGTATGCTATAAACTAGACCCCTTTTTCCAACTCTGTCTCAAGGTTTAGAAATCATTAGTTATGGTGTCCATCTTCTTTGAAGTGTGCATATGAAAGTGTTAAAGAAGCAGAACTTAAAAATAGACTTAAAAGCAAGCAAGTATAAGGACAAGATGACAGAAGAAGAGATGAAAATATTGGTTCAATAGTTTATCATTTTGAAGTAAATATAAAAGTGCTTGGTTTTGGAAATTGTGAGTAGGGAGAATTTATCTTAGCTGGAAGATAATGGTGAGGGAATTTGGTTTAAGGCATACTTACAGTAAGGACACACACCTAAATTTATCCATTGTTTAACATGACACAGAAAAGTAAACCCAATGTACCAAATTATGTGCCCACAAAAAAGAGATTGCCTTAGGTATTGCCTTTCATGATACATTATGGTGATCATTATCACCACATACAAGAATGACATATAGTACTTAAAGTAGTAACGGTCTAGGGTAGGTGGTAACATTTGAAGAATAATATTTATAAAGATATGACAAAATAGTTTCTAACTTGAAAAGTGGATGTCAAAGCACCACCCAATTTTCTCAGATAAAAGTAAATGGCAGATTCGACAAACAGGGGAATGGCCTTTCTAAACTCAAATAATGTAAATGTCTACGTAACAATGGTGTTGTCTGGTTGAATTAAATTTGTTAATATGAATATTCATTTTGTTCCTTATTTTCTATTAAGATATATTCTATATTAGGTATAATTGAACAACAGAAGCAGCATACTGTGATTATCTCAGAGTTTGAACTCTAGAGACAGGCCACCTAAATGGTATCTTGGATCTGCCTTTTACTAGTGGTATGAGCTTCAGAGAGTTTCCTTACTTCCCTGTGACCCAATTCTCTTACCTGTAAAATCCTAATAAGAGTAGAAGTGAGGATGAAAGTTTTGAGGATGAAACAAAATTACGCATGTATATAAGCACTTGAACATCGGTATACAAGCATTTATTAAATATTTAGGAACCAGGAAAATCTGAATTAATGATAGAATATTTATGATATTTGGATAAATGGCAATTGATATTTTCAATTTTATATAACTCCTTGAACTAAAATCTATTTTAATGATTAGATAGCAACTAATTGAAATAAGCACAGTGAAATAAGATCCTAAGCACCACTTGGCTCTGCTTATCTATTTGATTGTAAATGCATTTCCAAAAGAGCTTAAAAGTATTTGATTCTTTAATCATCCTTAACATTACCTCTTTATATTCAGTTTGCACTACAGATTTCAACAGTTAATCATTTGATTACACACCCTACAAATATAAATTTCAGCTCAATCTATCAGAATCTAAGAAGATTTCTCAACTCTTCTAATACTCATTGTTGGACCCTATTTTAAATTGCAATTTACACATTATGTAGCACTTCATATATATATATGTATTCTATAACTCCAGATATAAATACAACCAGAGGTTGAGATGTTTTTCGTTTTTGTTTTATAATTTTTACTTAAAGTCTTCTGTGTGTGTGTGTATGTGTGTCTGTGTGATAATTTGGAAACCTAGATTCAGTTGAAACTAAAAAAAGAAAAAAAAAACTTGTGCATTCATACTAACATAGCACTAGACTAGATGCCATGGAGAACATCGATAAAACAGACCTGGAGGATATACAGAAAGATACCCATGCACATGACTGTTACATAAGGTAGCACACATTAAGTGTTATATCTAATAGAAGCCAAAAATGAGCTATGAGGATTGCAAAATATAAGAAGTA
Organism: Catagonus wagneri; assembly: GCA_004024745.2. Taxonomy (NCBI): domain Eukaryota; kingdom Metazoa; phylum Chordata; class Mammalia; order Artiodactyla; family Tayassuidae; genus Catagonus; species Catagonus wagneri. Next base: position 1,126,853 of record PVHT021183618.1, on the reverse strand, counting down.
TTCTTAGAGGTAATGATGTTGCGATGGACTTTAGCTATGAGGAAGAAAAGAATTCCGGCCAAACAAACTAGCTTGGTCAAAGGTAAAGAAATAGGTAAATCTAAGACAGACCTCTGGTGTAACAACACCAGTGACAACTAATCAAACATAAATCAGGGGCTGCCATAAATAGATTCTATGTGTTAATCCAGTTAATCCACACCAAACCTGTGAAGTAGACACTCTCATTATCTTAATTTTATACATAAGAAAGTTGAGCTAATCATTATTATTTTGGTTGATGTAATTAATTTTCCTTTTGGAATCACTTTTCAGGGTTATACATCCATATGACTAAAGGTTAACGAAGCTTGGGGAACTTCCCCAGAATTTCTGGATAAAATACCTTCATTTTTTATCAGATTCAACAAGTTGAGAGAATATTAGCCTGTATCTACCCATCTGCTAATAGTTATCATCCGATGGTTTAGGTAGAGATGCCTAATGATATTTCTCCAAACAGGGTAAAGCTGAATCAAGGAACAGAGAGGCTTGATGCCCCAGCAATTTCTAAAATAAAACACCCTCTTTTGCCTTACTTATTATATGAGTAAAATGTTTTTTTCTTTTTGCTTAAAATGATGAGTTTTTTTTTTTTGTCTTGTGTGTGAGTGTTTTTTTTTTTTTTTTTTTTTTTTTTTTTTTTTTTTTTTTTTTTTGCCTTTATGTAGAGCCGCACCGCAGCATATGGAGGTTCCCAGGCTAGGGATCTAACAGGAGCTGTAGCTGCCGGCCTTCGCCACAGCTACAGCAACGCGGGATCTGAGCCGCGTCTGCAACCTACACCACAGCTCACGGCAACGCCAGATCCTTAACCCACTGAGCAAGGCCAGGGATCGAACCCACAACCTCATGGTTCTTAGTCAGATTCGTTAACCACTGATCCACGAAGAGAACTCCAAAATGATGTGATTTTTTTACTCTCACTTGCAACCAGTAGACATCTGTTTAAGATGAGTAAGAAGTTGGAAGAGGTGGAGAGATGTCAATTTGTTATTGTAAATAAGAAGGAAAACGTGAATGATACAAGAGCAATTTGACAGTCCATGTATCATTCACATTTTACAACATTATGCCTAGCATATTGCAATGTAATTGTAATATACTACTGACTGTAGTTTCTCAAAATTAATTTTATTTTTACAATGTATTTTATGTTAATAATTTCCTGTCTTTTTATTATACAGCTGAATTTCCTAGGTATTTGAAAACTAATTCTTCCCTATTGCTGTTCTACTCAATATATTGTTGTCAATTCAATGTTAATTTTGTCTCAATATTAACTCTATAGTTTATGTATACATAGACAACTATTACATAAATAATATATTACAATTAATAGTTGTAATTTCTTCTTAACCTAGGTATATTGTTATGTATACATAAACAACAATTACATACATATTACAATCAATAGTAATTTTTCTTAACCTAGGCAAATTGTTCAGTTTATTTAACTGTCAAAATTGAGCACTAATAATTATGTTCAGTTTTGCTTTCAGTGTGATGCTGTATCTAGTCATTAAGAAGTCTACACACATATATTTTCTTAACGTCATATTTAGAAACAATCATTGTCATAAAGAGTAAATTTCTTTTTTTTATTGCTTTTTTTAGGGCCTTACCCGCAGCATATGGAGGTTCCCAGGCTAGGGGTCGAATTGGAGCTACAACTGCCGGCCTACGCCACAGCCACAGCAATGCCAGAGCTGAGCCACACCTGCGACCTACACCACAGCACAGCAATGCCGGATCCTTAACCCACTGAACAAGGTCAGGGATTGAACCTGCAACATCATGATTCCTAGTCTGATTCATTTCCACTGCACCACAATGGGAACTCTGGCTGTTTCTTAAATAAGTAATTTTTTCTTAATTTAAAATGTTCCTGAAATTTAACTATATGAAAAATAAATGGGCATTTTCCTCCAATCAAAATAAGTTAATAGCATACAACTATTGTTTTCCATATGAAGATTGTGTAAAGTCCTACACCGATCTCTCCCAGGTTGTTAGGAAATAATGCTATTCATACCTTGATTAGCTAACATGTAGCAGTCTCATATACAAAAATTAAGATTTTCATTTTTGCCCAGAAATCTGAATAATATTTGTCTGATGTGCTTTCAGCAAGATTCTTTTAGAGTTGAAAGGAGTTCAATATAATTAGCATTTATAAGTAGTTTTGACTACACTTTGTCTTCGAAAATGACTTCACTAATATTTGTTACTTGAAAAAAATACATAACATATATGTTATAAGCATAGTACTACTTTGAAGCATACTAATATAAATGTTACTCATGACAATCTACTCAATGTAAGAACTAGAAAATTTGCAGTAATTTGTGTCTACTGATCAGCCCCTCCCCTAATCCTTTACCTCTGCTTGCCTCTTTCAGAAATTTAAATGATCTTCCAAAATGATTTTGCCTAAAAAAGTAAAATTTATAATTTTATTATAGTATTTAGTAGAAGAAATTATTACATTGTGGATAGAGAAAGAATGCAGTGGATTCACCTTTAATAAAGATTCATCTAGAGTAATTTTTGTTTACCAGACATAACTTTTTAAATAGAAAATCCAAGGTTCACATTTCCCACATATTGAATCCAATTGTGCATTTCATAATAGCATATTAGCAAAACAATAATTTTCTGTTGAACTTGGACAATCTCATAGGAAGATAAATTTGAAATACTGGAAAATTTATTATTTTTTAAAATACCTTGCATACGGATGTTCTTGGCAAAGTTAATAGGAATGCAGTCCCTGACTTATTATTTTTTTTTTTAGCCTAAGACTTTATTTTAGGAGTTCCTTTTCGGACTCAGCAGATAACAGACCCAACTAGTATCCACAAGGAAGCTTGTTTGATGCCTGGCTTTGTTCAGTGGGTCAGGGAACCGGCGTTGCCATGGTGTAGTCGCAGATGTGGCTCCGATCCTGTGTTGCTGTGGCTGTGGTGTAGGCTGGCAGCTACAGATCTGAGTCAACCACTAGCCTGGGAACCTCCATATGCCATGGGTGTGGCTCTAAAAAAAAAAAAAAAGAGTTCATTTTATGTTTTACAATATTATTTTTTAAATTGCAGTATGGGTGATTTACAGTATTGTGTTAGTCTCAAGTGTACAGCATAGTGAATGGGTTTTTTGTTTTTTTTTGCAAGTTACATTCCATTGTAGTATATTACAAAATACTGGGTATAATGCCCTATGCTATATAATAAATCTCTGTTGTTTATCTATTTTATGTATAGTTGTTTGTACCTGTTAATCTCACACTCCTCCTCCCTGTCCCATTTGGTAACCATAATTTTTTTTCCCTATGCCTATGAGTTTGTTTCTGGTTTGTATATACAGTCATTTGTATTATTTTTCAGAGTCTCCCTAAATTTTACAAATTCCTGAGTATATAAACTAATTGAAGTTAAATGCATTGTCATATTTTTAACCTAACAATATGTTCTGTTTCAGTTGCCAAAGTAAATAAAAGGACCCATTCTAATTTATCAGTGAAGAATTAAAATGGCCATTAATCTAAAAAGAAATATGAAAAATATATAAAAGTTGAAAATGACATGGAGTCTTTTTAGCTCTGATTCTCCTTTTAGGATTATTCATGTCATTATGAAGAAATTTATGAAGGGTATGACAACCCTTAGAGCATGTCTTTATTATTTTCCAGTTATGTGGATTGTGGAAAATTCTCTGTTGATTGTGCTTAAGTCATCAAGGAACAATGTTAGTCAATTACATAATAATATCATGCATTCACTTAGCAAATATTTTATTCAAAAAGTATTTATTAAGCTCATACTTTGCACCAGGTTCTATTCCAGGTTCTGGCAATCTAGCATTGAACAAGACAGATTTTATGCTCCATAGAGTATCAACAAACCAAAATAACCATTATTTTAAAAATTCAAACTGAAAATAGTAACTTAAATTCAAAACAAATAGCATTTTTCTTTTAACTTTTCATTGGTATTTATGGATAAAGTCTAAAATTACTTCTATTAAATCACAATGGTTACTTTTGGAATCAAGTCATTTATTTTATTTTATTTTATTTTGTCTTTTCAGGGCTGCACCCACGGCATGTGGAGGTTCCCAGGTAGGGGTCTAATCAGATATGCAGCTGCCAGCGTACGCCAGAGCCACAGCAACTCCAGATCTGAGCCGCCTCTCTGACCTATACCACAGCTCACTGCAACGCCAGATAGTTAACCCACTGTGCCATGCCAGGGATCGAACCCACAACCTCATGGTTCCTAGTCGGATTTGTTAACCACTGTGCCATGACGGGAGTTCCGTCAAGTCATTTATTGAATAACGCATTTGAGAAAAGTCTATGGCTTTAAGGATATTTAAGAAACAGATTTAGGGGAGAAACTGACAAACTTAAGACTTATAATTAATACCAGCTTCATTCTTAAAATATAGATCTTTATTAAGGAAATCTGAGGTAATGAATAAAAATATTAATCCATTAAAATATTAATGCCATCACTTATCTGTCTTGCCTGAATTATACCTCTTTTTAGATTTGAGATTATTTAAAGGATTTATAATTATGCTCTGTAGAACTGTATCAAACAGAAGTAGATTTTAATATTTACTTGCTCATCATATTGTTTTCATAAGTTTTATGAATTCCCGTCAAGGCAAATGCATATTATCACTCAGTTATTTCTGTGACTCTACTTCCCACTGGAAAGGTGGCTACCTAAATAGGATGATTACTATGTTACTGCACAAAATTCTACACTGTTTGAAATGATAAAAGAACTGTACAGGATCCAATAGGTTATTGAAATTTAATTTTTTGATGCTTAATTCATTGTTCCCATACTGGTAAAATGTTCTCAAAATAACCAAAACAGAATTCTTTTTTTACTTAGAAATGGTATGTATAGTTCCCTCATAGTTCAGGAATACAAAGCATATAAATGCATCTGTTAATTGTTATGGCGTAATTTTTGCATACAGATGATCCATTTAGCTGACGACGGTAAAATAAATTTATCATAAAATACGAAAAAAAATATCATAGTTTCTAAAAGTGGTCACAAGCCTTTACTTCGACCTGTATTGACAATCCTTGTCATATCACACTGCAATCCCTATAATTACAAAGGCAGAGTTTCTCCCACACTGTGAGGTGAACCTGACTTTGTGCCTTGTTTAGTCAATATGATACTGTGAACATGGATGCTGTGGAGTGGATTCCCACTCTGTTCTTCAAAGGCTGTATGTGATTTTGTTGACTCTGTGTTTCTACCATCAACACCATGAGAACATGGCCAGGTTAGCCTGGTTCAGGGTGATGGCTGCTTGAAGCAGGCTGACGCACCCCAGTCACCTGCAGATTTCAACAGTTTAGCTAATACGCAAAAGCATGAGTGAATCCATCTGAAGTCAACAGTGCTGACGTGCTGATGATAGCAGATGGGTGAGCAATACACATATTGTACTCTTTCACAGGAGCTTTGTATCCATTGTGATGCATGATTATTGTAGTCTTAGACAATTGATTAAAAAATATAAATATTTTCAAAATTTACTTAAGTATTTTGATAAAGTATGAACAAATTAACTGCAGACTGCTGATATATCTTTTAAGTTCTAAATTCCAATGACTTGAATCATATTATCAGCTCCCTTTTAATAACATGACTCGAATAACTTGCCCTTCCTTCAACAACTCAGCGATAGCTCATTAAACAAAGGTGGAATTAGTGATTTAATAAAAATATCTGTAAAAGCTTACAAAAGATTTTCTGTCCACAGTCTCCTCTGAATGAAAAAAAAATGTTTTCACTAAAACCCAGAACAAGTAATCCCTAATACACATTTACCATTACTAAAATATTTTCCCATTCTAGAACGAATTAAATGTTAACAGATTTAAGATCTTTTAAAAAGGGTTCTTTTGAGTTCCAATCACGGCTCAGCAGAAAAGAATCTGACTAATATCCATGAGGTCACAGGTTCCATCCCTGACCTTGCTCAGTGTGTTAAGGATCCAGTGTTGCTTTGAGCTGTGGTGTGGGTTGCAGATGTGGCTCAGCATTGAAGATTCTGTGGCTTGGCTTAGGCCAGCGGCTGGAGCTCTGATTTGACTCCTATCCTGGGAACCTCCATATGTCGTGGGTGTGGCCCTAAAAAAGCCAAATAAATAAATAAATAAAGTTATATTTGGGTTAAGGGAAATCTAGTTCTGAAATGTCTTTTAGATTTTCTTCAAAAATCATAAGTGTAGCATGAAAATGAATTAAATCCACCTTGGTCCATCTATAGATAAACGCATAATCACTATGACCTTCAAACAATAGAATAAAATGGCATAAAATGGAATTAAGAGTTTTATGAACCAGTAATTCTTAGGATTTTTTAGCTTTGAATCCAAACTTCTCAATGTCATATTAAACCTATAATTACAAAACATGTTCTTAAAATACTTCAATAAAATATTCACAATCCATTAGAGGTCCTTCCTTTAAACCCTAAACAACAAATTGGTGACAGGGTTAATCAGTGTTAACTCCTATAATTCTATGGTCATGCAAATACATGCAGTTTTCATTTAGCTTAACTGATTGCATAAATGACATTATTCTATCAAAAAATCAATCAGTAATAAGTTTTAAAGCTCAGTGGAAGAACTTATCTAATTCAAGATCTCTTATAGGCCATTATTTTGGTAAGGAGTCTGCTAGATGGCAGTTTGGTAATGAATGTAATTGGTGAAAAAAATGCTTTACCTTCAGAGATATACAAGTTAAAAATAGTTTCTCTTTTATTCCTCTTTTTAATTTCTCTTGTTCTTTAAGTTTTGGCTATGAAAACGTTTTCATTTTTCTCTCTTTTAAAAATAGCCATCTCAGACTCTGGAAAGAGGGGATTAAGATGGCGGAATAGAAGGACTGGAGCTCAACTTCTCTCCCAAAAAACAGCAAAACTACAACCAAATGCCGAGCAGCCTTCAACCAAATGGACTGTAAACTTCCAAAAAAGGTATTCTACTCCTGAAGACAAAGAGAAGACCACATCAAGAGGTAGGAGGGGCGATTACACGATAGAAACAAATCCATACCTCCTGGGTGGGAAGCCCCACAGACTGGAAAGTAACTGCATCACAGAGACTTAGCTACAGGACTGAGAGTTCTGAGCCCCACATCAAAACCCCATGCCTGGGGATCGGGCACAGGGAGAAAGAGCCCCCGGAGCATCTGGCATTGAAGGCCAGCGGGGTTTGTGTGCAGGAGCTCCACAGGACTGGGGGAAACAGAGACCCCATCCTTGAAAGGCAAACACAGACTTTCACGTGCACTGGGTCCCAGGGCAAAGCAGTTTCCATAGGAATTCGGGTGGAACCTGACTGCAATTCTTGGACGATCTCCTGGGAAAGTAGGGGTGACTGTGGCTTGTTGTGGGGGAAGGACATTGGAAGTGAAGCTCTCAGGAACACTCATTAGCCTGCATTTCTCTGGAGGGGGCAATTTTTGGGAAAATCTGGTCCCTCCCATTAGCACTGAGAAGCCCCAGGCCAAACAATAATCCAGGTGGTATCACAGCCCCACCCATCAGTAAACAGGCTGCCTAAAGACCCCTCAGGCACACAGCCAGCCTAAACTCATCCAGAGACAAAACCCCACCCATCAGCAGGCTAGGAATCAACCCCACCTACCAGTGGGCAGGCATCACTCCCTCCCATCAGAAAGCCTACAGCAAGCCCCACCCATACCAGCTTTAGTCACAGGGGAGACAAATGCCAGAACTAAGAGAAGCTACAACTCTATTGTCCGCAAAAAGGTCACCACACCAAAAACCTATAAAAATGAAAAGACAGAAAACTATAACACAGATAAGGGAGAAAGAGAAAAGCCCAGAAAAACAGCTCAGTGATGAGGAGATTACAAGCCTCTCAGAAAGAGACTTTAGACTGTTGATGCTGAAGATGATGCAAGGCATTGGAAATAGACTGGAGGCAAAGAGTGATAATTTACAGGAAACACTGAGCGGAGAAATACAAGCTGTAAAAATTAAACAAGAAGAGATGCAAAATACAATAGCTGAAATAAAAAATTCATTAGAAGCAGCCAACAATAGAATACAGGAGGCAGAAGAACAAATCAGCGAGGTGGAGGACAGATTAGTGGAAATCACTAATGCGGAAGAGAAAAGAGATAAAAGATTGAAAGGAAATGAGCTGAGTCTCAGAGAACTCTGGGATAATGTTAAATGCACCAATATCCACATTATAGGGGTGCCAGAGGGAGAAGAGAGAGAGAGAAGGGGACAGAAAAACTATTCGAGGCGATAATAGCCATAAACTTCCCTAATGTGGGAAAGGAAACACTCAGTCAAAATCAGGAAGCACAACGAGTACCATATAAAATAAACCCAAGGAGGAACACCCCGAGACACATAATAATCAAAATGACCAAAATTAAAGACAAAGAGAAAATATTGAAAGCAGCTAGAGGAAAGAAACAAATGACATACAAAGGAACCCCAATAAGGTTATCAGCAGATTTCTCATCTGAAACTCTACAGGCCAGAAGGGAGTGGCATGAGATACTTCAAGTGATGAAAGGGAAAAACTTCAACCAAGATTGCTTTACCCTGCTAGGCTCACATTCAGATTCGAAGGAGAGATCAAAACCTTTACACATAAGCAAAAGCTAAGAGATTTCTGCAACACTAAACCAGCTTTACAACAAATCTTAAAGGAACTTCTCTAGGTAGAAAAGAAAAGGCCACAACCAGAAACAAAAACACCACAAATGACAAGGCTCACCAGGAAAGGCATATATACAGGAAAGATACTAAATCATCCATGCACAACTATGCTACCAAAATCAGAAATCGTGAGAAGAGAGCACAAATGCAGGTCACTGGAGAAGCACATGCAATTAAGAAACCAACAACTTAAAACAATCTCATTTGTATATAGACTCCTATATCAAAACTTCAGGGTTAAAAATAAAAAAAGAGCATCAAAAACCCCAAACAGTTAATACAATGGTAATAAGAACATATATATCAGTAATTACCTTAAATGTTAATGGACTGAATGCCCCAACCAAAAGACGTAGACTAGCCGAATGGATACAAAAACAAGGAAACAACCAACGGATCACTGAAGAAATCAAAAAGGAAATTAAAAAATACCTAGCAGCAAATGACAACAAAGACAAGACACTACAAAACCTCTGGAATGCAGCAAAAGCAGTTCTAAGAGGAAAGTATATAGCAATACAAGCCTACCTCAGGACACAAGAAAAAGCTCAAATAAACAACCTAACTTTACATCTAAAGCGCTAGAGAGGGAAGAAGCCTAAATGCCCATTGACAGAGGAGTGGATAGGGAAGATATGGTATATACACACAATGGAATATTACTCAGCCATTAAAAGGAACAGAATAACAACATTTATAGCAACATGGATGAACCTAGAAATTATCATACGAAGTGAAACCAGTCAGACAATTAGACAGCAACATCCAACGCTACCGCTTACATGTGAAACTAAGAAGACACAATAAACTTCTTTGAAGAACAGACAATGACTCATAGATTTTGGAAAACGTTGGTTTTTCAAATAAGACAATCTGGGGGGTGGGGGCATGCACTGTGGGTTTGGGACACAAAATCTATCGAATTGACTTATGATCTTTGTACACCTATAACTGAAATAAAATTCATTGTTAATATGAAAAAAAATAAAAAAATAAAAATAGCCATCTCATATGTGTTTGTTTTCCAGAACTTTTAAGACATTTGCCATCTCTGCATTTCTTTATGATAACCCCCTCTGACAACTGCTTGTTTTCCCTGTGTAGTGTGTGGGATTTTCAGGATTTACTTTACTAATTTAACTGTAATGTAAACTAATTAAAAATTATGACATTTCTCTTTGTATGTCAGCAAAAATTTAAAAAAAGATTTAATATGAATGTTAATGCCTGAATTTAGAGGAATAAACAATTATTTTTACAAAGCATTTCAGTATTATTATCTAATTTAAACAAAGCTATTTAATTATCTGGTTATATGGCATGTCTTATGTGGCACTTAGATCTATAAGAGTCAGCAATAAATGCTATCACTTATTATTGCTTAATCTATTCCAGGAAACACCGTTAAATTTTATGCTAAAAAACTCTTCTTAAGGAATTATCCCTATTCTAGGAATGTGGCAGTTGAGGCATACCAAAAAAAGAGTGATTTTTCTGAAAGTTATGGAGCTCTAAGAGGCAGAGCCAGGACGTTATCAAAGTATTTGATTATAGAACCTGTTAGTAATATAGTCAGTCACCACTGAGTTTCTGACTCATTTTTTCTGATACATTTCAGCATCATCTGTACACCCATTACCCAACTGTCAACATGTGCATTTAATTTGTTCTAATCAAGGCATCTTATTAATTTAAAAGTCAGATAGTTTGTATTTTTGTATCTCTTTTCATATGATAATATAGCAACAATCTCAGTTTTCATACTATCAAGAACCAGAATGATGTTTTAAGATGGGGGTATTAACTGGAAAGAGGCCGACTGGACATTGCAAAATGATACTAAATTAAGAAAAAGATTAGATTATACATATTGTCAAAACACATAAGGATGCAGAAGAATGTCTTTGAGGGCTGACATTAAAAAAACATACACAATAAATACAATGTCATTCAAATGGCTAGTGTTTAGTTTTTAAATGAATGGTTTCCATGCCTGAGCAGACCCACACCGTTGTTCTGCTTACTTTAATAAACTTGAACCAGAAATCAAAAAGGTTGCTCTAATCCTCGTTTTCATCATGAGCTATATTTGGGGAAAGTCATTTTACTTTGTTAGAGCCTCAGGCTCCCCATTTATACAATGGAGGTTGTTAATATCTCTGTACCTAAATTAGCCAACATGGCCACACAATCTATTCAAGTCAATTCAGTAGCATGAAGTGCTCACTTACCATGTGCAAGGACTAGGATCATATAAATGAAGAAATCTCTATCTGCATCTTAAGGATTTTGCAGGCTCAAAATTGAGGTAGAAATTGAAATGCATACTATGATATGAGAGGCACAATAACATTCTTATGTTCAAGGTATAAAAAATAAAGTAATTGATTCTATTCATTTTGGCGGTTTGAAGTTTCCTTAAAATAAGCGTCTTCATTGACAGACTGCTGATTATACTCCTAAATATGTTTTCTTTCTCTTCCTCAGGATATGACCTTCTAGCTGCCTGTTACAGACGCCAATCTCCTTTGTAGCTATGAGTGATCAGGGTTGGAAGAGTAACTGGTGTACGTTCCTCTCTTGAGCAAAGATAAACTGCTGCTTTAGATTTTATCTCATTTTCCTTCTCCTGCAGACTGGAATGCAAGTGATTTGCATCTCAGTTCCGATCATGCAAAAGAGCCCAATCTCAATAGCAGAGCAAATGAAGGAAATCAACCTGGATCCCTGAATGACTCATGGAGCACAGTTGCCCCATTGGCTTAAACTAGCTAGACTGTTCCATGAGAAAAAAATGCACTTGTGTCTTTTCATTATAATTACTCTCACTTAGCCTTCACCTCAGTGGATACAATATTTGGATTTGAACCGGGTCTTGTATTAGCAGATGACTGAGGATGAGAACAGAGCAGTTAAAATTGAATTTGAGAATGTGGTGAGAAATCAGATCTTCACAAGGCGTAGATTTTATTAAGAAAAATATTCTAAAGGGAAATGAAAAACAGACAAAAAATAATTTGATTATGAAAGAAAAGTGTGTTGTTGCTTGATTGTATTTTGCTTAAAATGGCATAAAGATATTCATGAGGGAGGATACTAACAGCTCAGACATTAACAAGAGTGCAGCACCGTGAAGTATTCAACATAACTCAAACAAGCCAGGATGCTCCATATAATCAATTCCCACAGAAAACATTAATATTTTAAGTTGACATGCTCTAGCTGAACTTAAGTCCTGTCAGATAGCTTTCAGTACAGTAAAAGGGAATAGCCATCTGTGGATAATGTGGTAACCAGTATACTTTTCACCTGCACTAATAATTCCAATATTCATCTGATGTGGAACTTGTGACATTTAGTTTCAGAAAACTCTGATTTTTAGCACACAGTGACCTGTCAGCTCAGGGCTTCTTAATAGCAGAGAAATCAGTTCCAAGTATTAGTTAGACTGTGACAATTTGCACAGTTTCACTCAAGTGAGAACAGAGTTAAAGCATTTCTTTTCACATCCCCTCCTACACCATCAATTTTCTTTATGTTCTTCTGCAAATAATCATTAAAAAAAAAAAACAAAAACAGGGAAGATGGGGGTGGAAGGTGGTATGCCTAGCCTAAAGAGATACAGACCTGTCTACAACTAAATATATTTTCCTTCCTCCTTCCAATTTGGTAACTCCCCTTGTCCTTATTTATAATTTAATAGAAATTAAATATTAATTTCTAGGGTAAGGTGACCAACCATTCTAGTTTGCTGAGGACTAAGGGGTTTATTGAGAGGTAGAATTTTCAGTGCTAAAACCCAGAAAGTTTTTGAGAAGGTGGGAGGAAATAATCACCCTATTCTACTAGGAGACAGAGAGAGAGGTTCATGAGATGGACTGAGAAGTCATTAGCATTAGGGACATTTATAGTGATCTCTTTTTAAAGCATAAAATTTATAAAATCTCTGTTTATGCTTTTATTCTCAGCTTTGTGACACTGAGGCTGGGACTGTGAAAAATTACATTTCTCCTCATCAGTTAACTTCCTCTGTCAATAGAGAGATCTGGAGGGAGAGAGACTTTGGAGGCAGAAAAAGGAGGGAAGAGAGTCTCCTTCCCATTTATTGCTGTTCTTGTCAGCCTAGGCCAAACAACAGCACTTAACTGGAGCAATAGTAGCTGGTTCAGGTTTGTGACATTCTCAGCACATGCCTCGTTATGCCCCATCATAGGTATCCAACAAGCTGGACAACACTACCTTCTCAGCAATGTTAGCTCCAACTCTAAGTGTCCTTAATCTGAGCCCTTGAGTCACTAGTATCAGCCAGGCAGCATCCCTTCCTCAAAGGTCTGAGTGCCAGTTTTGTCAGGCCCCATACCCAAGCTTCCAGATTCTGATAATCCTGCTTCTTATGTCCCATAGCTATTTCCTACTGTAACTGCCTTTATATCACCTTAATGTTCCTTTTTACTTTCTCAACCCTTCAAATATGGAAACAGAACACTATATTAAATTTTCTGTTAAAATGCTGTGTTATTTACATTTATCTGTCCAAACCTTGACCAATGCAAGCAGTAATTTAAGATTAAAATTTAAAAAACTCCTACAAGAAATATTATTAGATAGGTTCTGTAACAAAAAAAATGTTACCAACCAATTAATTAGCTTTTAGCTACGATTGTTCACTGTATCAGGTTTCTTCTGAATATAATTGTAATTTTCTAATAATTAACTAACCATCATTATCCTCATTTAGGAAAATCCAATACTATCACTAAAATTTCACCAGATTTTTGTATAATGAGCAAAAATAAACATACCTATATCCCTTTATCTGACTAATATAAATACAAGTTGCTTGTTTCTCAGAAAATATAAAAACACTCAGAAGTTTTGTTATTTAACTGTGAAGATAATTTCTCTAGAGCACATTTAACTTACATAGCTTATTTATGATTTACTGTATAAATATTGAAGAAAAAATGGAAAATTATATATGGTATCATTTAGTTTTCACCCTAATAAAAAACAAATCATGACCTTTATTGCTATCTACAAAAAAACATGAATTTATATATTCACATAGTAATATTCTATACTTTTTTAATAAAGTATCTTTAAATGGTTAATTGCTAACATGGAGGGCTTACTACTCTTTGCACAGTGGTAAACCCTTTAATTATACATTAATTTTTTTTTTCTTTTTAGGGCTGTACCTGTGGCATATGGAAATTCCCAGGCTAGGAGCTGAATCGGAGATACAGCTTCTGGCCTATGCCACGGCCACAGCAACGCGGGATCTGGGCCACATCTGTGACTTACACCACAGCTCACGGCAACACTGGATCCTTAACCCACTGATCCATAACCAGGGATTGAACCTGCATCCTCATGGATCCTAGTTGGATTTCTTAACCCTTAAGCCACGAAGAGAACTCCAGTACATTCATTTATAATTCATATACTCTTCTGAAATAAGATTATTATTATTCCCATCCTCCAAATAAAGGAATGGTGGTGAAGAGAGGTTGCATTACTTACCCAAGGTCATGTAGACTATTGAAGCTAACAGCCAAACCAAGGTAGGCTGGCCTCTACAAAGGCTCTAAATCATTCCATATGCTGCTCCTCATTCAAGCAGATATTATGAAAAGTTGTCTATGTCTGGACATAAAGAAGGACATGAGACAAACAATCACCATTTTGGAGAATAGTATTCTTGGTAAGGAAGAATGAACATAACAAAATAATGTTATTAATCTTTTGAAAGAGACAATTCTTTTTTTTTCTTTTAACTTAACATTACTCTTTATGTAACAAAAATATATTTTTTTATTTCCTATATCTACCTATATTGTTCTGCTGCAGAAAAAAAAATAAATCCTATCCTAGGGTGGAGATCTGCCTATGAATGTAGTACATATTACAGTTTAAAGTTAGTGGGGTGTTTTCATGCAGTTTCTTCAATAAGTGACTTTAATTCATTAGGCAGGCAGAAATTTGGAGGACAACAGTTTTTCAAGGAAAATAATCTTTGGTTTCCATTACCAATAAAAGGAACATATACCAAAAATATAAATTCATTAGTAAGAACAATATAGCTACATTTTTAAGCTTTATCTTATTATATAATATACGTTAGATATCAGGGTTAAAATGAAAATACAGAAATGAAAAAGCTCTGATCCTATTCAAGAGGCAAAGCATTTATATTTCATTAACAAAATTCATTAGCATTACATTCATCAGGGTAACATTCATGATCTACTACAAGTATCAAGCAGTTTTTTTTTTTTTTTCTTATCTTAATTTGCAAACTATCCACCATGGTTAAAAGGGGGGGGCACATATCATCTGTAGAAATGTTACTCCTAGAAAACTCGATATAGCCTAAGAATGTGAGGCAGTGTGGTACACAGGATGCAAGTAAAGAATTGCACATCCAATTGGTTTGTTTACATTCCTGGCTATTCCACTAAAAACAGTGTGACAAGTATGACTCAGAGTTTCCTTTTCTGCAAATGAGGACTGCATGAAGCACTTATAATCATTTATGTCAAAGTCTTCCTAATGATTTTATAGATGTAGGTTAGATATAGATACAGATATAAGCTATTTTATAGTTATAGATCTCTGAGACTAGAGACAGTAGAGAAAGCAAGATGGAGTTTTCTCACATTGCAATCTGAGAGCATAGATATTGAGTTGAGAAGAAATAAAAAATTAGAGGCTATTATTTTGTTCAAAAGTTCCATTCCCCATCCTCACAGATCAGACATTGTGACTTTATGTGCTAGCTCATGAATAATTTTGAGCATCACTGTCAAATAGAACTTTCCGCAATGATGGAAAACTTCTGTATTCTCAAATATGGGTACTGGGCAGTGGACACATGCAATGTGCAATTCGGGATCTAAGTTTTGTATTTTATTAAATCTTATTGATTTACATTTAAATAGTGGGGCTGTGGCTAGTGGCTATCACAATGGATACCCAGCTTTGACGGGCTTATTTGTAGGTAGAAAATACAAGTCACAGCAGGGAAGATGGCAGAAAAATTTGGGAGTCAAACAAAATTATATGTACTAAATTCTTCTGTATATGAATGTGGGTTTTAAACAAAGAATAAATAACATGCTAAAGCAAGAAATGACCCTAGAGATTTGGGTTATAGGCTCTGAAATCATAGAATGCAACAGGCTTGAGTGACCATGTATATCAAATGTGTCATTAAATATTTAAATATAAATTAAATATCAGACATTAATTGACTCACCCAAGGTCACCCAGGAACAGAATTTTAAAGAAACATCCCTGATTTAATTAAAAATTAAATAAATAATTCTGAGTCCACATTGGATCTATTCTTTTAGCTCTAACCTTTTTGCCCTGTGGCCTCTGCTTAGTCATGCTTGCTCTGCACCTTTGTAATGGAATGGTACCTATAGCCTGAAATATACATCATAGCCCTTTCTCAAGACTGCCTCTCAGGTTTGACCTTAAAAGGTGTATTTTTCATTCCTATGAAGATAAAAAGAACAGAGCATAACATTTGTCTTGTTGGAGGTTTATAGGAACATTGTGACAGGAACTATGTGGACAACTACAGGAACAAAGAATTATCATGTCCCTTCTGGGTCTGGCTCACACCAAGAAGTTCACAACAACAAGCTACATCTTCTCCCCTTTTACTATAACAGAAGCCTGAATTCTAACTCAAGTAAGATGGTATTATGGGATACTCATTAGTCCATCATTTACTTGGTCCGCTGGCTTTCCTCATAAAGTCACTATTTCCTGTCCCTATATCTCTTCTCTCAATTTACTGGCCTGTTGTGCATTGAGCAATACGAGCTTAGACTTGGTAACATAAGCATTATTATCATTCCCTCCTGTTTTACAGAAAACTCAGAGAGGTTAAGTAATGTTCCAAGTGTGATATTGTGATATAAAAAGAAACATTTTTTTTTTCTTCAAACCCACTCCTGACGAGAGCTCCTAAAACCTTTGTAATTTACAGAATGATTACAGCAATAGGAGCACCTTTTGTTATTTATGGTTTTGTTCCTCGCTCTTGAAACAGCTCTGGAACATGAAATTGTAATGAGTGTCTCTTGCTACTGATAAGAAGCACTTTTCAATTATATACGAATTTATGTTAATGAGCTGACTTTTGGAAAGCCCGTAAGGATGAAGGTCTGGTTGCCAGGGAAACCAATAATGTGATTGGGAGGTGGAACTTTTTAGTCTATACCCTGAACTCCAAAGAAGAAGAGGGACTGGAGGTTGAGTTAATAGCCAATGATTTAATCAACCATGCCTATATAATGAAGCTCAAAATTTAATTCTATTCTTATTTCTTCTATGCCTCTATGAATGTTCTTTCCTACTCTTCCTCTTCTATACTTATGAATGAAAATCCTACTTACCATTTTCCAGAAATTTTCCCCAGCTGCTTTAATCTATGGCTTTTACTATCTGATGTTATTTCTTCTAATCTTATAGTTAGTATCAGGCAGGTTTTCACTTAATCCACTTCACTTGGTTTCATACTTATTAATCTTGTTTCCAAATAAGTGAAAATTATGTTTACTTTTATTTTGCATATCTCAGAGAACTGTGCCTGAGTTTATAGGTCCTAATTAGTGGTTCATTAAGAAATTCTAAATGTAGGGGACACAGTGGAAGACCTTGAAGATTTCTTCTTTGCTCTAATTGATTTTTGTTTACTTTGACCTGTCAAATTTCAACATTTTGCATCTAACAGATATCTAATAAGCCAGCTTTCTGCCTCCTCCTTTTCCCTAACTACACAAGTGGAGAAAAACTCACAGCCATGCTAACCAGTCATTGATCTGGATGAAGTCCTTAAGGCTGCCTACTTGTTGTACTATATTTTCCTTGTTCTCTTCTTCTACTTGAATACAGAATAGTTATCACACATTTAGCATATCCAAAATAAACTTCTGGTGTTCAGATTTAAAACTGAACCTCATAAAAATCATCCCTGTCAAAGTTAAGAGTTACTTCACCACATGAGATAGCTTTTCCTAAGTAACCTCCTCTGCACCCTTCACCACCGCCAGCTTCCCAGGGCAGTGGTTAAAAACAGAAATCAATCAGCTTTCCATCATTTATGTAGATTGGGAGTTTTAGCTAGTAGTGGGGCAATTCTACCTCTCTCGGGCTCACGCATGTATCTGAAGTTACCTACACATCAGCTAGATTGCTTCTTTTGAGGGATTAAATGGTTATTAGCAGAGACAACAAGAGTGATCGAGCTGCATGATTCTCATCATATGGATTCCTGTTTGAACTTGTTTGCTTGAAAATTTAGGATTATAACTGAGCAGGAGGGCAAGCCCTAAAACACAAGCACTTAAGTTTTACATATCACCATTAACACTGAGTAAAGCAAGTCACATGGCCAAGCACAGATTCAGCCTAGGAGCATTTAAAGGAATATCACTGTATTCAAACAATGTGGATAAAGGAAGGTGAGAATAAACTGGGCTCATTGGCACAGTTAATCTACCTCATCGGTCCTTTATTTACTCTGGCAAAAGCTTTGAGTCATATTTGGTACCTCTTTCTCCAATACCCCACCATCAAATCCAGAAGAAAATTTACAAGTTTTTCCTTTAAAATATATCCAGAATCCAATCACTTCTTACAACCAGCACAGTTTCCCCATAATGTAAATCACTGTCATCCCTCATCTAGCTTGTTATATATAGACTCTTAGCTAGTCCTCATTCTTCTACTCAACCAAAAGTCAATCTGTTCTTAACACTGCAGCCAGAATGATCTTTTAAAATGTAAGTCAGATCATGTCACTCCTCAAAGTCCTCCAACAGTTTTCTACTCATAGAAAAAAATGAATACGTGTAAGGGTCCACATTTGCTACAAATTTTGGTGCAATAATATCTTTCTGATCTCATCTCTTACCACTTCCCCTCTATTGGCTTCAGCTTGAGCTACATTAGTATCTTTACTATTCTTCAAATTCACTTGGCACATGCACATTCAGGGGTCTGATATTCTCACCCTGTATACTTGCAATCAGATTATACTGTTCTCCTTCATTCATTTTGATCTTTCTGTAACCTTCTCAGTGAGGCCTTTCTTCATAGTTTTATTTAAAATTGATTCCCTGTCTCTGTCTAATTGTTCTCATAGAAATGATCACATCTAACTGCTTACATTTAACTTACTTTGTTTACTGTCTCTTTCCTCTCATTGGAATAGCTAATGATTAGCTAGACATTATTAACTAGAATAACAAGTTATTAACTAGCTAGATTATATTAACTAGAATAGCTTTACAATTCCAGGAATTATTCACTACAGAATCCTAAACCTCTAGAGTATTTCAGGCACATAGTAGTAAATTGATAAATTAATGTTGGAATAGCCATTGAATGAATGAAGCAGTGAAAAGGAGCAGGACCCCATGTGGCCTTCCAGAAACAGACATCCCTTCATTTCCTCCACCTGCCTCTTATTTGTAGAAAAACCTTAGCCTCCTCAGCCTTCCCATAATTCCAAAGAATGAATTTAATCAAAGAATTTTTTTTTGTTTTTTATTGTCATTTTAGGCCTATACCTGTAGCATATGGAGGTTCCCAGGCTAGGGGTCGAATTGGAGCTGTAGCCGCCGGCCTACATCACAGCCACAGCAATGCCAGATCCGAGCTGCATTTGCAACCTACACCACAGCTCAAGACAAAGCCAGATCATTAACCCAGTGAGCAAGACCAGGGATCGAACCCACAACTTCATGGTTCCTAGTTGGATTCGTTAACTGCTGCACCACAACAGGAACTCCCAAAGAATTTTTTTTTAATGCAGAAATAAAAAGCCAAATAAGACAAAATAATAATGGTTTAGCCATTGAATAAAGTCAAGGACTTTTAGTTCCTCCTCAAGGGCTATAGATAATATTCTGAGCCAAATCTGGTGAGCTGTTTTTCAGATACTAAAATTCTCACCAAGTAGAAGAAGTTAACTACATGATGACCAGATTATAGCCATGACATAAGCTGCTCCATCTTACAAAATTCCAAGAACTGGCCTCAAGGAAATGGAAATGAATCAACCATGGAACTGAAGATTAACTGTACTTAAAACAATCAAGATGATGCTAATAAGACCACCATATGGCCAATTTCAAGATGACTGTTGGAGCTGACCATGCTGTTCTGCATGTAGCTCTTCCCTATGCCTATATACCCTTGAAATTCCCTAAACAAACAAACAAACAAACAAGCAAACAAACAAACAAACAACTCTTGCCCCTACTCAACAGCTGGGAGTTAGCTTTTGGACATGAGTCTGCCTTCTTCCCAGGTTGCTGTCCTACCAAATAAAACAATATTTCATTTCCTACCAACACTGGTCTGCAAGAGTGCTGCTCTTGAGTGATAAGCAGTTGAACGTGAGTTGGGTAACAGTACTACTAAATGACTGAAACTGTCTTAGATTCAAGGCATGTAGTAGTGAATGTCAGACAAAGTTTTGAATAGATTGTATTATTGTTTCCTATTATTTGATGTCTTCCCTCTAAGGTGAATATAATCCTTAATCATTGTCATATGAATTACAGTTTATATCCAAGTTGGAAAATACCGTTTATTTAAGTGATGTCAAGGTTGCCCATGCTATTGGCTATGATCGATGGCATGTGTGCCTTTGCCAAGGAAATATTTTAAGAACCATGTAGCTTTTTACCATTAATTTTTTTCCCTCTGTGCCATGAGAATGACATGTCTCATAGTTTCTCCCTGTAATATACTTGCAATCAGATCTTTATACTGTTCTCCTTCATTCCTTTTGATCTTTCTGTAACCCTCCCAGTGAGACCTTTCTTCACAGTTCTATTTAAAATTGCTTCCCTAGCTCTAATTGTTATCATAGAAATGATCACATCTAACTGCTTCTTAGTTTGGATTCCAGAAGGAATATATGTGGAGCAGAACCTCAGCTGACACACAACTTGCATACAGTGTGAACAAACAAAAATCTTTTTTTTTTTTTTAAGCCAGTGAAATTGTGGGATTATTTGTTATAACAAAATGTCTCAGGAGGAGCTGACTACTGAAGTTTCTGAACTCATGAAACTTACAGACAAAAGAAACACTATCAAACCTACTGGAATATTTCTTATATTCCACTTAAGTTTAAATCATAAGGGAACTGACTGTACATGGAAACTACACATTGCAAAGAAAGCAGAATTCAGGTGTCTCTCAAGAATGCTGGGCATCTTGCCCATATTTCTTATGATATGTCTTCATTCTGGCCAAACACACACTTTCTCACATCTGTTTATTTGGTGTCTATCTGTTCTTCAGAGACATTCCAGGCAGAAGCAAGTCACTGAGATGAGGAAAAAGATGTTAATTTGACCAAGTTGTTGCAGTTTAATGTGGTTCAGGATTCCTATTACATTGAGTCATTTAAAACCTTTAAATAACTCTTTCATTTTATAGAATTTGATGTAAGCAGCTTATTGTGGAGAAAAAGGCAGGATTTCAAATATGAAAGAGTCATGGTTCGAGCCTAATAACCCAACTGATTTCTGTAAATAGAGCCCCACAATGATTCCAGTGTATAAGCAAGTAAAGGGTATAAAACAGCAGGAGGGAACACATACAACTTTCAGCTAGAAAGCTTTCTATAGTCTTATAACTCAAAGTCCATCCTCAGAGAGCAATCAATACACTGAGTCCAACAACATGCTTCTTTGTTCTTTGTTTGCCTGTGTGTGTGCCAAATTTTATAGTTGAACCAAAATCAATGTGTACATGTTGTGGCAAAAAAAGGGCTTGATATTCATAAGAGTTGCCTCACTTCTCAGGTAATTCTTTATTATCTTTCTGTATTTAAGTGAAAAAATAAAAAGGTCTTAATTGTGTCCCTGGGAATGATCAAGGGAATAAAAATTTTGTTAAAATCCAATGATAGGAATAAATTCATGGTGGTGAATATTTTGAAAATTCCATTTTATATGAAAGCTGAAAGGAAGAGGAGAGAGTGATGGTTCCATGGATTTTATCACATAGAACTTATATTACTAAGATTATTTTTTAAAATCTTAAATATGTTTTTTTCAGGTAAGGATTTTCAAGGAGAAATATTCCTTGAGATCAGTATTTGTGTTTTTTTCTTCAAACACAAAATACTCCATATATTTCATATGCGCATAGTAATTAAAAATATTTATTCAGTAACTACTTACTGCTTTTAGAATGTTTTGTAATACGTGAAACTGTTAGAGAATATATGTTACATATATGTTAATTATAAAGTGGAATAAGATGGACTCCTGAGGACTAACTACTTAACAAAACTTAGTCATTTCCAAGATAACGCTGTCTTTACCATCACGCTCCCTCTTATTTCATGCATCTATTACCCCCGGGAGATAAACATTCATTCCTGGGTTTTGGCTTATTATTTCTCAATCACAAATTCCTTGCTAAACACACCTATTGTATATTCCCCCCATTTTGAAGCCCCACCACGTCTGAGAGAATGACATGTGAAAACTCACTATACAAAGACCTCATTTTTTCCTTCTCATGTCCCACCCTAATATATCCATTTTAGTCCATTTGGACTGCTATAGCAAAGTAGTCTAGAGGATGTAGTTCAAAAACAGGAATTTATTCCTCATGGTCTTTGGGGTAGTAAGTCAAAGATCAGGGAGCCAGCATGGTCATACTCAGGTGAAGGCTTTCTTTGTTTCACCAATAGCTGTGTCCTCATATGGCTGAGGAAGACAAGCTCTTTCTTTTCTCTTCTTATCCTTTTAAGTCACATCATGCCCAAAAGTGGGATTGCTGGGTCACATGGTAGTTCTACGTATAGTTTTCTAATGTACCTCTACACTGTTTTCAATAGTGGTTGTACCAATTTACATTCCGACCAACAGTGTAGAGGGTTTTCTTTCCCCCTCACCCTCTCCAGCATTTGTTATTTGTGAACTTGTTAATGTTGGCAATTCTGACTGGTGTGAGGTAGTACCTCATAGTATTTTTGATTTTCTTTTCTCTAATAATCAAGATGAGCATTTTTTCATATGCTTTTTGGCCATCTGTATATCTTCTTTGGAGAAACGTCTATGCAGGTCTTTTTCCCCTCTTTCAATTGGGTTGTTGGTTTTTCTGCTGTCGAACTGTATAAGTTGTTTGTATATTTTAGAGATTAAGCTCTTGTCAGTTGCATCATTTGAAACTATTTTCTCCCATTCTGAAAGTTGTCCTTTTTTTATGGTTTCCTTTGCTGTGCAAAAGCTTGTCAGTTTGATTAGGTCCCATTGGTTTATTTTTGCTTTTATGACACAGCAATCCCACTCTTGGGCATATATCAGGATAAAATTTTCCTTGAAAAAGATACATGCACCCATATGTTCCTTGCAGCACTATTCACAATAGCCAAGACCGGAAAAAACCTAAAGGTCCATTGACAGATGATTGGATTAAGAAGATGTGGTATATATACACAATGGAATACTACTCAGCCATGAAAAATAAAAAAATAATGCCATTTGCAGCAACATGGATGGAATTATAGACCCTCATACTGAGTGAAGTAAGTCAGAAAGACAAATACCATATGATTTCACTTATATCTAGAATCTAATATTGGGCACAAATGAACCTTTCCTCAGAAAAGAAAATCATGGGCATGGAGAAGAGACTTGTGATTGCCAAGCAGAAGGGGGACGGAATGGGAGGGACTGTGAATTTAGGGTTAAGAGATGCAAACTATTGCCTTTGGAATGGATAAACAATGGGATCCTGCTGTATAGCACTGGGAACTATGTCTGGTCACTTGTGTTGGTGCATGATAATGTGAGAAAAAAAATGTGTACATGTATGTGTGACTGGCTCACCTTGCTGTGCAGTAGAAAACTGAGAGAACACTGTAAACCAGGTATAATGGGAAAAAATCATTATAAAATAAAAACAAAATAAAAAATAAATTAAAAAAAAGAACCCATTATGAGGCTCGACCCTCATGACTTGATCACCACCCAAAGACCCTGTCTCCTGGTAACATCACACTGAGCATTTTCAGCACATGGATTTTGGGAGGACACAAATATTTACTCCATAACACCTGAATTAACAAATTATTATAATTAAAAATAACATAAATGTGCAAGCATAATAATATTCAGATTAAACTACTAGCTTTTGATCTTTTCTACTCTTCAAAACAACTAAATGATTCAGACTGAAATTGTATAATTCTGTTGTCAATCTAGAATTAGTGGTGTTGGAGGTCAAAAAGGATAAGTGATCTTTTTAAAGTCATTTTGCTATGAGTGTTGTCATGTCCAGTTCTCAAGATACCTGACTACTATTCTCATGATGAATAGTTAATGACTTGCTATTATTTATCAAGAATTTTTGGGAATTCCCACCATGGCGCTGCAGTTAACGAATCCTATTAGGAACCATGAGGTTGCGGGTTTGATCCCTGGCCTTGCTCAATGGATTAATGATCCGGCGTTGCCGTGAGCCATGGTGTAGGTTGCAGACGTGGCTCAAATGCTGCATTGCTATGGCTGTGGCGCAGGCCGGCAGCTACAGTTCCGATAAGACCCCTAACCTGGGAATCTCCACATGCTGTGGGTGCGGCCCTAAAATGACAAAAAGCCAAAAAAAAAAAAAAAAAGAAATTTTAATAGCTTTTCCCAACAAAGCTATAATGTATGCACAGATACTATCCTCAGTTTCCTTTTGAGGAGAAAACTGGGACTCATAGCAGTTAAGCAATTCATCCATGATACCATGGCAGGAAAATGGCAATGCAATATTTATGGCACAGTCTATATGAAAAAACACATTCTCTTAACCATTTAATTTTGTGACTCTCAAGCCATTTTGTCAAGTTTTTTCTTTCTGTTATATAATAAACAAAGATGTGGTGGGATTTCAGTGAAAGAGGGCCCAATGAAGCTTAATGCAAAAGAAAAAAAAAAGTTAAGAGAAAACTGAAAAGAATAAAAAGAGAAACATAAGTACAAAATTGAAAAATGACATAATTAGGAACACAGAAATGAACATATATATCATAGGAGATAACTGCGTAGCTTAGGTACAGTCTTTACCATTCAAGATCTGTAGTTCTAGAACTACGTTGAATACCAGTGGTGAAAGTGGACATCATTGTCTTATTCCTAATTTTAGTGGAAATGCTTTCAGTTTTCGCCACTGAGAATGAGGTTAGCTGTGGGTTTTTCATATATGGCTTTCATCATGTTGAGGTGGGTTCCTTCTATTCTAATTTTCTGGGGAGGTTTTATTAGAAATGGGTATTGAATTTTGTCAAAAGCCTTTTCTGCATCTATTGAGATGATCATATGATTTTTATTCTTGTTTGTTGATGTGGTTTATCGAACTGACTAATTTATGGATATTGAAGACATACAGATAGCCAATAGGCATATGAGAAGATACTCAACATCACTAATTACTAGAGACATGCAAATCAAAACTACAATGAACTATCACCTCATACCAGTCAGAATAGCCATCTTCAAAAAGTCTACAGATATCAAAGACTGGAGAGGGTGTGGAGTAAAAGGAACCCTTCTACAGTATTGGTGGGAATGTGAACTGGTGCAACCACTTTGGAGAATAGAGTAAAGATTCCTCAAAAAACTAAATACAGAACTAAAAAATCATCCAGCAATCCCATTCCTGGGCATATATCTGGACAAAACTATAGTTCAAAAATATACAAGCACCCCTATATTCATTGCAGCGCTATTCAAAATAGCCAAGACATGGAAATAACTTAAATGTACATTGGCAGATGAATGGATTAAGATATGGTACATACATAACAAAAAAGAATGAAATAATTCTATCTGCAGCAACATGCATGCAACTAGGGATGATATACTAAGCAAAGTAAGTCAGAAAGAGAAAGACAGGTACCATATGATATCACTTAGATGTGGAATCTAAAAATATGTCACAAAGGGACCTATCTACAAAAGAGAAACAGACTCAGACATAGAGAATTGACTTGCGGTTGACGAGGGGATGGGCAAGGAGTGGGATGGACTGGGAGTTTGTGATTGGCAGATGCAAATTATTACATTTAGAATGGATAAGAAATTAGGTCCTACTGTATAGTACAGGGAACTATATCCAATCTCCTGGGATGGACCATGATGGAAGATTGTATGAGAAAAGAAGGTATATATATGTATGACTTGGTCACTTAGGTGTACAGAAGAAATTGGCACAACACTGTAACTCAACTATAAGTTAATACAAAAAAGATCTATTGTCCCAGATATGAAAGTTGATAAATTATAAATAATTTTGTGTATTACTCGACTAGCTTTATGTATGTATCAGGAATGAGATCTTAATTCAGGGAATACAAGCAGTAGTGTAATTACGTGTCAAAACTCAACCTCAGCAATGATCTTTGCCTCCCGTTATTTGCAGAGTCCTTAATTTCATGGGATACATCATAGTGTTTCTTAGCCATCAATGCTTGAACAAAAGTCACTGTAAATGTCTTCTTTAGAATTCAGAAAACAAAACCAAAAGGTACTGTTCAAGTCAATTTCCTCTTTGATTAATTTCTGCATGGTCGGAACATCTTACCATGGTGTTGTTTTATTCACTAGCTAAGGATGTAATTTTGAACTGGCTGGCAGTTTTGAATGACATCAGCTGTACCATAAATTAAAGCTCTGTAAATTATAGCAGTAGGAGGATAATTCTGTAAGCCAAGGTAATAACCACAAAAATAGAGAGAAAAGAAGTGTGGGCAAGAATATTATGGAGATTAAAAACTGGTATAAAAGGAGATTTAAAATGATCTGGTAATTATTCTGAAAGTTAGAATAAAGGAATAACTCATTACTTATACGTAGAGGTGTAAAATAACCCAATCTCAGTGTTAGGAAGAACTTTTGTCACCAAGTGATACATTTTAAGGAGCGATGGGATGTTAAAACACAAGTTATCTTTGTTTGCAATTTTAAAAAATCATTAATCAACCAATATTTAGCAAGTAGCTAGTATATGTCAGATACTTCTATGCCACAGTGAAAAAGCTAGGTATGAATCTAGCCCTTGACCCACAATACAGCTGGAAAAACAGAAATTACATAAGTTGGAGTACTATGAAAAGAAGTTAATAATTGTGTGAAAATATAAGACAAGGTGAAATTTTCTCACTGGAAACTCAAACAACCTCAGTATTAAAAGTCTGATGATTCATTGCAGTCATGCTTTTTGAAACTTCTGACAAAGTCATTAGTTATGATTTTATTCCAAATACTAATTCTCTCATTTTATCGATCTATGTTTGTAAGAGTTAATTACCAAATATATAAAGCTAATAACATTTATAATGGTACCATTTATGAAAATCATGCTCAAACTCAATGTTAAAGCATGTAGAAATCTGAGCTACAGAATTATTAGGAAAAAGTGAAAACAGAAAAAGGAGAAATACTGTCTGACTGAGCAGGATCGGATACTTGGATTAATGGAAGCAGATAAAGCATGGAGGGTTTTGAGCCTTGTTCCCTTACTTACTAAGAGGAAAAGCTTTAATGTGTGTGTGGGGAGGTGGACACAGGACTGTGTACAAGAACATATGAAGGGTTGATGTCAATGTGTGGATGTGTTATTTCTGTGTACTCTAGAAATTCTCTATTTTTCTGTATATAAAACCTAGGATGGTATTTATAATATTTTATGTGTTTATCAGTCATTGCTTAAATTGTTGGACTGTGAAATCAAAAACCAAGTTAAACACACGTGCACTTTTAAAAACCACATTCATAAAAACACATCTTGGTTTGAGTGAACTGGGAGTAAAAATAGGATTCCTTTCAGTCTTTGTGGTTAAGAGGCAAAGATACTCTACTTTCAAAGAGGAAATTAGATGTCCTTATGAAAAGGGCATGAGCTCTCAAATTATTTTTCCAGTCCTTTAATCATCATAATATTCATTGATAAAGTCTTTTGGACCTAGTAATTAATTTGTATATTTACTAGGAAAGGTCCAACATCAATTTTGAATCCAACTGATTTTTTCAAAAAGCTTAGAGAGTTGTAACAAATATTTATTGATATGTTAATTGATAAAATGAACATGTTCAAAGCAGTCTCAAGGGAGGTAAGAAAAAACATTAATAAAATAAATTATTTATTATTATTTATTTATTAATTATTTATTTTATTTATCATAAAATAATTTATAATCATTCGAACATTCTCTTCTATCCCGACAGGATGGTCAGATAAAGTTTATTAATGCTTTTTTGTTTATTTTCTAATGGCTATGTTTGTGGCATATGGAATTTTCCGGGCCAGGGATTGAGTCCAAGACACTGCAACTGTGGCAGTGACAGATTCCTTAACCCATTGTGCCACGCTTGGGATTGAATCTGCGCATGCTTGAGATTTCAACTCAGAAAAAAAAAAGAATATATATATATATATATATATATATATATATATATATATACACACACACACACACACATATATATATATATCTGTGTGTGTATATGTATATATATATATATCTACCTGTCTGTCTGTCTGTCTGTCTATCTATCTAGGCAGAATTAAGTGAAGTAGGGAGAATGACATCCATGAAATGAACCAGGATTTCATTTCTTTCTTCTTGACTTTCTTTTTTTATTTTGCTTTTTTAAGGCCACACTTGTGGCATATGGATGGTCCCAGGCTAGGGTTTGAATCTGAACAGCTGCAGCTGCCAGCCTACACAGCAGCCACAGCAATAAGGGATCTGAGTCACATCTGCAACCTACACTAGAGCTCATAGCAACTCAGGATCCTTAACCCACTGAGGGAGGCCAGGGATCAAATCCACATCCTTACAGATACTAGCCTGGTTTGCTACACTGAGCTACAATGGGAACTACCAGGATTTCATTTCTTGAGTTTTAAAATCAAAGATTTGGAGAAAGAATGCATAAGAGAATACATTTCAGAATTTTACGGTACATTTATTTTGGTGCCTAGATGCCTTTCTTTAAATTTTTTCTTCATTATGATCATCCTTTCTTCTCCCTTTACCTTATAAATTGGAATAATTCTTGCCTTCAACATTATTGTGTTATATACACTTGTTATCACTACTGGAGAGGTGGGTCTTATTAGTCCCATTTCACTTGAGGTTTGGGATTGGCATATACACACTGAGGTATATGGAATGATTGGCCAATGGGGATCTGCTGTATAGCACAGAGAATTCTACCCAACATTCTGTGATCATCTATGTGGGAAAAGAATCTGAAAGAGAACGCATGTGTGTACATGTATGACTGAATCACTTTGTTGTATAGCAGAGATAATCACAACATTGTAAACCCACTATACTTCAATAAAACTTTAAAAGATAAAAAAATATGAGTCACTCTAGGTTTTAATCTATTATTAATATTTGTTTTACCAAAAAAAACAAACAAAATAACAGAAGCACAGAGGTTTTCCGTTAACTTATCAAAGTCAGATAGCAAGTAACAAAGCTAGGATCAACTCATATGCTCTCCTCACCACACCCCTGGGAATCCTTTACCAGGCACAAGTTTTTACTTCTTCCACTTATTTTATTTTTCCAATTAGTGTAAGAATTGACTTTTGAGGATTGAATTCCTGCCTCAGTACTCTTAGTGCACAGAGTGTCCTCCTCCCAGCCTCCTCCCATGCCCCATCTTTATTTTGTAAATTGGATAACTCTTTTTTCATAGAGACACACTTTAGCTCACATGGTCCCAGCTGTGGGTTCTTTGCATTATGTTATTATAAAAAAAATCTTATTTGATCTTTCTTGGACATGGGATTATTTATTTACTTTGCTAATTCTGAAAGTGAGAAAATTTGAATATGGAATATATTTCAATTAAGGAGTAACCTGAAGCTTATACAATGAAACTTGACACATCTATGGAATGTATAAGATAAATAACTCCATGGTTTCTGATTTATCTTCAACTCTTTGGAGGAAAAAATAATATTTAGCAGAGATGATTAAATGTCCTTCAGTCAGAGAAATTGATCTTATTGAGTTTTATTGCATAATAGTCTTTCTTGTTTATGTGACCAAAATGGTAAGACTAGAGGGATATAAATATGATCATATACAATTTAATCAATGCCTCGTAGTTATCTGAATGTGTGTGTGTGCATGTGTGTGTACTTGTGTGTGTGTGTTTGCCACATATCTGTAATCTGTTAGCTATATAAAATGGTTCTTTCACCTCCTTTTGAGAAAGTCTCTGTACAGATGTTTCACGTGGAATTCTACTCCTATGTCAGGGTTAGGACAGGCAGGTGGGAGACTTGACTCTGAACAAATGAAATTCCATATTCTGCAGCACAAAGTGATGTCTAAGTGATGAGTACTCAGACCAAGTCACTGAGATACAATGTAATGCTTCCTGGGGCCACTGAAAGAGGCAAAGAGTCTTCCTTGGATTTAAACCTAAAAGGCTGGGTGGCTGCGAACAAAGTCTAAATAGTATATTTAGTGCCAAGACATGTAGAGAAAGTAAGTCCTGTTGACAACATTTGAGGCTTTGGATCAAGCTGCACCTGAAAATTTACAGCTGGACATTTCAGTTACATGAGGCAATAAAATTTTTTGTGTTGTTGTTTAAGCCAGTTTGAATTGCATTTCCTGTCATCTGCAAGAAATAATATTAACCAACACAAAACAGATGACTTGGACACAATGACCTAGCAGAGCCCGGTTATATTACTAGCTTTAAAACTCAGAATTTCTAAGAAAAGGAGTTTTGTTTTGCATAGAAAATGGAAAACAGTTTAGAGATGCAGACGTGTGGGAAGAAAAAGAGATGAAAGAATATTCATGTCTGTACTGACATTGGGACATCAATAACAATAATGTTTATAAAGCAGATTATTGCCAAAAATGACAAGCAAGTCAGACATAGTCCCTACACTCAAGGAGCTTACTGGAACAAATGACAATAAATAATCTGACAAATAAGTAAGCTGACTTTCAATGATTTAGTTAATTGCAATTTTGGTGAGTTCTAGGAGGGTTAAATTATACAATGATAAAATATGAAAAGTTTACCTGAGAAATGGTAGTCAAGCTGCCACTAGAAGATCTGAGGAGTAAACTTAGGTGAATGGAGAGGGGAGAGGGTATTAAGGATTGAGGCTTGAACCCAATATGTGTGGGGAAGATTCTGAGCTAGGAAGTAAAGATCAACTTTAAAGACTTTAACATCCCAGTGTAGATGAAATGCAGTGATGAAAAACTAAGTGAAAGGTGGGGTTGTTTGTTTCTTTGGTGTTGAGCTGTAGGAGCTGTTTGTAAATTTTGGAGATTAATCCCTTGTCAGCTGAATCATTTGCAAATATTTTCTCCCATTCTGTGGGTTGTCTTTTTGAGACTGGATAGGGAAGATATGGTACATACACACAATGGAATGTTACTCAGCCATTAAAAGGAACAAATTACCAACATTTATAGCAACATGGATGGACTTAGAAATTATCATGCAAAGTGAAACCAGTCAGACAATTAGATAGCAACACCCAATGCTACCGCTTACATGTGGAAACTAAAAAGACACAATGAACCTTTTTACAGAACAGACAATGACTCACAGACTTTGGAAAACCTTGGTTTTTCAAATAAGACAATCTGGGGGTGGGGGGATGCACTGGGGATTTGGGATACAAAATCTGTAAAATTGACTTGTGATGATTTATGTACACCTATAATTGAAATAAAATCCATTAAGAAAAAAAAAATAAGTGAAAGGTACTTGCAAAAGACAACTTAATTACTGTATTAAAGGATCTATCTGTATGGGGATGTAAGGAAAGAGAGGAAGCTACTGGTGTACAGAAAAGGGAAGGAGGAATCTGAGGTTAGGGGATCCTAATCAGACTGGAGAAGAAGGGATACAGTATTTGAGAGGGACTGATAAAAATGAAAGTATGAAATTTTGATTCCAGGTATGGAAGGTCTGTGGGAATGACAGAGTTCAAAGTATGGCTGAGAATTAGTTACCAAGATAAACTGGAAGGAGAGTTTCTTAGAAATAATAAAGTCCAGGTCTCAGCAGCATGAGATGAGTCATGCATAACATTATGCATATCAGCCTGTTCGATGGTGGGAATGAGAATATAACTAAGACAAGCCAACTAATGCCAACTCTTCAAAGAGGCAGGAATGTTTACATATGACACACAGCATGAGGCAAATAAAGTATTGAGAGCGACTTATTATTGACCACATAAAGCATTAAGCAAATGCTAGATATGTTATTCATATATATTATTTTAATTAAGATTCACTTGTAAGCCATCAGGTAAGTACTTCATGCTGTTGATTATATAGATGAGGAAATCAAACTATAAAGTGGAGTGATTATGTTATTTTCCCAAAGTCACATAGTCAGGATTTGAATTCAAGCATTTTTTAATCTAGAACACATCCTCTTGACACATATACTCCATGTTAAAAGTAAACTGGGTAAGTGTCAATAAAGTAGAGGAAGAGGAAGCGGCCATAGGAAGATCAAAAATACCAACCCCAGGAGGAGTAATGCCGTATGTTAAAAAATAACATAGGGATAATAAAGATAGGGATATCTTTCTTGAAATATTGTTTTCTATTATTGGGCTAAAAATTGAAAAATTGGGTACATCCTAAGTTTAAAGCGTTTTTTTTTTTTTTAATGTGGACACAGAATATCAAGGGATAGAATATCAAGAGTTAGATTCCACTGTATGTTGGTAAGCATTTTAGTAACCATCTTACTGTGTACAAAGTTCTTAAGAAATCTTTTCAGACTTGGTTTCTGCTTTCATGAAAATGAGAACACAGAGCAATAAGTAAACTTAAATGATTAACTGGTTTGAAGCTTGTGAAATATAATGCAATCTTAGGGAGAAAGAAAATACATGCTCATTTATATGTTTAGAAGTAGGGATATGTCTTTAAAATATAAGTAGGTTGAATGCAGAAGATTTCAGTCTTTTTGAATTCTAGGCTTTGAAAAGATATGTATTAAATGGGAGGCCACAGCTTATTTACCAGAAAAATATATTTTATAAAGATTGTAGTCTCTTAGCAAATATTCCTTAGCATTTCAGAGAGATTTTGAAAAATGTTGGCCTTTTGGGACTACTAAAGGTATGGCATTTCATATTCTGCAAAGCAATACTGGCCTTAAATTGAACCATTTATTTTGTGTTGTTAAATGTCACAGTTGTCCCTTCCCTTGAGTTATTAGTTTTATCACCTACAAGTTCCTCTTAGGAAAAATTGGTGGATATAACAATAGACCAATATAGAGAACTGATTTAGTCTGAGGTCTGGACAACTAGTAACTGGAAACCAATTAAGTATCTTGGTCACCAAAATAGCTATTTAAATCTAGGATTCTAAAACTTGTAAAGAACTAATTCTATTAAATCAAATCAAAATACATATTGATATAAAAATATAGACTTCTTAGTTGATCACAGACCCCAAAAGCTTACCAAAGAAATTTTCTATAAATTTTCATCATTGTTGCGATTTCTTCTTCCTTTAAAGATTCATAAAAACAGACTGTTCTCCAGGAATAAAAGGCTAATTATTCCCTGAAAGCAAGACTATCTCACTTCAGTGACAGTCATAAATTATAACAACATAGAAAGCATCTGGTGTGATTTGTAGGACAAATCCATCAATCACAATTTAATCACATATTATATTTTTACAACTGCTTTCTGTTGGCCCATGCTTTGTTGTCTTTGAATGCAAATTTCTTACATTTTTATTGTGTAAATAATTTTACTGGATCCTTTTTCAAAGTTATGTTTAAGAAGAGAGTGAATAAAAAATAGTTGGTCCCTAAGTGAAGGAGTAGACATTATCTGTCTGTAACTTATCTGTATCTTATCTGGTAATTAGACATATCATGGTGATCATTTTGAATGTTAGATAGATAACGAATCACTATGATGTGTAACAGGAATTAACAGAGTGTTGTAGGTTAATTATACTTTAACTGATAGAAGAAGAGGTCAAGATTTGTAGTTACCAGAGTTGGAGGTGAGATAATGAGAAGGGGAATTGGATGGAAGCAGATAAAAGGTACAAACTTCCAGTTTGTAAGTACTAGGGATGTAGTCTACAACATGATAAATGTAATTAACATTGCTTTATATATGAAAGTTGTAAAGAGAGTAAATCCCGAATTCTCACAAGAAAGAAATATTTTTTCTTTTTGCTTAATTTTGTATCTATGAGAGATGATGGATATTCACTAAACTTAGTAATCACTTCATAATGTATGTAAGTCAATCATTATGCTGTACGCCTTAAACTTTCACAGTGCTGTATGTCAATTATATCTTAATAAAATAAGAAAAATTAATAAATAAATATAATGAAAGCAAAAAAAAAGTTCTTTTTCTCAGGTTGCCAACATATGTTAAACATTGTTTAGCAAAAATACAAATTATATTCATTTGAGAAAATGCACACCTTATGAAGAGAAAAACGACATCAGTAGTTAAATTTAAATTAGAGGAAAATGCATAAAATGAATTGAAAATATAAAAATCACAATGCTAAATAACAGATTTTATGCACTAATATGAAAAACTTGGAATTTGTTGCCTTTTTAGAATAATTTCTGAAGCTCTAAAGAGAGTGGAATATTCAAAAAATAGTCAGAATTTGGAATTGGGAAGCAATATGAGTTCTGTTGAATTGCTCATTATCTGACTTTCTTTGTGTAAATGAGGAAAATATCTACACCTAAGTATTTTGAATATTGAAAGATAATAGAAAGCATACTGGGAACCACATCTTGAGCTACATCCACAAGTATAACCAGGATGCTTTTTCTGTAGCCATTGGATATGGCCTCCCAGAAGAGGCCCCTCTAGGATAGATATCGCCCCACAGGAATAGAAAGGCACACAGATTTAGCCTACTAATCATGCCTGTCTGGTTGCAGAGCAACAAAAATGAAAATTACAATGGAGGCTGGCTGTGTCTCCTCCTAAATTGTGACATTAGTCGCTACCTTTGTCCTGTACATGGTTCCAAAGAAGGCAACCAGCTTAGAGTTGTCTGTTAGAAAGAAATTTCCCTGAAGGATTTTCTGTAATAACATCATGATGTGAGCTAAGAGGTGACCCAGAATAAGCAAATGAGTATAACAGAGGGGATGGAAAGCTACTGGCAGGAGGAGGTAAAATCCACAGTCTGTGTTAAGCAAACTGTGGTTGAAGATGCCAAGAGGTGAAGCTTGGAGGACTTCGCAACAGCCCCTGTAGTGGAGACTCTGGATCAGTACTCTTTGTATGTGTCCTTGCACAATAGAGCCTGAAAAACAAAAACTTGGATTTCCTAGGCTCCCTTCCTATTTGGTTCCAAATAAAATTTCAGTCCTACCAACCATGTGCATTTATGTGGGACAGTGGAGATGGGAGTAGCATGTAGTTCAAACTTTTGCTAGTTCTGTGGTTCTTACTGACACATACAATTTGCATAAGTCATTGTTTTACTGTGTTGATATTAACAAAGAATCAGTCAACTAAGCTAGGAAATGTCAAGAAGGAAGTCATACAGCATCCATTTTGTTGATGTCACACATTTCTGGCACATAAATGACTTCCCAAACATGACGGTTTTCTGATATAATGATTCCTGATTGAAGACACAGCAATGCCACTATTTTCTGAATTATAAATAAGGCAGTGGCAATTTGCTATCCTGTGCGTGATTTACGGCTTTGGGAGACATTCTTCAAAGCTACTTTAAGTTTGTGCCTTCTTCTGCTTCCCTTATCCTGGTGTCAGTATTTGACACCAGAAATAGGCAACGAGCACTGAGAGACGTGGCAGTCTGAGACTGGTTATTGTTATAGCTGAGTTTGAAGTCACCATTGTCTTCATGAATATTAGAAAATGGAGACTGGCATGTTTGTAGCCCATTATGGCAAAAAAGTTACTTGAACTAGACTGTGGTACTGAAATAAAGATCTTATTGAAGATAAATTTTTGACAGAGAGTCTGCTTTGATAGATTATCATGTTAAAAACAAATATAAAAACAGTACAATAATCTGACTATTTCTAACTGTGCCAAAGAACTTAAAACATAAAATGACCAAGTTCAGGGCATAGTCAAAAAACTGAGGATGATCCTGTGACAGCCCTTATTCTTTTCTATGATAATGTGAGTCACTGGATTAACTGAGATTTGCCTTGTCTTTTATGTAACTCAGACTTGTCTGTGTCTTATTTGCGAAAGAGAGGGGCATATCACTCCTGCGGTGTTCCTGAACATAATGAAATATCAAAGAAATCCAAAGTGAGGAACACTTTACAAAATAATTTGCTTTCACCCTTCTAAAATGCCAAATTTGCAGTTCCTGTTGTGGTGCAATGGGATCAGTGGCATCTTGCGAGCACTGGGACACCGGTTTAAGCCCCAGCCCAGCATGGTGGGTTAAGGATTCAACGTTGCTGCAACTGTGACTCAGATCTGATCCCTGGCTGGGAACGCCATATGCTGTGGGGCAGCCCCCCAACAACAAAAAGAAAAGAAAAATAAATAAATAAATAAATAAATAAATAATAAATATAGTGTCTTAAATAAAATGGCAAATTCATAAAAAAACTGACAAAACTGCTCTTAATTTAAGGAGGCTATGGAGACATGACAACTAAATGTAATATGTGATTCTGGGTGGCGCGTTGATCAAGACAGATATATGATCTTACACATAAAAGGCATTACTGGGAAAATTCGAAAAGTATATGTGGTCTGTGAATCAAATAACTGTATTAGATTATCTCATAAATTAAGAAATATATTTACAATTATTAATTGTATATAGAGTAAATTACGTTGAGTAATCTGATTTAGCTAATTATACCAGGGTTATGCATGAAAATTTTCTTACTCTTAGAAAACATATGAATCTTTAGGGATAATGTGACATGTACATCTGCAAGTTATTCTAAAATTGCTCTAATATATATGCAGGTACATATATGAATATATGTGTATACGCTTAAATTTGAATTTCAATAAATATAAAAACAATAAACTTAGTAAGCGATTGGCCTTTGCTACATAGAATTTTTAAATTTTCATTTCACCCTTGTGCTCTTTTAAATAAATATGTAATGTTTTTGTCTATTTATGCATTCAAAAGCCCACAATAGGTCACCTAGTGCTAACAGAATTTATTATTATGATCTTGAATAAGAAATTAATATATAGCATTTTAAATTAACCAATATAAATAGTTATATTTTAGGTGAATAATTTTAGTACACTAAGAATATATATGTAGTCTAAAATATCAAATAATCATGCCAGAAATTAATAAAGGAAAAATAGGGAATATACATTTTAAAAATTTCATATCATTCGACTAGAAAAAAAAAAACTTCCTAAACCTACCTTTGGTATTTAAAAAATTATACTGGGTCCTTGGCAATTTTACTAATTCATATTTTTATAATTTCAATTTGTGTGTGACTAAACATTTTACATCATGTTACTTTATTTATAAATTTTCTAATCATGCTGTTATGGTTAGAGAATATTTGTAATGAATATGTAAAGCACATGACTGTGAAAACAGTGAATATGTAAATTTAAAATATATTGACCATGTTTTGGAAATACAGAGAATTGGGTTCTACTAGCTTAAAATTTTTTTGAGTACAAGAACAGACTATGCAAGATGTAGGGGATGATGTTATTGACATGGGGCTAAAGATAAAGACTTCTGTGAAATCACTGTGTTACAACAATTCCTTTTTTATTATTTTTTCTAAATTAGCAATCCCACCAATTTAGAAACATAGGAAAGAAAAGAGGTATGAAGAAATCAAGCTGCCAATCATCTTGTGCATTTGACTTCCAAGTATTATCAAAGCATTTAAAACAATTTGTATGTGATTTTTAGTTTCCCGCATACTAATATTTTTTATGTCCCATGTTGCAGTAATGAAACCAAACATGATCCTGTGGGTCTCTGGGATGCAAAAGCCTTTCTGTGTCCTCCATTTCTTGTCTTTAGGAAATGGGCCTCATTCAGCCACTATGACCTTTCCCTGAGTTCCTAGGGACAGGTTCAGACAGTTGCTGATCAGGGAAGAAAGGGGATCCAAAGACAAGAGAGGAACAGTCAAGGAGAGCTTATAGTCCTTCCTTGTCCATCTCCCTGGCTTAAGTGTACCCTAAACACAATCACCCATAAGCTAAAGATTAGACATCCTAAGAACAACTGCCTGTGGGTTAAGATTATTATTAGCACATGAAGTTTTTCAGGAACCTCCCTAGTTTGTTCTAATCTCTGATCAATATGCCCTTTTCCCAAGTACTGTTATTCTAGGCAATAACCCAGAAGACCACCATTGTGGTTATGCCAAGATCTCCTGACCCCACCTTTGATGACTAAGACTCCCCTCCACCAAGAAAGAAGAATGCATGCTTGTCCCAACCCTGATTACTATCTGAAAACATATTTTTCCCTTTTTTACTATAAACTCCTCACAATTCTTTCTAAGGAGGGACACAGTCTTTAGGGCATTAGCCTGCTGGACCCTCCTTTGCCTGGAAAAGCAATAAAGCTATTTTTTTCTCCTTTACTCAAAACTCTGTCTCTGCATTTCAATTTGGCAACAGCAGACAGAGGCCAAATTCCGGCAACAGTATTTGTGAAAAAAATATACTCAAGCAAGTATTCTTCCAAATCTCAAAAAAATAATGTTTAATAAATTAAATTTTAATGTTTTGACAGTCAAATAAAGTAACCTAAAAGGGAAAGAAAGTTTATCCATCCTTAGTATTTAAAAAATAATATTTAGCTTTGCAAGTTATGAATAAAGTTTTTACACTGGAATTTTTAAGGCACAAGAAATCAATAAGAATAACTTTTTCCAATGTATTAAGGACTGTTAAAAATAATTAAAATAATAAATGGGTATCTATAGACTACAAAGAGCTAGAGAAACATAAAATTATATAATAATCAATTCTGTAGTCTTTTCCATTCCAGTGAGGCGGATCTTAATGCTCTAACAAGAAACATCAAGTTTAAGAAAAACAGACACACTGTTTGTTTTATTTTCCAATACTGAGTATATCTGAAACCAGATCTCTTTCTTCTTACTCTGCTTCTAAATGTCATTTTGAATAAAGTAACAAACACATTTATCTACCCTGTCCCACCTCTCTTTTTGAGTTTCAGCTACAAAATATATCATTTTGGGAAAAATATATTCCTCATAGATAAAGCTTCCTGAACAAGTCCTTCATTATTTCAAAAGGGCAAATATATTAGCCCAGGCCTTATCATTTACAACCCAATTATTCTTTGTAAAATGTCCCAAAAACACAGTGACAAATACAACAATTTCCTAAGAAATACTGCAGAAAGTTTCAAGGGGATTTTGTGTTTCCTCTTACACAAATGCCCTATGTATGGTTTTTCCTTATGATGGAAGTTTGATGATTAAGTACACTGGGGACAAAAAAACTTCCTGTAACTTAGATTCAAAATGACTTTTAGAATTAGAAATCCTATAGAGATTTTTATAATTAAGACAGAGTCACTTCATTGTTCTCTTTTCTTTATTTTCCATAGTTGTTAAGGCTATATGGATGCAGATTTATTCATGCACATATATGTGTATGTATGCATCTATACATGTATATGTGTAAATGCACATACACACACATATGCATATGTGTCTCTGTGTGTGTCCCTACCTGTATATTCTTCTCCAACAAAAGCAATTTTCTTTTCCTGAAGACAAAGTGGGCATTGTCTTCAGTCAGTTCAGTCCCTTATTCTCCATTCATAGAAGCACAATACAGCTGGGTTCCTGATCTAAAAATATTGTGTGGTGGAGCTATTTTTACTTAATTTATCTTGATGCTGTTTGTTGCTTCCTGGAAGTTAAGAACCTGATTTCTTCCATCTTATTTACTGCAGTGTCTCATAATTGGTAGCTGCTCAAAAACTATTTGCTACATGGATGATTGGGTTTTGCCCACATCATCCAAAGTGCCTTATTTCCTTTCTCATCTCTGCTTGGAAACAGGTTTGTAGTTTGTTTGGTACAATGTTTCCACAGATGTTGGGAGGCAAGTGCTCTGTAAAGCCCCTGTGGAAAGAAGATTTATAACTGTTTATCATTTCTTCTGCTGCTTTAGTGACTTAGGGAAGAATATAATATAGCCTGAAGCAGTGTGAGACAGTAGAGCATCATAATGAAGAGTTTGAGTTTCATCTCAGCTTTTTCATGAGCACAATAAAAATAATAATAATGCCTACCTCATAGGTTTTTCAAAAGAAAAATGAAGTGATGCATGTAAAATACTTGGCAAAGAACAAGCACATAACATGCAGGTGATAAGGCGGGAATAATAATTTAAAATTTTCATTTTTAATAAATAAACTCTGTTCTAGGCAAAAATCTGAGAATTGCTTCTGCAACGTCCTTTATAGATAGAGTGACTTAATGGCTCCTTTTTGCCCCAGATGATATGATTTACATGACTGTATTTTGCATTTTGTAAATACAGAAATTTGAGTTCTATTAGCTTAAAATATTTTAAGAACAGACTATAAAAGATGTGATAGATGATGTTATTGACATGTAATATCACTTCTAAATTAACAATTCAGAGTTCCTGTCGTGACTCTGTGAACAAACCCAACTAGCGTTCATGAGGACTTGGGTTCGATCCCTGGCCTCGCTCAGCTGGTTAAGAATCCAGTGTGGCCATGAGCTGTGGTGTAGGTCGCAGGCACAGTTCAGATCCCGAGTTGCTGTGGCTGTGGCGTAAGCCAACAGCTACAGTTGCAATTAAACCCCTAGCCTGGGAACCTCCATATGCCATGGGTGCGACCCTGAAAAAGTTAAAAGATGCCAAAAAAAAATAAATTAATTAATTAACAATCCTACCAACTTAGAAACATGGGAAAGAAAAGACGTAGGAAGAAATCAAGATGCCAATCATTTTATGCATAAGGCTTTGAAGTATTATCAGAACACTAATCATTGTCATTATATAAATATTAATATTATTCTTTTTTTACACTCAAGAAGTTTTCTAGCTTGGAAAATGAATTATATAATCACACTACTCCTAGTTCTTCCTTATGCCTCCTTTATATTTAAAAGTATTATTGTGCCATCCAAAAACTGTAGAACGGGAAAATTTTTAGGATCCAAAAAACCAAGTGGTTAAACTTACTGCTTCCTTTTTCCTGTCTTAAGGAAGTAATTAATGAAGTTTTAGGTTATGCTATAGGAAAATATCTTTCTGTGTTTTAGTAATAATTGCACCTTTCCATTTTTCTTAAAAAATGATTTTTAAAGATGTGAATGCCTTTATGTTTTAATGTTGAAAACTGCATAATTTCACAACATAGTTTATAATACAAAATTGAAACTAAACTGTTTTGTACCTATTTTTTCAGGCTTGATTTTTTTTGGGGGATAACTATCACATTAAAAAATAAAGACAAAAGATAAAAAAAGACAAAGGTTAAAAACAAACAAAGGCATAATTAAATAAATAAGAATATAAATAAACATTGAGGCGTTCCCATTGTGGCTCAGCGGAAACAAATCTAACATACATGAGGACGTGGGTTAGATCCCTGGCCTCATTCAGTGGGTTAAGGATCCGGTATTGCCCTGAGCCGTGGTCTAGATCGCAGATGTGGCTTGGATCTGGCATTGCCATGGCTGTGGTGTAGGCTGACTGCTACAGCTCAGAATCAACCCCTAGCCTAGGAACCTCCATATGCCACAGATGTGGCTCAAAAAAGACAAAAATATATATATATAAAATAAACATAAGAAATGTCTAAAAAAGACCTACTTCAAAAAAATTTCTACAAAATAGTACCTAAGATGAATAGGAATTTGAATACTAATTTTTAAATGAAGCTTAACTATATATATATGTACATATATATATATACACATATTTAATTTACTCATGGCACGTCATTTTCTAAAGATATAAAAGTATATTTTATATAGTTAATCAATAATTTTCACAAATATTGTCTTCACATCAAATCCGACATTTATATAAAATTGCTTTGAAAATCTAGAACTCAGTGACTGGTACAGACAGGAGGACCTTCTCTGAGAGGTACATCTATCGTGGGCTCTATATCTTAGTTTGCTAATTACATTCTTTGTTTGTTTACCTTCCTTGTACCTCCAATCAGGGATCACAGCATTTGCTCAACTTCACCCAAAAAATCTACCATCAAGAAAAAAAGATGAAGTTGGATGGTCTGTGTAGGGAAATCCTTTGTGCGGGTGAAATGTTAATGCCTTATCCTGGACTATCTGTAACACTTGATCTTTATAAGCCATATTGCCTTTCAAACAGTAAGTGCTGGAGAGGGTTTGGGGAAAAGGGAACCCTATTACACTGTTGGTGGGAGTGTAAATTGGTGTAACCACTGTGGAAAACAGTATGGAGATTCCTCAAAAAACTAAAAATAGAATTACTACTTGATCCAGCAATCTCACTCCTGAGCATCTCAGAGAAAACCATGACTCAAAAAGATACATGTACTTCAATGTTCATTGCA
Organism: Catagonus wagneri; assembly: GCA_004024745.2. NCBI lineage: Eukaryota > Metazoa > Chordata > Mammalia > Artiodactyla > Tayassuidae > Catagonus > Catagonus wagneri. Next base: position 1,084,429 of record PVHT021183618.1, on the reverse strand, counting down.
GCACTATATACAATAGCCAAGAGATGGAAACAACCTAAATGTCCATCGACAGAAGAGTGAGTAAGGAAGATATGGTACATATGCACTGTGGCATATTACTCAGTCATTAAAAGGAAAGGAATAACGGCATTTGCAGCAACATAGATGGACCTAGAAATTATCATGGTAAGCAAAGTCAGTCAGACGGTAAGACACTGACATCAAATGCTATCACTTACATGTGGAATCTAAGAAAAGGACACAGTTCATTTCTTTGCAGAACAGATACTGACTTGCAGACTTTGAAAGACTTAGGGTTTCCAAACAAGACAGGTTGAGGGTGGGGGACAGGCTGGTGTTTGGGATGAAAATGCTATAAAAGTGGGTTTTGATGATCATTGTACAAATATAAATGTAAGAAAATTCACTGAGAAAAAAATAAATAAATTTTTTTTTGGAAAAAAGCCATATTGCTTTAGAGTTAATAAGAAAGTCAAAGTAATTATTTCCCAATCTGTTTTTCTGTATTTTAGTCACTCCTACTATGTCCAGAGATGGAAGAATTATACCTATGAAAATTGAAAATGGCCTAGAAGATACACTCTGAGCTGAGAAGCCCAGAAAAAACCCACTTCCTTAATGGTAGACACTTCTGTAACTAAGCATTCCCCTTATACTGCTTGATTTTTGTTTTTGCTTTAGTTAGTTGTCACTTGACACCAAATAGGTATTTGCATGGCTAGAAATCACCTTATTTTTAAAATGCTGTGTAGTGTTGGCCTAATTAACTTTCTCACATTATATGGCTCAATAAAAAATTTGCTTCTTTACTTACACTGAGATAATGTGCATGGTTTCCCCTATCAGTAATGGAGAATGTTGGTAATTTTAGAGATACTTTGAATTTCACAGTAAAGCACAATCTGAAGGTATTCATGTTGGGGATCTTAAAATATTAGAGCCATAGGACAGAAACAAGGAGAAAGTTACTATAAGGTATGCAGAGAGAAGCTAAAGACAGGCCACTTTACCAGACTGTGACTGTTGCAGTAGGATGTTGTTAAATACATGTCTAACAACCATTTGTTCACCTTTCTGGTTTACAAAAACCTGTACGGAATCTCCAAGCTCCAGGAAACAAATTATGATATATGTAAGTCAGTATTTTCTAAGCTATGGTATATGAGCCACTTATGAGTCAGAAAATTAATTTGGCAGTTCATAACCAATTTGAATAGTAAGAAAAGTATCAAAATTCTTTTTTTTTAGTGTATGGGAAATGCAGCTTCATAGAATTTCTGTTTTTACTATAAATATAAATTATGTATGAGATTTTTTTATTTAAAAATGACCTTGTTATTGGGATACTTTTACATTCACAAATGTAAGCCAATCATGGAAACTCTGTCCTCAGTGCTATTGATACGTTGCGCCTTTTTTTTTTTTTTTTGCCAACCTGTGGCATACGGAAGTTCCCAGGCTAGGGGTTGAAACGGAGCAGCAGCTGTCAGCCTATGCCACAGCCACAGAAATACTAGATATGAGCCACATCTGCAACCTACATCATAGCTCACAGCAACACTAGATCATTAACCCACTCAGCAAGGACAGGGATCAAACCCGCCTCCTCATGGATACTAGTCGGGTTCGTAACCTGTTGAGCCAAAACAGGAATGCCTGATATGCCTCTTGATGGAAGATGGTCATGTCCTGATCACTGATCCTCAAAGGGAGGTTTTCTAGGTGTTTTTAAATGAAAAATTAATTCCCTTATAGAAAGGAGAGCAGAACACAGGTTTTTTTTTTTTTTAATTCATCTTCCCTTCTCATTGATATATTATTGCACGTTAATGAGTGCTTATAACCACAGCAAATATCATGTGGATATTATACTTATGCTGAGAATATCAGCAAAATGATGATAAGTCTGGATACCTAACATTATTAGGTGACTGCGCTGAGTGTGTAATGGTCTATATTCAGCCTTCTTGTTAATTTATATAATAAGTCTCTGAATTGTTTAAGCCATTATTTTACTGGTATTATTTAATTTTCAGTGAAAACTGAATGATTAGAAATCTAAAGAAAGTCATGCTAAGAAAAAATTTTAAATTCTTTTTTCTGTTGTTTCCACTTTCATTGCCTTTGTCTTTTACCATTTCCCCCTCTTTTCCCAAGTCTCAGATTTTAAGTTAATATTTGCATTACTTATTTGTATTTACTTTGCTATTACTAGATAAACTTTCTCCTTTTTTAGATCTTATTTCTGTTTTGCCTTGCTTTTGGTTTTTTAATAAATTTTATTTAAGGAGTTCCTATTGTGGCTCAACTGTTAACAAACCCAGCTAGGATTCATGAGGATTCGGGTTTGATCCCTGGCCTCACTCAGTGGGTTAAGGACCGAGCATTGCTCTCAGCTGTGGTGTAGGTCATAGACATGGCTTGGATCCGGAGTTGCTGTGGCTGTGGCGTAGGCCAGCAGTTATAGCTCTGACTGGACCCCTAGCCTTAGGACCTCCATATTCTGTGGGTGTGGCCCTAAAAAGCAAAAAAAAAAAAAAAAAAGAATTGTATTTAATATCAGTCACTTCTTCCTCAATTTGATCTTGAGATTAGTACTTAATGGGATTATGGGACCCTCAGCATCAAGAATTTTGACCACCAAACCTTGGATATTATTCATCTCTATATGCTTTCTTTTATTTTGTTTTTTATTTTGTTTCTCCCCCTCCCCTTTTTTTTTCCCCAAGGGCCACAAGTGTGGCATATGAAAGTTCCCAGGCTAGGGGGTCGAATCAGAGCTACAGCAGCCAGCCTACAACACAGCAACACCAGATCCTAGTCGCGTCTGTGACCCGTACCACAGCTCAAGGCAACACCTAATTCTTAACTCACTCAGGAAGGCCAGGGATCTAATCCACATCCTCATGGATCCTACTCAGGTTTGTTACTGCTGAGCCATGATGGAAACTCCTGCTGTCCTTTTAAACGGTTCTTTCAATTTTTTTTTTTCTAAATCCTTTCCTTTGCTCTATTACTTGGTATACTCCATTTTATTTATTCTTTTTCTGTGCTTAGCAGAATCATAAGCTGTGGCCTATAAAACATATTCATTTTCATGGTAAATATAGTGAAGGTGGAATTTAATTTTTTTTTTTTTTAATGACACTTGGTTTAACAAACATTCCACTCCAAATAGTACAAAACACCAGCTGGAGACCAGCTGTGTCCCATGCGATTTTACTGCAGTGAAATCTTGCTATAACAAAATAAAGCAGATATATCCTTGAAGGTTTTGATGAACTTTGCAAATCTTCAGATGAAGTCTTTCATACTCTATATTAGCTAAAAAGCAAAAAATCCTTTATTCTCTTTGGAGAGCCATTAATTTCCCTTTGAGGCTCTGCCAAAAATTCAGTTCTCTGTCAACAGACAGAGGTGATGCTGTATTGGACTAATTTGGTCTTAATGCCACTCCTTCAATATAGATAACTAAAAGCATCCATTATATTTATATCAAAATATACTCCCTCTTAAAATATAAAAACATGAAAATATAGAAGTAAGTTATACAAAAGGAAGATTAAAAAAACTAGGGCTTTAGATATTGGAGGTTCTTCTTTGACAACAATCAGGTAAGTCATTCAACAGTTTTAAGAGGCAAATATTACATAATGATAAAACTCCTGGCATAGTAAAACTAGGAACTATATTATCTATTAAGAAGGGTAAAGGGTGATGCAGTCACATAATTTTTGGCACTAGGAAATTTAAGCTAATAATGTCGATGCCATAGATTTGTACAGGTGTCTTAGTTACGTAAAACTTAGGGAAACTAAATATAACAAAAATATTTTCCTCTGATTAATCAAAATGTGATCAAAATTGTAGAGAGCCTCTCTTTCTAGATTTCACTATAGGCCAAGCATGGTTTTTATTCATGACTATATTCTTATAGCCTACTAACTCCAGTCAAAGTCAGATAAATCCCTAATTGCTTAAAATAAAGTTGGTTTGCATAATTCTATATTTAAGCTATTAAAAAGGCACAGGAGGATAAATGAACCTGGGTCATAAGTTTTATCATAAAAAGTATCACAGGGTGCAAATGGAATACACATGAGGAACTTTTACCATAAACATTGTAGGGTATTTTTGAGTGGTTTGAGTTTAGCCCCAGTAATTTTGATGCATCCTACTTAAATAGAGTGGGTACATGTAGGAAAGGAAGGTTAGAGGTTTTCAGGCAAAACGATGACCATGAAGTAGCCAGTGATTTGTGGTAAGAATATTATATGAAAAATGTGAAGATTTTAGATTCAGTTTCTGTATAAGCAAAATGCTTTATTCTAGAAATTTAATCATTTATAAATCAATCACTTATTTCCAGCATGCCTACTGTGTACCAGGTGTCATGATAGTTTCTCTAAGCAAAGCTCTTTTCACTAGTGTTATTATATAACTTAAAATCTGCTAACGGTGCATGCTATATAAAGGTACATGCAGTTGGGTCCAAAGATCAGATACATTATTAAATGTGTGAAGAGCAAGCTTCAATTTACTTATAACTTAGGAGATAATAATAATAGCATTATTGAGAAAAATCAATAAAGTGGTAATTATGTGTGTGCATTTGTGTATGTATCTGTCATGTGCTTAAGTACTTAGGTATTTAATAAGTAATAGGTAATATGAACATCGAAGTTTGTGTTCAATAAGATTTTACAAACTACTGTTGTTTTAGTTTGATCAGTTCTTTCAGTAATAAACACAATGCCTAATCTATATTTGCTGAATGAACAGCAAATCTAAGAAATAAATGAATTATGCAGTATATAGATAAATATTTTCAACTACATATCAATGAAATAATGAACACAAAATAAAAAGAAGAGAGAAATTCCTTACTCTGAAACAACACCCAGGCTGTTTGGTATTGGCCTCCCTCTGAGACTATAAAAAAAGCCTAAATAAAATATTTTTCAAAATTACCACTTTGTGGCATTGGAAAGCATCCAAGAGAAGCAAAACTTGAGGAGGCAAGAACCTTGAGAGAATGGAATATATTAAATTGATACCTATATTGGCCAATTATTCCCCCCACCCAGGGTGTCTACTGATTTCCTATTTGGGACATAAAAAACTGCCATCTTGGAGTTCCCATTGTGGTACAGCGGAAACAATTCTGAATAAGATCAATTAGGATGCGGGTTCGTTCCCTGGCCTCGCTCAGTGAGTTAAGGATCTGGCGTTGCCTTGAGCTGCGTTGTAGGTCACAGACATAGCTCAGATCTGGTGTTGCTGTGGCACAGGCCAGCAGCTGTAGCTCTGATTTGACGCCTAACCTGGGAACCTCCATATGCCACAAGTGCGACCCTAAAAAGCAGAAACAACAACAACAAAAAAATGCCATCTACAGTTTGTGGCATTCTAGCACATGGAATCTCAGGGGCAATAATGAAGGAAGGGTCTGATATAATGGGAAATATTTCCTTTTGAGTAACTTGCTAACTCTGAGATTTAGGACAGAATAAACATGCTGGTAAACTGGTGACCACAAAGGACTCTATATGTTACACAAGTAATAGATTGAGACACTTGAACTCTATTTCCTAAGAAACTAAACACACTTACCCTAATAGCCTAACATCAAGCCTAAAACAAAAACATAAGAAATTTAATCATATATCGGCCTGTAAGATGACATTCACATTTATGGGACATTCCATATTATAAAAATATACATCATTTCCAAGCACATACGGAATATGTGGTTAGATATTCTATATTCTTGGGTTGATGTCATACTAAATTGTCTTGACGATAAAATAATTAAATCAGAAGTCAGTAATAGAGAGATGTCTCAAAAATGCCTAGATATTTATTGTAAGCAACACACTTCTAAATAATTCATGTGTTAACAGTAATGAAATTAAAAATAAAAATGTTTTGAACTGAATAAATGTGAAAGCACAAAATATCAAAGTTTGCAGATTTCACTAAAGTAATGCTGGGGGGAAATATTTATAGCATAAAATGCTTCTGTTATAATTGAGATCAGCCAAAATATGATGACCTCACTTTTTACCGTAGAAAACTAAAAAGTAGGAGCAAACAAGGTCACAAAGAAAATGCATAATAAAGTTCAGGATGGAAATTAATGAAAAGGAAAACTAAACACCAATAGAGAAAATTATTAAACCAAAAGATACTTTGTTGAGAACATCAATAAAACTGATAAACCTCTAATAGACAGATTATGAAAAAAGAGATAATATAAATAACCAATATCTGAATTGAGAAAGATGACATTACACTGATTTTACAGATATAAAAATAAAAATGAGGAGTTCCCTTCGTGGCTCAGTGGTTAACGAATCCGACTAAGAACCATTAGGTTGTGGGTTCGATCCCTGACCTTGTTCAGTGGGTTAAGGATCCGGCGTTGCCGTGAGCGGTGGTGAAGGTTGCAGACGCGACTCGGATCCCGAGTTGCTGTGGCTGTGGCAAAGGCCAGCAGCTACAGCTCCTGTTAGACCCCTAGCCTGGGAATCTCCATATGCCGCGGGTGCGGCTCTACATAAAAGGAAAAAAGACAAAAAATAAAATTAAAAAAAATGAAAATGAGAGAATATTAGAATAAATTTACATCAATAAAATTTTTAAATATTGTTAAGATATACAAATTTGTTAAAAGATACAATCTATCAAATCTCACTCAGGAAGAGCTAAGTAATCTAAATAACTGTATTTATTAAAGCAATTTAACTTTAACTTAAAATAGTGCCATAGAGAAAACTCTAGGTCCAAATGTCCTCTGGTGAATCCCATAAAACAATTTAGAAATTATTCATGCTAATTTATACAAATTATTTACAAAAGTTTAAAAGGAGAAATATATCTCAATTAAATTATTCAGTTAGGGTGGCACTATTCTCATACCAAAAATCATATAATCACATAAGAAGAAATGAAATTTGTAAGTGAATATTCTTCTTGGCCACATATATAAAAATTTTAGCAAACCAAATACAACAATATATAAAAAGGATAGTGCATTATGACTCAGTTGAGTTCCTGGAACTAAGATTAGTTTAACATGCAAAAACTAGTCATGAAATCTACCATATTAACAAAGTAAAAGAGGAAAACCATATAATAATACCGTTAGATGTAGAAAAAACGAATGGCAGCATCCAACATATAGTCAGGATAAAAACTCTAAGTGGAAAATTCAGGCAAGAAAAAGAACAAAAAATTAGCCATGGGTATACCGTATAGAGGACTTATATCCACAATACAGTAAACATTTCAAAAATTAATAAGGAGGAAAAAACTGATGAATGATTGGTACAGACATTTCACCAAAGAAGGTATACAGATTGCAAACAACCAGAGACACATCTTCTTGTTGATGTTACTGTTTAATAACAGTAGACATTAGGGAAAATGCAGAATAAAACTAGGGGATACCACAACACAACTTCTAGGCTAAGATTCACAAATACTGACCACATTCACTTTTTCAAGTATACAGGGAACTGGAATTCTCAAACACTGATTGTACAACAATTTGAGAAATCAGTTTGGAAGTTTCTAAAAAAGTTTTGAATAAAGCAACAATGTACCAGCTTAGGTATTCACTCAAGAAAAATAAAGCATATGTCCAGATAAATATTTATATGTGAATGTTCATAGCAACTTTGTTTGCACTAGCCCCCAAAATTTGAATAACCCAGATGTCAACCAATAGGTGAATCGATAAAGAAATTGTGGTGTGTGCACACGATGGAATTTTACTCAGCAATAAAAAGAGGTGAACTATCGATACACACAAAACAATGACAAATAGTATAACAACTATAATGAGTGAAAAAAGCCAGATGAAAAGGAATACATATTGCATGATGCTATTTATAAAATTCTAGAACATAATCAATAGTGATAGAACACAGATTGGTGTTTATGTAGGACCTGAGATGGGTGCTGGGAAAGAAGGGGAAGGAAAGAGGGATTATAAAGGGATATGAAGAAATTTAGGTAGATGATAGATATAGATGAAAGATGTCCATTACCCTGATTGTGGTTATGGTTCCATATACATATATGTCAAAATTTTCAAATTATATATTTTAAATATGAATATTTTATGTTTCAATTATATCTCAATAACACTATTAAAATAAAACCAAAATAAACTAATATAAAACAGGAAATCACGAGACTCACATACCTAATAAAATTAAGATAATTACTGATGCAAATATCAATAGAAAATTACCACTCAGCAATGTATACAAAGCTTCTATTCCCATGGTATGTGGCAGAAACCTGAAAGTGTTAGGAAATGTTTGAATGAATTGAAATGAATTTTACAGGTTTTTCCAGACGTTTTACATAATGGAAATAATCACGCTTAGATTAATATAGTGAAATTTGCTAGACTAAAATTACAAGGAGGAAAGTGCTATAATGATGGATAAGTATTGCAGAGAGTCAAGAAAAACTGTATGAATTAATTCTAGTATTATAAAAATAGTTTATGAAAAAATAAGCAAAAAGAAGAAGCAAATATGTATAGAGGAATGAAAACTGGAAATGTCCTATTATCACAGTTTTTCTTTCATATTTTCAAACGAACCACTTACATTTATTTTGAAATCTCATTAATGGTTATGTTGAACTTATCAGTTACCTTTTTAGGAAAAATTTGAAGCTATCCAAAACATTCCCATTATTTATTTTTTTCAATTGGGATCATCAGGAAAAGATTCTGTAATATAACTTCAGTGAGATATTTACTTTGATATTTCATGTATTGTTAAAATTTTCAAATATTACAAAAATTTTTGAGAAAAATTTTATTAAATCAATACTCATCTTTAACATAATTTTAAACATTATTTTAAGCATTTATGCTTATAAATTGAATTATATTTCCCTTTACTAAAAAAGGCATGGGATTTCTCATCTCTAAATAATATTGCAAATAAAATTCAAAGGTTACAAAACTTAAAAATCCAATTGGCTACTTAATTTTTGATTTTTATACAATTACCTTCCATCAGACTCACTACAGGGATAGGCAAAGCATGCATTACTCTTTTTGAGATTATATATTTATGTTATTAATGAATATCATGGTAACCTTTGATTCCCATTCATTTCAATCAATGAAAAATCATTATTTATCTCTAAATGGTATTAAGATAAAGTAAAATTATTGTACAAAATTCAAGTAATTTTATTTTCAACCTGATCACTGTATTTAAATAGGACCTTTGAAATTACTGTAGTGCTAGCGAACATAAGTAAAGAAGGTATTGTTATATGATATGTACTCAACTTTATATCGTTTAATTATGTACTTAAATCATATGTGTTGCATTACACATTTCCCTTGTTTGAATAAATGTGTAATAACCATTGGAAAGTTTGAAAAAATAAAGATTTATCACTTAAGAGGACCTAGAAATTACACAGCATACCTAGGATCACACAATACTTGGGTAAGGAGAGAGCACAAGCAGGCCCAGGGTTCTGCTTTTTTTGTGGCAGAGGGTGGAGGGCCTAAAGCTTTGTAGGCTTACTCTTGGTCAATTGTAAATGCAAGGGTAAGAATGTAAAGCACAGAAAGAGAAAAAACAACAAGTGGATCAAATGGTCAGTTATCAAAATCAACAAAGAGCTCTAAAACAAAGGAGCTACAGTTGGAGGGGGAGACAGAATGGCTCTTTATCTAGTCCTGTGGCTGGCAATGTGTTTACTTGAAATAGCCTTTATGAGCTGATCCCCAGGCAATCAAAGCTTAAGTCAGGCACTTGCATTATAAAAAAGGAAAAATAAGAAAAAATCAGGGTTTATACTATCAAGTCCCAAGGTGTTTTACTATTTTTTTGCTTTTTCATTCCCATTCCTTTCTCATCTTGTTTGTGTCTAACATATCACATTTTTCACATTTATTGACAGTGCAATATTTCATTTTGGAAGCAATAGACAGCTTTAGCAAACAGCTACATTTGTGATGAAGAAACAAGATAAAAATATTATCATCAAGAATAAATATACTTTTATAGCCTTTATTGAAAAATTTGAGATAGTGTTTTAAGCATGCTAATTTCCTATGCAGGATTTTTTTTTTGTAAAATTGACTTCCTCAGATGTAAACCTTCAGTATTTTCCTATAAAATTACTTAATATTTTCTACTATATGTTTATTCAAACAAGGCCTTAATAATTAGTAGTCAATCATCTCATTAGACCATATGATATACACATTGATCCCACTTCTCTGAGAATATCATTGTATCATTATGGCAGCTGTGACCTTTAGGGTTGGATACTGTAGGCAACCCACCAGAGAGGCATTTATATTACAGAGAAGAATTTATATTAAATATTTCTATTAAAGCCACTGGAAATAATATAAGGGAAAAATCTCTGAATGCAGGGAAAGTAGAATGTGTTTTTTTGTTAAGGGAAGGTATCAGGTATGAATATGCATTTTTGTTGTGGGAAAAGAAAGTAAATTTGTCTTAAAGTAAAACTGCTTATTCAGAATGGATTGAAAGTTTGGAAGAAAATGAGATACTTTTACATTGTGTGGTCAATTTGGCTAAAATTCAATTGTTATTGTAAAGTTTTCATTTCATAATATCAACAGTATGCTACATAAATTTTTTCACCTGCTAAAGGGTAAAGTTTTCTTAGAATAATGGTCTGCTCCTGATAGAGGATTATGAAAGTTTTTTTTTTTAAAGCTTTTTAAGGAATATGGCTAGAAAGAAAAGATTTTGTGTTTCATCAAAATTATTTTCTGTGCTTCAAATTGTCTTAGGTATTTGATTTCTTAAGGAAATGGCCTTCTCAATACTAAAAGAGTTAACATTTTGCTCACAAATATTAACCTTTTGTGTTTGCCTTTAAAATACTTTGAAACCTTTGGTTAAGCAGATAATTATTACTTCATAATGATCTGTGACCCTATTTGGCAAGTATCTAAAGCCTTTTAATATTTTTGACAAATCTTCTAAAACTAAATTCTAAATGAAGTCTTTTTGACCTTAAACTAATTTGGGGTGTTCCAGAGGGCACCTGACACATCTCAAAAGGTTCATTCTCTCTTATTATAAAAAAGAGTCATTAAACTAATTAGTCTCATATATGTTAGGTCACATGGGAAATCTTTTCAAATAATAAATAATGCTAAACTTTCCTTATGGATATACTTGCATGGACATATACTATTAATATAAGTATTCCAGAAATTATGTAAAATTTCTAAATGTCATTAGTCAAAATTTTTGTTATTTTAAAACCTTATGTGTCACAAAAATAATGAAATTTCCTTGTCACCAGCATCATATTGATTTCTCGTAAGTTTTTTAAACCACGGATACTTTTAAGCATTTTGTCATTTATGGAAAATTATTATTCTACTCTGATGCTTTTGCAAAAGTTCTTCATCATTGAGAAGATTCATGGAAAGGGCACTGACAAGTAGTGGATTTCTTATAACTTTCAGAAAATATCACTAAACTGGGAGGGGAATTTATAAAACTGTAAGAAAAAACTAGATTCATAAAACCATTAATAAAAGATCAATATCTACAATTAATTACATGGTATTAAATGAACTGATGAGGATAATTATAGTTTTTATGACTTTTGCTTGAAACATTGCTGGTTGTTTAAAGTTGTGTTTTCTATATTTAAGGAAACTGTTTCTCTTAGGCTAGTTATGGGTTAACAGCAATTTCATAGTGTATCTTTGTGAACAAAGATGAAACAATTACTTTTTCTGTCTTTTTCCTCCAGAATTCAGAAACTCTCAGTGAATTATTTTTATTTTTGTGACAATATATTTATTTGTATTAAGTTAAATAAGTATCTGTTTTCCTTGTAACAGAACACACTTGAAAATACGGGTTATACTGTCATATATTTGACTATAGTATTATACTTGAGAAAGACATACACAGACTCAGTTATGACCAGTCAGCTCTATATAACTAAATTTTACTTTATGGAGCCTATAAATCCTCTTGGGAAACAAATCAGCTTGGTACCTTGCTTACAAGGTTTCAGTAGCCTTATAAGGTGAATAAAGAAGATCGCTTCCTGGCAGGAACCTCAGAAAAGAGAAATTCACCCAAATCTACATGTACTGCAGGCAAATTCTGAAGTCAAGTGTTTGGCTTGACTTTCTGGCCTCAGGAGGCCTTTGAAAGTTCAGTTTGAATTTTCTCATGAAAAGTTAGAGAAAAATAGAATTAAAAAAGCCTGTATGGTCAATCAGTATTCGTCTTGCACTTCTATAAATAATCAGACCATGTTTATTAAGACCAGACTTTTTTTTTTTTTTCCTCTTAATGGATTTTATTTCAATTATAGGTGTGTATAAATCATCACAAGTCAATTTTACAGATTTTTTATCCCAAACCCCCAGTGCATCCCCCCACCCCCCCAGATTGTCTTATTTGAAAAACCAAGGTTTTCCAAAGTCTGTGAGTCATTGTCTGTTCTGTATGGACCAGACTTATTTTTAAAATTAATCTTATTTTGATTATCTCTGATAGAACTCAGGTGACTGTGGAGAGAAAAAATACATATATATATATATAAAGCATATATATCAAGTATTTATATATATATATATATATATATAAAATATATATAAAACCCATATATATGTATGCTTCAATGAAAAACTATATACATGTATGGATATTAGATTTTAGTACTGTCGATTGTCTTTGAAGTTTTGTTTTCTGTCTATAAACTGGACTGGATACTAACTTCTACCCATTTCTTCTAATATTTGGCTACAACTCTCCAAACTAATGTTTCCAATATTTTTCCCATCCTTTGAACTTGGAATCTTTAAGAATAGAAACTGCCCTTTTCCCAAAGCCATGAAGGCTAAAGTGGGGCAACTTGATATAAACTTCAGAGAAATTACCACGACAGCCCATGCATGTGCAATCTCCATGCCTGTTGCTGTTTGGGCTACTCACAAAGATCACCAGAGACATTCAAACTTCAAACCAGCACAATCTATCAAGTTGTTACCATCTTCTCTCACCCCATCTGAAGATGCTTCCAACCCGACATCTAGAAATGCTGACTGGATGCCTTAAGAACTCAGAAACTGGGATTATAATCTGCCCCAATCACTCACTTTTTTTGTTTGTTTCTATACAAATGCTTCTTATTAAATACCTGACACAAACACTTTTATCAAATGGGCCTAAATTGGGAAATCCACTTGCTTCACTGCCTCCTAAGATGAGACACAACCCTTTAAATGAACTGACTTATTCTCAGGACTAAGACACTGATTTAATGAGATATGGAGAAACCTATCAACTCAGGACTGGTTAAAACTGATTTACACCAGATGGTCCAAGACACTAAAATATTCCACCTCATTACCAACATCTTTAAACATATTCTTAGGACCACTGAGATCACTCGACTATTTTCCCAAGCTTTAAGCACTGGCTATGAAAAAAATTTCAGACTATTCCTTATATAATTATTAGGACTGCTGCTATAACCCTATTTAGGTGTGTAATTTCTAGTTTACCGCATACTCTACCTTTGGCTTTTAGCAAATCAGCTCCCCAGGCCATTAATCATTAATGTCTTTGACTCTTGCTACAGCATAAAGGTGGATTGTAGTGTAATTCTGACAGCTAAGGGCTTTTCTTTTTTGCAATGCAAGTGCCTTACTTAAGCTTTGATTGCTGAGGCATTCACTTCACAGAGACATTCATTTCAGAGACTGATATCTCGAATAAACACACTGCCAGCCACAGGACTAGATAAAGAGCTAGGCTGTCTTCCCCCACTGAGGCTCTTTTGTTTCAGAGACTTTGGTTGATTTTGGATAACTGAGCATTTGGATCACTTCCCCTTGTTTTTTTTCTCTTCCCATGCTTTAAATTCTTGCTCTTATGTTTTTAATTAATCAATAAAGAGCCCATGAAACCCTGGGCTCCCACTTTTGACCCCAGTAAAAGCAGAACCCCAGGCCTGCATGCCCTCTTTCTCTCTCTCTCTCCCTGTGAAACTTACCTAACTACCTGTGTGGTCTTAGGCGTGCTATGTAATTTCCAGACTCTGTGAGTAACAAACCTTTATTTTTTGAAAGTTTACTAATGGTGTTGCTGATGAGCACCTTGCAATCATATTAAGAACCACAAGGGCCAGTCCAACCACAACACTGTTTACTGGAAGGATGAGACTGGCAAAAAACACATATGAAATTTCACAAAACTTTAAAAATGAGTTTTGTATATTGTCAATCTATTCTCCAGTGGTATGATATTCAGTAGAGAATACAAAGTATTGTTGTTGATAAGCTTTTAGTATTACCTGTCTTAGCAGGGGCTTTTGCCTTTAACACCGAAGCTTTGGAAAAGCAATTTGCTTTGTGGAATAAATAGGAATAAGCACAACCTAGACAGAAGAATCCAATTTTGTCCTCAGATAGGCACAAAGCTGAATCCCTTACATTTTAACGACTGATAGCTTCTATTTCTTTATACAAGCATTATGTGAGCAATAAATAAAACTGCCAACAGAAGCATAATCCAGCTTAGAAGCACTAGTAACATCCTCTAGGTGGGCAGTTCTCTACATAGGCATATATTGGATTCAAGTCCAGAGAAAAATACTATAAGCCCATTGATTTCTATACAGTACTTCTGTAATAAAATGAACAATATTATATTTGCCAATATGTTCTTAAAGAATAGCACTGGATTTATGAAAAATAATTCCTTGACAAACTGTATGTAGTAGAGCCTGAGATTCCCAAGGTAAAACATTTCTTTCTCTAGGACAACATGATGAATGCATTATATGTATATGCCTGAGAGAGAGAGAGAGGGAGAGAGAGGGAAGGAGGGATAAAGGAAGGATGGGAATACAGTGAAAAGAGCAGAGAGTGACTCTTACGTAACTATCTCTGAGTCCTCACTTCTTTAGTAATTTTATTAAGAAATGTTTGTTAGAAGGTGTTCTTGTGGAAGCAAATGAAATAAGTCAATTTCACAATTAAAGAAATTACCTAGTAGTAAATGCAGTCAGGTGTAAAAAGATTGAGTAAACAAGGAAGTCATGGGTAGATATTAAAGAGATTTGCAGAAATTGAGAAAATGGTACAAAACATAAGGAATTGGAGTTGAGGATTAGATCAATTTTATAACTTATGGATCTTTTTAAAGAGCTACCTAAAGTGACCACTGTAAACTACATTATATTTTTATATTGAATAATTCAGTTTGTGACATAATTTCATTTGGTATTATGGTTTTGACCTCTTTAAATTGAAAAATTTAATTGCCAGCTCCTGCACATGTGAAATCAATTTTGTCAGCATAGGTAATTATTTAATAAGGACTGGAAACCAGTTTGGAAAGGGGGAGTGTCCTTCAAGATTTAGTATTTTTATTATGCATATTTATATTAATGAGATGAGAAAAATTGAAGTAGCATATTACATTTTTGTTTCAAAGTGAATAGATGTATACCTATTATGGATCTCAAATTCCTCTCTGTATTCCAAAGTAATCTAGGAGCTAAGCACATGGTTTTCAGCTCATGGTTTCATTTTATGCTGTAGGCCACAATGAGTTTAACTCTTTTCCAATGGAAAGGAAGACAATGTTTTCATGTAATTAAATCTTAAAGAAATGAGCATTAAGGCACTGATACTGTTTTGGTTCCAGTGTCAGGCTTACCAATAGGGCCTCACAGTTAATTAAAAAAACTTAAATCCCTCAATTTCCAAAGCATATTAATTACTTAAAATAAAATGTGGTAGTGAGGTCAGTGATGTCTGAAAGGTACTAGTAGAGGGAATTTGTTTTTTAAAAGACACTCTTATTTATCTTATTTCTCTTCTATCTTTTTCTTTCTAGCTATACCCAAATGACTAAATCTGTTTTCCAATGAAAATTAGGGAATATAGTTATTCATAGACATAATAGCATTAAAACTGATATGGTTATTATTAGCAATATAAAGGTATTATTATGTGTCAGTGTTAGTCTAGTTAGAATGCTAGTCTACAGTGTGATGGTGTGATATTTGAATAATAATACTAATTATTTTGAATTTATTATTGTAGTGTTATGAGTTTATAAGCCACACATTTAACTGAATATTTATAAATATAATATTTTCTACAATTGTTTTAGTTTAGTTGTTAAATCTGGCACTGTCAATTCATTTAAAGGCAAGGAAATATTTTCAATGAGTAAAGCTTGCTGTAAATAAAAAATTTATACATTCTATTTTTTTCCCTTTTCTATCTACTGCCTTCATATCTAGTCATTTTAGACTTGATGGTATTTCCTTTCTCACTCCAGGTTTTAACCTGTAGATTCTAGAGTCAAACAGATATGTGTTTGAATACAACCCCCTTTACTTACCAGCTAGGTGTCTTAGCAAAATTATAAATCAATTCATTTGTATCTACTTACCATAAAAAGGCTTTAGGGTTATACAAGTAAATTACAAATATTTTTAAAGAAGTACTTTCATTATGTGAGAAATAATATTCATACTTTTTTTTAAGAAATATAGATTTGTAGTATCAACATAAACATTAACTCAACTAGGAATTAATCAAAGGAGTGCAAGGCCTGGTTCAGAAAAGAGTATGTCATTTACAATCACTAGATTCAGAAAAAAAAATATCAAAGGCATAAGCAGAGACTCAGGTCTTGGTCAACTTGATTAGAAAGAGTTCCAGATGGAATTTAATGTATGTCTGTAAGACTAAAATTTTGGAATGACTTAATATAAATTATGTCTGTAAGACTAAAATTTTGGATTTATTTATTTATTTATTTATTTATCTATCTATTTTTTGTCTTATTTAGGGCCGCAACCTCGGCATATGGAGGTTCCCAGGCTAGGGGTCTAACAGGAGCTGTAGCCACTGGCCTACGCCACAGCTACAGCAACGCAGGATCCGAGCCGCGTCTGAAACCTACACCACAGCTCACGGCAACGCTGGATCCTTAACCCACTGAGCAAAGTCAGGGATCGAACCCGCAATCTCATGGTTCCTAGTTGGATTCGTTAACCACTGAGCCACAACGGGAACTCCTGGAATGACTTAATATACTCTTTCAATTCATATCAACAACATTGTAGTCTTAGTTGGCCTATTACTTCTTTCTGAGTACTGTGGTCATTGAAGAGAGGAACTTCTCTCCAATCATGCCAGAATTTGTACCATTAGAGTCAAACAATTCAAGCTCATATTTCATAAGAGGTTTGCTTCTTTTTATCTTTTGGTGAATTACCTCTTCTTAAATGACAGTAGCCTCAGAAGTATGTTCATGGGTTCATGGTGTCTGATGGGCTAATCAATAGTGGCTCTATTTTTATTATCATCATTTAATTCTCTAATCCTGAACAAGAAATTGGCCAGTATAGGCTTTGCTTACTTTATCCCTCCCTTACTTCTGGAAAGCAAAATGTTTAGGTAGCATAATTCTTATAAAAACACTACGAAGCAAGCAACTTTAAAACAATGAATATATTCAAGTATACGAGTAAATTAAAAAAAAATCTGGAAATACTGAAAGTTCAGAAAATTATAAAGCTTAATAGGCAACAATTTTAAAATCACTTATATTGATTTCCAAAAGTTAAGATGTTAGAATATTCAAATAATAACAAACAAAGGGAGTATTACTACAGAGAGGCCTACCAGGGCAACTCACATTTCAGCCAATAAGAACTTAGAAAAAACTGTCACATTTTTGCTGAATGCATCACAGTGTAATTGTTACTATCCTAATAGTAGATCAACCTCAAATTTGTGTGATAATTATAAAGGTATCAAAAACTACTTTTAAAGTCTAGAACAAAGCACATTCCAAAGTAAAAAAAATAAAAAATAAAAGACATTTGGACATTAAAAAAATTACTGCATCACAATAAGAGAAACTGAAATTTCCTTTCAAATTAACAATACTTTTTAAATAAGAATGCACAAAGATGAAACTATTCATTCTTAGGTATTTACTACTACATATATTAATTGCTAATATATTTTAGGAATTGGACATGGTATGTACAGATTTTCTTAATCTACAGTTATTTGTCCAACCAATAGTGGATGTGTGTGTCTCCTTTGCCAAGTAAAAACTAACTTTCTTTGCACATTAATGTGCCAGACAAAGGGGATGAAGCGCAATTAATCTAGTCCAATCCTGATCCTTTATGCCTTGTTTTTAGTCTCTCTTGTGCAATTAAGTGTTCTCATGAGATTCAGTTCTGGCCAATGAATCATGAGAATGTTGCTAGTGATCTCTTACATTATTTTCTCCATGATCATAGGGAAAAAAAAGGTATATTGAGAAGTCTTGCATCACTCTGATTAGCTCTTATACGTCTGTGTTTGAATAGGACTGTGTAAGGAAATAAGTCTGGAGATTTTGCAGCCACTTAGCAACCCTCAGGGAAAGATTAAGAGAATTTCTGAGGTCACTTAGTAGTCACTAAACTGCCTTCCTCTAGACTACATTTTACATGAGATGCTTAAATATTTTCATATTTATTGTCTTAAGGGCATAACATACATTATGGTGAGGAGAAAATAAAAACTAGAGGTCACCTAATTATCTTCTAATAGGTGCCTTAAACAGAATGCATGCTACTTCATTAAAACAGAGTTTTAGGAATTTAATGGATACGTGTTTATGATGCATGGCTATGAGAAAAACACAGAATGCATCATTTTATAGAAATACTACTCTAACCATGTAAAAACCACATAGAAGAAGTGAGAAAGGAAATATGGCTGTAGATAGTGGAATTATGAGTGACTTTCTTTCTCAGACTTCCTTTTATTCTCATAATTCCTAAAATCTTGTTTATGAGTATATGTTATATTCTCATATATTATAACCAATAAAATAAGCCAAAGATCAATTGCTATCAATGCTACTCAGAACTGGTATATTTAGCTTACTACACATAAGTGAGAATAACTAAAATTTTTCAATCTATTATAATTGATTATTATAATAGTGTAATATCATTGCAAAGAAAAATGTCAGGTTTAGAGGTCTCTTTTTAAGAGATCAGAAAAAAATTTTTAAATAAAATATAAACCAGGTTGTTAATTTTAAAATGTATTAATATACCAGTTTGACTTATAAGCAACAACATATTTATCTATGAATCCTAAATAAATGATGTTGCTATGTTAATCCCAATAAAGCCTCTTTGAAATATGGTCTTAAAAAATAGCACAGACAGTCACATTATACATTAGCTCTTTAAAGGACATAATTTTATTTAAAAGGGCTAAATATTTAACGATACTATGTACCACAGCTGTTTCTAGGATTTTTTTCAGACATTTAATATACATTTTATGTTTCCTTCACTTTGCTTTTCATATCATAATATCATTCATTGTTGAGATTGGAGAATAACTTCTAAAGATTTCAGTCACCATTTGGAGAAAAACCATTAATGCACTTGATACTTGAAAGCGCACCAACTCTGAAAGTGAGATGCTCTGGGGGAGTATTAAATGTTCTGTACTGTACAAGAGGTTGACATCATCCTGGGAATGTTGCCAGCAGATATTTGAAGTGTCAAATGCTAAGGAATTTTAATGTCTGCTGACAGTCTCTGATTTCTCTTACTCTGGCAAGTGTATGAAGAGTCTGAGTATAAAGAGTAAACACATTTCAGAGTTCAAAAATGCTTTCCCAGTATAAGAGTTGAAATGGCTAATATTCATTTGCATTTACTAAGATATCATTCTAGAGCACAGAAGAATTACTCCAAAATTTCAGGTGTAATAAAAAATTGTATAAGATTTTATAAAACAATAAACATTAGTATTAAAATAATTTTAACATTTCATAAAATAATTTTGAATGGAAAGAAATCTTTGGAGTTTATCTCACATCAAATCTCATTTTACAAATGAAGATACTGAAATATATTCTTAGTGATTTATCCAAAAATCTTATATACCTTGTGTAATAATTTTTGTATTATACCATGATTATAAAGTTTGATCATATTTTGACTTTTTTAAATGAAATTGATTTTTTTCTCATATCATTAGACACCAATAAACAGGGAGTTCCCTTTGTGGCTCAGCAGTTAATGAACCCGACTAGGATCCATGAGGATGAAAGTTTGATCCCTGGCCTAGCTTGGTGGATCTGGTGTTGCCATAAGCTGTGGTGTAGGTTGCAGACGCTGCTTGGATCCCCTGTTGCTGTGGTCTTGGCGTAGGCCAGGGTCTGTAGCTCTGATTCAACCCCTTAGCCTGGGAACTTCCATATGTTGCAGGTGTGGCCCTAAGAAATAAAAACAAACAAAAAACAATAAACAAATAACCAACCAAAAGCAATGTCAAAAGCCTAATGATATACTATGCAGTTGCCTTATAGTGCTGTGCATATTCTTGTGGTAGTAAAAAAAATGAATTTTGACACAATCTCAGCCTATTATATAAATGTATATTATCGTTTACTTTCGCACATGTGATGTATCTCTTGCTTAATTTAAAAACTTTTCCTTTGTAATATATTACTGATTTTGCATATTCAATATCTGTGTGAATAAAGAAACATAAAAAAAGGAAAACTAGTCATTGTCTTACAAGACAATGACCTCAGATTCCAGTTGCTAACTTATAAACTGAATTACTTTCTTGGATTTTTTGAAAATTTTAAATCTATTTAATATGAACCATTAGTAGATTGGTGTACACATTAATGTTCAAAGTACATTTTGTCACATGGAATATGAGTGTAATATCAAATGGAGTGCCAAGTCTCTCATCACAAATGAATTTGCCTGTACAGCCTCTACTTCATTATATTCTTATAATTTCAGAAGACACTTACAGGAATGGCCACTAAAGCTACAATGTAAATCACATGCACTCACACACACACACAGAAAGTTACACACATTTAAAAATGAAGCAACTTTATTTTAAAGATGGGAAAGTAAACAAGGCTTATTTTTCTGTAAGCTAACGTAAGACTTTTCCCCTCCATCAAATGTTTGAAAATAGCTGTCTTTTTTCAAAAGTTTAAGGGATTCTCCCCATCTAATTAACATATTTATCACTTCACATATTTATCTTTTCTTCGTGAGAAATTTAAGTTCTACTGTCTTAGAAAATTTCAATTCTACAGTATAGTTTTATCAATTGTAGCTGTCACGTTTCACCTTAGAACCTCAGTTCTTGTTTGTCTTAGGGCTGAAAATAGCTGTTTTTAACAGGGCTTTATTCATTATACTTTCACATTGTTTTTGTTTATAATTTTCTGGCCACTTTTTATTTATCTTTACTACCAGTGATAAACTTTGCTCAGAAAATAATTGCTGAAAGTTCAAGTGCCAGTAATTATTTTCTGATCAAAGTTTATCACTGGTAGTAAAGATAAATAAAAAAATACTACTAAGCATTTTTAGTACAAAAATACTAAGTATTTGTATTACAAAAATACTTATTTCTGCTAAAATAGTATCTTTTAGTACAAAAATACAAATAAGTATTTTTCTTATATTAAAAAGTTGCAGTTGTGCTGGATGAATAAGTTTTAGAGATCTGCGGTACCACACACTACCGGTAGTTATAAATATGGTATCATGCACTTCAAAATTTTTTTAAAGGATAAATATTTCATGTTAAATGTTCTCACTACAAAAAAAAAACAAAAAAACAAAACAAACAAACAAAAAAACTGGGGATTTCCCACTGTGGTGCAGCAGAAACAAATCAGACTAGTTATCCATGAGGATGTGGATTCGCTACCTGGCCTTGCTAAGTGGTTCAGGGATTTGGCATTGCCATGAGCTGTAGTGTAGGTTGCAGACGCAGCTCAGATCCCATGTTGCTATGACTGTGGTGTAGGCGGCAGCTGTAGCTCTGGTTCGACCCCTAGCCTGGGAACTTTCATATGCTGTGGATATGTCCCTCAAAAGAAAGAAAAAATCAGAACTGAAACAAAACAAAAGGACATGAGGAAACCTTGGGAGGTGCTGGATATGTCTATTACCTTGGTTATGGCAATGAGTTCATAGTGTTTGTCTATGTCCAAACTATTTAACTTGTACACATTAAATATATGCTGTTGTTTGCATATGAAGCATACCTCGTAAAGCTGTTAAAAAAGAATTAAACAATTAGATCCTTGTCCCTTGGATTTTCTTGACTGATATGTGAGTATGCCATTGGAATTTTTTTTTTTTTTTGCTTTTGCTTTTTAAGGCTGCACCCGTGACATATGGATGTTCCCAGGCTAGGGGTTACATCAGAGCTGCAGCTGTTGGCCTATACAACAGCTCACAGCAACACTGGATCCTTAACCCACTGAGTGAGTTTGGGGACTGAATCCACGTCCTCATGGATATTATCAAGTTCAATACCACTGAGCCACAATGGGAACTTCCTCCATTGGAATCTTAATCAATACAAATCAAAACATGTCTAAAACTGAATTTTTGTTATGTACCAACTCCTTGAACTTGTCAGGTGTGTAGACCTTTCTGAACTAAGAAACAATCCCCAAATCTCAGTAGCTTGAAAGTGGATTCTCACTGTTGGGTGTGGAACTTTGTTTCACACAGCCTCCTTAGGAACCAGGACTTCATGGGCCATTGTCAAATGCTATGACAGACAGATAGCCGTGTACACATATAGCAAATGTCATATCACTAACACTTTGGCCAAAGAGAGTCTTTTGCCCATGCCTAACTTCAAAAAGAATGGTATGTTTAATTCTATTTTATTCTTAGAAGGAATAACATCAGAGTTTTCCACTACTGTTTCCCCCCAATATTTGAATCTTTTTTTCTAGTGCTTTTAATAAAGAAAGTGTTTTTTCTAAAAGAGAATAAAGGAATTCAGAGTTGGCATACTGTCTTTAAAAAGTATAGTCTAGCAGAATTTTGAAACATCTGGCCCTGAGATTTGAAAAATATTAATTCAAATGCTTATACTTTTTGTTTGGCTTATACTTGTGTCTTTGAGAAATTTATTTAATATCTCTAAACCTCGGTATCCATCTCTGAAAATATGCTAGTATTTTTCTGCCATATAGAATGAAAATTAAATATGATAACCAATGAAAAATGCATGACACATGGTTTATACATTCCAACATGATGCTAATACGTATTAGGCACTAAAGTGACAACTACTATTATTTAATGGTAATTATTATAATAATGAATATATTTAATCTACAATGCACCAAGGAATATATAGTGGATCCATGATTCTAGACTGGATTATTCATGACCACAATACAGTACATTGGACAGTTTAATTCAAAAAGTGGTTCTTTAGTTGTTATTATATGGAGAGCATTTATTAGACACAGAGAGCACAAAGATAAGTAAGATCTGGTATTAGCCACAATTTCAAGTGAACTTTAAAACACAATTAAGTGCTGTGATAATTATGTTAAAGCTCAAAAGAGAAAAAAGGAAGAGGTATCTAACATGGCTAGCTGAAGAAGAGATTAGTAAACTGAGAAAACCTTGTTGAGAAATATAAGACAGAAGATCACAGACAGATGGATATATCTGTTGCTGTATTCTATGTTATCTATCATCTATTTCCCTTTCTTTGGATTTCCAGCTAGTGTGATGCATAAGGATTGCGATCATCAACTGTGATAACAGCATAAGTATTAAAATTCAGTCAATATAGGGCATATTTGGAATCTCATAAAAAGCAAAAAAACGGGAGAAATATAAAGAAGGAACTTGAAAATAACATTTGCTAATTTTGTAGAAAAGTACCTAATTTGCAGTTAGGTACTTTTCTACAAAATTAGGTGGCGAGAAGAGGTATCACCCTCTTTTTATCTAAACTGATCTTAATGTCATATTCATGTATTAAAATTATTATTTATACTTAATTTTATATATATTTATATTATACAATAGTAACATGAGTCCCTTAATATGCTCGAGAGACTAATTCTCTAGATAATAGGGTTTCCTTCAATTAGTCATCAATGTGCTGGGAAAAGCAGTGGTGTTGGATGTCAGAGGTTGTCATATATCCAAATCTTATTACTATTTTTTGCTGAAGAAAAGAATTGACAATAATAAATCTGGAAAAAACTGTGGATGAATGGACTTGTGGATTTTGATTTGACCAAACATTTTCAAATTATTTTGAGTATCTTGGTTTCGGCAAAATACTTTGTCAAGGAACATTTCTCTTTGCTTTATCTGGTTAAACAAAACTGCAAACATATGGTCATAATTACTCATATACATCTTAGGAAAACATTAGTATAAAAAGTTTATGAATTCTGTATAGATTTATGAGTTACATCCCTTTACTAAAGTTTTTATAACATTTTAACTGGGAATTGGGATTTAAAGAATGAGAGCATTTAAGCTATTTAGAATCTATTGAAGTTCAATAAGATGGAAAATGATATGCTCATCAAATAATATATCCATGGATTTTCATATGTACAATAATTTTGAAGATGATTCATGAGCCAGTATGGCACAATGCAAGGAAAATTTAAGCTGGAATCACAAAACATGAGTTGAAATCCAGATTCTGTTTTTTTTTTTTATTCTCTAAGTTTCAGTTTCTCATCTATATAATATAGATATTGATTTGTACTCCATAGAATTGTTCTGAACATTGCTAGTAAAACGTATTAAAATAATTCATGAGTCTTTGTACAAGGAGAACATATATGAAGTTCTCTTTGAATGAAATGTTATACCATGGAGATTTTGTGGGTTAAAATGTAATATTATACACTATAAATCTTCTTTTCATTGTTTCAATGTTCTGTCTATCTGTCATGTTTTATACTAAGATTTTCAGAGCTGGAACCATTGATAGTTTTATATCTTCCTCAGATGGATAGAATCCATAGCCAACTAAATTCTTGTGTATTAATAGACTGGCTTAATAACTATTCAGTGGTCACCTCCTTGTCCCTCTTGGATATCTTTGCAACAAAGTTTTACATAGAGCAGAATACTGTGTACTGATTACTGAGGTCAGAATAGGACTCCAACTATACAGAAAATAGCAACGTTCATCACAAGGATAACCACCAGGAATTGAATTATGTTGCATCCTAGTGTCTGAGTCACCAAGGAAAACACAACACAGCAAGCAATGGCTGGAATAATGCTTTTACTCACATTAGAGATGAGACAGAGCAAGATCAACTCCAATGTAATGTGTTAAGTCCCTAATGACTAGCAGGTGTCCCTTACATGCATCACTCTTATGCCCCAGCAGAAGGACCCTGACTGTTCCTCTGTGAAGTCTGGACTACTAAAAGCTGGGGATACACCTGAGGTTAAATGACACACACACTTGAGTAAAGCAAAGGAACACCCACTGAATACAAAATAGGAAAAGATATTCCCGCATAAGGTGACAAGCCTCGCAAACTTAGTGGGCTCTTTATTTCTTGGTAAGGAAATGTTCAGGCTTGAAGCTCATTCTTACTGAATGGGCTGAATGAGGATCGACAGATCTGTACATGAGACTCTTTCACAATAATTTAAATAATATTTCAGTCAATAAAAAAATGTAATAACACATAACAGGAAATTAAAAAAAAAACAGGTTTATCACCAAGAGGAGCAAAAAATACATTTCACACGATACATTTAGAGAATTCAGATATTTGTGTATCTCTTTTAAATATGCATTTTTCAATCATTTACAAAAGCTTGTCAATGAAGCATACATTAAATTTAAACCCCAATTTAGACGACATAAATTTAATTTTCAAAAACATGTTTTCTTGCTAAAGGGTCTAACCTGAGGAAATTACAACATTCTTCTTTGTATCTTTTTCATGAGTGTAACCCTCATCAACATCACTGAACTCCCATTGACTTCAATATTCACAATTTAATTGAAACCTCTGCATGCCCAACTCCTACTAATATAAAGTGAAGAAAAAAAAAATAGTTTCAGTGGGAGTTATGTGAATGTACAGATTGCAGGCTGGAGCCAAAGTTGTTATTCATTTTCACAGTTTTGATGAACTCTCAAATGAAAAATCAAGCTATTATTTTAAAATTAATATAAGAAAAATAGTATAACCATTTCTACTGCACACATGCTAGGAGTGAGATGAAAGTTAAAATCCTTATTAAAACAAAATTTTATTTAGAATGCATACTAAACATAAAGCCATGTTTAAACCATGAACTATAAAAAATTTAATTAATATATTTTATTGAGCAAATTCCTACTTAGTTTAAATTTTCTTAAGACATCAATTACATTCATTTTTAAAATTGTGGAGACTTGCACTGGTAATTCCAAGTGTTCTCTTTAAGATTCAAAAGAATATAATTTATTTTTTGTGAAGGAGAGTCATTAGTTTTGTTACAAGTAACATGGTCAAATACAGACAAAAGCTAAAAGACAATTTCAAATATGAAACCCTTACTGACGTAATTTATAAAGGCAAAGGACCTGAAGAAATTTAAGTCATGATATATTGACACATGATATCTTGATTTAAAAAAATAATTAATACTATTAATTATTCCTTTTAACTTGGATAACATTTGCTTTACATTATTACTTTAAGATGCACACTAATCTTTGAATAAACTATATGCAGAAAACTGATAACACAAAACTTAAAATTCTATCTTATATCAAACCAATGCTGTAAACTTATTAATATGTAATTTTAAGTATATTTGCCAAATGAAAGATGCTTTGTTTACTTAATGGTTAGGAACCAAGTCATTTATAGAAGAAAAATGACATAACATTATTTCTGAGGGACTCTTTTACTCAAAAGAGCTAAAGGTATTATTAAGAAGTGATAGGATTTTAATGCACTTAAAGAAATAATGAAGTAGAAAAATGATAATTGGCAACTTAACAGAAAGAGGAAAATTTTCTGATTGAAAGATCATAATTGGATGTATATATTAAAACAAATACAAACAGATACTGTTTTCCCTGAATATTCATATTGAGTTATTAAACCACTTAATTTTTCCAATAATACATTTTTCTAAAAAAATAGATATGGGAAAAGAATCTGAAAAAGTATGGATATATATATGTTTATAACTGAATCACTTTGCTGAACAGTAGAAGTTATCACAACACTGTAAATCAACTACACTTCAATAAACCTTTAAAATTAAAAAAAATAAAAAGAACCATTACTCTGAAAGCTGTGTGTGGAGCATTGTTTGTTTTCATGAGATACACCTCTATCTTGAACATTTTCTTCCCTATAAAAACCAACATATGTAATAGAATTAGCCTATAATGCACTATCGGTAAGGCTTTATAGTTTTTTTAAAAAATTTTCCTACAGTTGCCTTTACTCTTCTACTTTGTAACATCAATCCTAATTGCTGGAAATCCTTGTTCAGATATGGTTTCCAGCTATTGATGCCTTGGAGTACATCCTGCCTTAGAAATCAAAGGATCAGGAGATCCTGTTGTGGCTCAGAGGTTAACGAATCCGACTAGGAACCATGAGGTTGTGGTTTCGATCCCTGGCCTTGCTCAGTGGGTTAAGGACCCGGCGTTGCTGTGAGCTGTGGTGTAGGTTGTAGACGCCGCTTGGATCCCGCGTTGCTGTGGCTGTGGCGAAGGCCAGCAGCTACAGCTCCTGTTAGACCCCTAGCCTGGGAACCTTATATGCCACCGGTGTGGCCGTAGATAACGCAAAAAGACAAAAAAAATAAAAAAATAAAAAGGAAATCAAAGGGTCAGAACCAAGTGTGATGATCTTGTATGTTAAAAAAAATGTATGCTATAACCATTAGCTCTATTAATCTCAGGTCAGCACACCTGAAACCTACAACTAACTCCACATCCCAAATAAAAGCCTGCTAGCATAAGACAAATAATTCCCCTGAGGACGGAATTTCTTCAGAAGATGTAGTTTATCTTAAATACATGCTGATGATTCAAAGAAACTGTAACATCTAGTTAGCTCTTTCCAAAGTAACTAATTACAAACAGAAGTTAGAGCAGAACA
This sequence comes from Catagonus wagneri, assembly GCA_004024745.2. NCBI lineage: Eukaryota > Metazoa > Chordata > Mammalia > Artiodactyla > Tayassuidae > Catagonus > Catagonus wagneri. The sequence goes on along the minus strand of PVHT021183618.1, from coordinate 1,056,410 downwards.
TTTTGTGAAATGTTGGAAAATAGACCCGTAATTCACAATTTCAGAGCATACACGTTGAGTTCATAGTTTTTACTGAGTTTTCATGAAGACTCAACAAATAATTGAAATAATTTATGAAATAGTTTATTGCTTTCCTTGTTTCAAGTTTTTAAAGCAACGGAAGGAAGGGAATAGAGTCTCTTATATAGAACTAAATCTTGAACTGCTATATAAACATAGATTGAAGGTAGATAAAATTCCCATGCAAAAAGCCAAAAGTCTGGTCAGAGGAATAAATAGTAAAAACGAGTCCAATGCAGTTTGTTGTGGAAGCCATTACAGCAAAGAGAGCTCCTCTCAAATCAGGACCTGGCTCAGTACATGACAATTTCTTGGTATAGGGAGGAAATGAAGAACAATTCTTAAGTTTTATGAAGCAGTTATAAAAATTATTAAAAAGCTGATGTGTTGCTTCATTAAATCATATTGCTCATAGAGCTGACTGTTGCCAAAGATCTAACACTGACTCTCAAAAAACAGTAAAATCAAGCACTTTTCTCATTGGGACCAGAAATCTTCTCAATATTTTTACTTGGAGATCATAAGCTTATATGCTTTGGCCTGGTCCTTTAACTCTGAACTAGCTGTAAAAATCTCCTGTAACCATTGGCTTTGAAGCATTTTCACACGCTGCTCACAATGGCTTAGATTCACTACAGAGTCTGGTAAAATACTTTAACATGATGTTTTGTTTTGTTTAGTGTTGAGTCAATGAAGTCAATATTCAAATATAGTTTAGTGTTAAAATTAAAACCCTATAATAGTAGGATAAAGTTTCCTGAGTTGCAATGTTTCCTATGATATCAAAGACTTGACTACTAGGCTGCCAGTTGTAAGTTAAAACAAGGATTGTAACAGGCTTAGTATGTGCAGTATTTCTATCATTTAGCACTGTCATATGGGATCCCGACTCTGAATTTGTGACGGTGCCTCCTGAGACTACCAACATGTTAGATTATTGGAAGGAAGCAATGTGGCAAATTTTATTTAGTTTGAATCACATTAAGACTTGGATTCATTTCTGGACTGGACTATGGACGGTATTTCACTGGCAGCATTTAACAGGGAGCATGACTGACATTGGACCATTCAAAAGGCCTCTCACTGCATGGCTTCTCCAGTGTCACTAAGAGTGGGACCTAGAGGCCTGAAAGTTATTTCAGAATTCATTATTATAAACTATCTTGATTCATTGTAATCAATAAAGAAATCAACATGGAAATAACATGTATCCAGACAGGTCCAATACCGTAAGTGGATCACCGCAGCTGGTTAATGATGAGGCCCTGTCCAGAACTCAGATCTTTGAATCTGGGGCACAGCCTTGTTTGTCCACAACATGCCATATTGGGATGCTGCATATAGACTAACAAGGGATTAATTTACCAGCTAGTGCCATGAGAGCATGCACTAATACGTGATATTTTTATTTTATATTTTTTACCTTTTTTTTTCATTTTTGTCTTTTCAGGGCTGCACCAGGGCATATGGAGTTTCCCAGGCTAGAAGTCAAATCACAGCTACAGCCATTGGCCTAAGCCATAGACACAGCGACACAGGATCCGAGCTGCGTCTGCGACCTACACCGTAGCTCACAGCAATGCCGGAGCCTTAACCCACTGAATGAGGCCAGGGATTGAACCCGCAACCCCATGCTTACTAGTCAGATTCGTTTCTACTGAGCCACAGTGGCAACTCATAATATGTGATACTTTTAAATCTATTATAAAATTATGGCTTTTTAAAAGGGATAACACATTTATAGGTCTGTAATTGTGTGTAGGTTGTGAGTTACGTGTGAATGTGAGTGTGTTTGTGTATATCCAGCTAAAGAGCCAGAAAATGCTTTTATTCTTTGGATATAAATCGGTGCTGAGAAAATGGACATTTTCCCTTTTGATTGAGAAAAAGGCAAGGATGCCCCCCTCATTGCACCCATTCAGTATTATGCTAGAAGTCACAGCAAGTACAATTAAAGAAGAAAATAAAAGGTAAACAGATTAGAAAGGAAAATAAAACTGTTCAGATGACACAAGACTTGATTGTCAATGAAGAAAGTCTGACACTAATTAGTGAGTAAAACAAAGTCACAGGCTATAAAGTTAATATATAATAAGTCAGTCGCTTTCCTATAGCCCAGGAAGAAACGATTAGAATTAGTATTTTCTTTTAATTTGATTTTAACATAGCTTTAAAAAGAGGAAAGAAATACTTAGGTATAAATCTAAAAAAAAAAGAGATGTGTATCATCTACATGTGGAAACCACAAAATTTTGATGAAATAAAAAATATCTATTACTATTTTTTTTTGTCTTTTTGCCTTTATGTAGAGCCACATCTGCGGCATATGGAGGTTCCCAGGCTAGGGGTCTAACAGGAGCTGTAGCTGCTGGCCTTCGCCACAGCCACAGCAACGTGGGATCTGAGCCGTGTCTGCGACCTACACCACAGCTCACAGCAATGCCGATCCTTAACCCACTGAGCAAGGCCAGGGATCGAACCCACAACCTCATGGTTCCTAGTCGGATTTGTTAACCACTGAGCCACGAAGGGAACTCCTAAAAAAATATCTAAATAAGGGTAAGATTCTTTGTTCATGGACTGGGAGGTACAATTTTGCTAAGATGTCAATTTTGTCTAAATCATCTATGGATTAATGTAATTTCCATCAAGATCCCAGTGACTTTTCTTGTTGATATTGACAGACTGATACTAGAGTTTATGTGGAAAGGCACAGACACAGAATAGCAAACATGATACTGGAGGAGTTTCAATCTGCCTGACTTTAAGATTATCATAAAACTACAGTAATTATGATAGCATGATAATGATAAAGCTATATACACATAGATTAATAAAAAAGAATAGAGAGCCTGGAAAAGGGCTACAATAATATAGTCAGCTGATTTTTTACAAAGGAATATAGGTGATTTAATAAAGAAACGGTAGTCATTTTAACTAAATGATACTGGGAAAATAGAAATCAATATGCAAAAAAAATACCTCAGACTTTATAAAAATTAAAATATTCTGCTCTGCTAAAGACACTATTAAGAGAAACAAAAGATAAGACAAAGACTGGGAGAAAGTAATTTGAAAAATACAAAGGACTTGGATCCAAATTATATAGCAAATCATTAAGATTCAATAATGGAGTTCCTGCTGTGGCACAGCGGGCTAAGGAGCTAACTGCAGTGGCTAAGGTCACTGCAAAGGTGCAGGTTTGATCCTGGGCATGGCACAGTGGGTTAAGAATCCAATGTTGCTGTAGCTGTGGCATAGGCTATAACTCTGGCTTGGATTTGATTCCTGCCCTGGGAACTTCCACATGCCACTGGAATGGCCAAAAAAAAAAAAAAAAAAAAGCAAAAGATTCAATAGTAAGAAAGCAAACATCCCTTTGAAAAATGAGGTCAAATGACCTGAAAAGACACATCACCAAAGAATATATAAAGATGACAAATAAGCATATAAAATTATGCTCAAGGAGTTCCCGTCAATGCACAGCTGTTAACAAATCCGACTAGGAACCATGAGGTTGTGGGTTCGATCCCTGGCCTTGCTCAGGGGGTTAACAATTTGGCATTACCGTGACCTGTGGTATAGGTTGCAGATGTGGCTAAGATCTGGCATTGCTGTGGCTGTGGTGTAGGCCCGCGGCTACAGCTCTGATTAGACCCCTACCTGGAAATCTCCATATGCCATGGTGTGGCGCTAAAAAGCAAAAAAAAAAAAAAAATTATGCTCAGTATCTTTTGTCATTAGGGAATTTCACACTTAAGCCAATTACAAAATCCACTAGAAACTGTACACACGATCAAAACCAGTAACACGGACAATGTTCATTGTTGGTAAGGAAACAGAGAAAATGGAACTGTCATTTATTACTTGGTGTAGATCAAAAATGGTACAATCACTTTGGTAGATGTTCACAAAGCTAAATGTAGTCTTACCATGCAATCTAGCTACTCTTCTCTAGGTGTACATCCAACTCATTTGAACATTTGTACCCACATAAAAACTTGCACATGAATATTTATAGCAATTATAGTCACAATCTTCAAAACCTGAAACCAACCAACTTGTGAATGGATAAACAACCTCTGGTGTATCCATACAACTGAATATCGTTCATCAATTAAAAAAAAAAAAAAAGGAGCTACCTCACCATAAAGAGACATTGATGAATTTTAAATGCATATTGATACTGAAATAAGACAACTTGGAAAGCCCATTTGTTAGGTGATTTAAATTGTATGACATATGGAAATGATAAAAATATAGTAATTAAAGTTCAGTGGTTAGGAGGAGAGAAGATGGTGGTGGAGAAGTAGGATGTGAGGTTAACCTACTCCCACAAATCACAAATCCATTGAAAATATACCTATATTTGGAACTGCTTGCCCAGAAAGCTTGCTGAAGGCTCACCAAAGAACCCAAGATTCCAAGAGAGAATGAAAACCTTCACAAAACTGGGTAGGACACAAGAAAAGAAAAAAAGAAAAGGAGAGAAAAGAAGAAACACAGCAGGTCAGCATCCTCGCTCTTCACCCCTCAACCCTGGCATGGAGCTGGTAAAGGAGGAAGAACAAACAAACTCCGCAACCTGAGAAGTCCCCACACCAGTAAGGAGACCAGCCCGGACAGAAGAACTTTGGAGTATTGGAGGAGAACATAGTAATCGGAATAAAAAGTTGAAATGGAAATTGTCCTCTACAAACAGTATCGTCACCTTGCACTTCCCAACCATAAGCAGGGATGAACAGGGGCCAGGAACTGAAATTCCAGCTTTGGCGATCAGACTCAGATAGAAAACTTGGGCTGGGAGTCTGGAGAAAAACTAGATTTGGGAGCATGGAGAAAGTCTAGAGTGACTGGAGTCTAGAATAACCACATTTGAAGTTGTAAGCTGAGGAATCCTGGGCAGGCTTTGAGGCTAGACACCACTGTTAGGGTAGCTGGAGAGAGGGGGTGGGATCCATCATCATACCCTTACTCCCCATGAGTACTCTCAGACTGTAAGACCCCAACAGCCCAGCCTCATTTTCCCTAGGGGAAAGGGGGTGTTTCTGACAACAATGCAAAGGGCCTGGAATTCAGCAGGAAATCTCCTAAGCTCCGTGAGGTCTCCAGATTCCCTAGGGAGCAGAGAAAGCTACTTCTGAAGGAGTGAAGAGTGGCGAGATTCTGCAAGTCCCCTCTGGAGTGGGAATAGAATCTCAGTCTCCCTACTGGGGTGGAGAAAGTCACCTTGGAAACATGGAAAGCTCCTGGGCAGCCACAAGGTGCCTTCTGGGTGAGCTCAAACCCATAATATGCCTAAGAGACAAAAGGTGTTTTTGGAAACAGCGCAGACAGTCCAGAATTCTGCAGGGGGCTTCCTGAGCTGATGGAAACCTGCAAATTTCCTAGGGGGCAGAAAAAGTTATTTCTGAAATAGCAAAGAAGGATGGCTCTCCAAAAAGGGCCTTTAGGGTGGGCACAGAGCTACAACCTGCCTAAGGGACACAGCGTGATTTGGGAAATAGAGCGGACTGTCTGGGTTCTGCAAGGGGCCTCCTGGGCATTCAGAGATGTGATTTGCCTAGGGGGCAGTTAAAAGTATCTTGCAAGAAGCACAAAGAATCCTGGAAATCTTCAATACTCTTCCCAGGTGGCTTGAGAGCTGTGAAAACCCCACTGAACTAGTAAAGTTGTTTCAGAAACAATACAAAAGTTCCTGAGAATCCCAAAAGGCCTAGTGGGCAGATGAAGAGCTGCAATCTACACAGCAGATGGAAAAGAGAAGTTAGAAACTGCACAAATGACTGTGTGAGTTGAAAGAGGCCAGTTGGGCAGGTGGAAAACTCCAAAAGGCTCGGTGAAGGGGCAAAATGAACCTGGAAACAATGCACATAGTCCAGGAGACACAAACAGCCTAGTGGATTGGTGCAGTGATCTCAGGAAAAGCATGAGCTCTATAATCCTGGGCGACATTCAACCAGGGGACCACTGGAATGGTGCAGGCCTTTCAGCTACAGAGAAAGCCTTTTAGCAACGTTAAGGAGTAGTCTCTACCTCTGGGGCTACAGAGAATTCCTCCTAGACTGGACAAACAAAGGAGTGACTGCAGAGAGGTACCTGCCCTCCCAGCTACAGAGAGCAATCCCTAGAACCTCCTTGTCAAAGGGAGGGGCTGTGGGATCAGCTGTTGATGTTGCCAATTATAGGAACTGTCCTGAGAGCTCCCTGGAAGCAAGAGGAATCACAGAAGCCAGTCCTGACCTTCCCTCACTTTCAAGAAAGCAATCCTGTGAACTGTGAACCACTACCAACATTTATACAGACCCCATCCATAACAGCCATGCAGCTTCAGGGGAGGTAATGTAATGCCACTGCTCCTGTCATGTGCTCTAGATGCACGTGAGCTACTAACACTTCTGTGAACTTCAAGATAAGGCATCAAATGCGGCATCTACATACCTTTCATAAAGCGGACAATAAGTATAGAAAATTAAACACTATGAGACGACAAATGAACAATCTTCACACAAAGAAACAAGACAAAAACGCACAAAAACAACTAAATGAAGAGGAGATAGTTAATCTACCTGAAAAATAATTAAAAGTCATGATGATAAAGATAATCCAAGACCTTGGAAAAAGATGGAGACACAGATAGAGAAGTTATGAGAAATACTTAACAAAGGGCTAAAGGACCTAAAGGACAAGCAAACTAAGATGGATAGAACAATATATGAAATGAGGAATACACTAGAAGGAATTAACATCAGGATAACGGACATAGAAGAACAAATAAGTATGTAGAAGGCAGAGTGGTGGAGATTACTGCCAAAGAAAAAAATAAAGAGGAAATAATGAAAAGAGATGAGGATAGCCTAAGAGATCTCTGGGACATATTAAACATACCAACATTCACATCATAGGAGAAGAGAAAAGAGAGAGAAGGAGAAGAGAGAGAAAAAGGGCCAGAGAAAACAGTTGAAGAGATTATAGCTGAAAATTTCCCTAATCTGGGAAAGGAGACCCTCAGTCAAGTTAAGGAAGTACCAAGGATCCCATACAGGAAGAACCCAAAGAGAAACACAGCCAGACACATACTAACCAAACTGACAAAAATTAAATACAAAGAAAAACTATTAAAAACAACAAGTGAAAATCAACAAATAACACACAATGGAACCCCCATAAGGGTAACAGCTGATCTTTCAGCAGAGATTCTGCAAGCTAGAAAGGAGTGGCAAGATATATTTAAGGTGATGAAGGGAAGGGACCTAGAACCAAGAATAATATACCCAGTAAGGCTCTCATTCAGATTTGAAGAAGAGATCAAAAGCTTTTCAGACAAACAAAAGTTAAAAGAATTCAGCAACTCCAAACCAGCTCTACAGCAACTACTAAAGGAACTCCTATAAGCAAAAAGGAAAAAACCACAACTAGAAACAAGAAAATTACAAAACAGAAAAATCAGTGGTAAAGACAAAGATAATATAAAGGTAGAAAATTACCAATCAGCAAAAATGACATCAAAATCAGCAGACATGAGAAGAGAAGACCAATGCAGAACATCGAAAAAGCACTGAAAAATAAAAGAACTCAAACCAAAATAATAAGAACAATACACACATGAAAAATAAAAGCAATCCAAACTCGAAACTAAAGATAGCAAATCACAAGAAAAGACAACAAAAGTGGAAAGAAAGAGCCAAAGTATCAATTCAAAGTAATTAACAAAATGGCAATAAATACATACTTACCCATAATCACATTGAATGTAAATGAATTAAATGCTCCAACCAAAAAGACACAGACTTGTTGATTGAATACAAAAACAGGACCTATATATATGCTGTTTATAAGAGACCCACTTCAGACCCAAGGACACATAGAGACTGAAAGTGGGAGGATGGGGGAAGATATTACATGCAAATGGAAATCAAAGGAAATACAGGAGTAGCAATACTAATATCATAAAAAATAGACTTTAAAATAAAGAAAATAACAAGAGACAAAGAAGGACACTACATAATAATTAAAAGATTGATCCAAGAAATATCAATTGTGAATATATATGCTCCTAACATAGGAGAACCTCAATATATAAGGCAACTGCTGACAGCCATAAAAGGAGAAACCGACAGCAGCAGAATAACAGTGGGGGACTTTAACATCTCACTTACATCAAGAGACAGACCATCCAGACAGAGAATTGACAAGGAAACACAGGCCTTAAATGATACTCTAGATCAGATAGATTTAACTTATTTATAGAACATTCCATCCCAAAGCAACAGAATATACATTCTTCTCAAGTGCACATGGAACATTCTCCAGGATAGATCACATTTTAGGTCACAGATCAAACCTTGGTAAATTTAGAAAAGTTGAAATTATCCCATGCATTTTCTCTGATCACAATGCTATGAGACTAGGAATCAACTACAAGAACAAATTCCTATAAGCTAAACAATATGCTACTGAACAACCAATGGATCACTAAAGAAATCAAAGAGGAAATCAAAAGAAACTTACAGACAAATACACCAAAATACAACAATGCTAAACCTATGGGACAAAGCAAAAGCAATTCTGAGAGGAAAGTTTACAGCAATACAATCTTACCTCAAAAAAGAAAAAGCTCAAGTAAACAACCTAAACTTGCACCTAAAAAATTAGATAAGGAAGAACAGACAAAGTCCAAAATTAGCAGAAGGAAAGAAATAAAGATCAGAGCAGAAATAAATGAAATAGAGACAAAGAAAACAATAGAGAAGATTGATGAAACCAAAAGTTGGTTCATTGAAAAGATCAACAAAATTGATAAACCTTTAGCCGGACTCATCAGGAAAAAAAGAGAGAGGGCTCAAATCAATAAAATTAGAAATGCTAAAGGAAAAATCACAACTGAATCCACGGAAATACAAAGGATCATAAGAGAATACTGTAAGCAACTATATGCCAATAAAATGGACAATCAAGAAGAAATGGGCATGTTCTTACAAAGGTAAAACCTACCAAGACTGAACCAGGAAGAAAATGAAAATATGAGCAGAGCAATCACAAGTAACAAAATTGAATATGTGATTAAAACCTTCCAAAATACAAAAGTCCAGGACCTGGTGGATACACAGGTGAATTCTAACATCAAAGAAGAGTTAACACCTTTGCTTCTGAAAATCTCTCAAAAAATAGCAGAGGAAGGAACATTCCCAAGCTCATTCTATGAGGCCACCATCACCCTGATACAAAAAACAGTTAAAGATACTAAAAAAAAAGAGGAAATTACAGACAAATATCACTGATGAACATAGATGAAAAATATACAACAAAATACTAGTAAACTGAGTACATATTAAAAAGATCCTACTTCATGATCAAGTAGGATTTAATCCCAGGGATGCAAGGATTCTTCAATACCTACAAATCTATCAAGTGATACACCACATGAACAAACTGAAGAATAAAAACCATATGATCATCTCAATAGATGCAGAAAAAGCTTTTGACAAAATTCAACATCCATTTCTGATAAACTCTCCAGAGAGTGGGGATAGATGGAACCTACCTCAACATAATAAAAAACACACATGAAAAACCCACAGTTAACATCATTCTCAATGGTGAAAAATGGAAAATATTTTCACTAAGATCAGGTACAAGACAAGTATGTCCACTTTCACCACTATTATTCAACATAATTTTGTAAGTCCTAGCAATGGCAATCAGAGAAGAAAAAGAAATAAAAGGAATCCAAACTGGAAAATACAACTATCACTGTTTGCAAATGACATGATACTGTACTTAGAAAACCCTAAAGACAGCACCAGGAAACTATTAGTACTCATCAATGAATCTGGGAAAGGTTGCAGGCTATAAAATTAATACACAGAAATTAGTTGTTTTTACTTCTACTAATGATGAAAGATCAGAAAGGGAAATGAGATAAACCATCCCATTTACAATAACATCAAAATAAATAAAATACCTAGGAATAAACCTACCTAAAAAGACAAAAGGTGTATATTCTGAAAACTATAAATCACTAATGAAAGAAACCAAAGACAACACAAACTGATGGAAAGATATACCATGTTCTTGGACTGGAAGACTCAACACTGTCAAAATGACTATACTACCCAAGGCAATCTATAGATTCAGTGCAATCCCTATCAAATCCCCAAAGTCATTCTTCACAGAAATAGAATAGAATATTTTAAAATTTATATGGAAACACAAGAGACCCCAACTATCCAAAGCAATATTGATAAATAAAAGTGAAAATGGAGGAATCAAGCTTCCTGACTTTAGACAATACTACAAAGCTACAGTCATCAAAACAACATGGTACTGGCACAAAAACAGACATATAGACCAATGGAACAGGATAGAAAGCCCAGATACAAACCCAAGTACCTATGTGCAACTAATCTATGACAAAGGAGGACAGAACATACAGTGGAAGAAAGATAGCCTCTTCAATAAATGATGTTGGGAAAACTGGAAAGCTCCATATAAAAGGATGAAAGTAGAAAACTATTCAATATCATATACCAAAATAAAGTCAAAATGGACTGAAGACCTAAATATAAGGCCAGACACTATAAAACTCATAGAGGTAAACATAGGCAGAATGCTCTTTGACATAAATCATAGCAACATCTTGTTTGATCCACATTCTAGAATAATGAATATAAAGACACAAATAAACCAATGGGACCTAATCAAACACAAAAGCTTTTGCACAGCAAAGGAAACCATTTAAAAAAAAAAAAGAAGTCAACTCACAGCATGGGAGAAAATCTTTGCCAAAGCGTCAAAGATGCCACAGACAAGAGCCTAATATCCAAAATATACAAACAACTCATGCAGCTAAACAACAAAAACCCAAATAACCCAAATGAAAAATTTGCGAAAGACCTAAACAGACATTTCTCCAAAGAAGACATATGGATGGCCAATAGGCACATTAAAAAAAAATGCTCATCCCACTAATTTTAAAGAAATGCAAATCAAAACTACAATGAGGTACCACCTTACACCAGTCAGAATGGTTGTCATTAACAAGTCAACAAATAACAAATGCTGGAGAGGGTGTGGAGAAAAAGGTACCCTCCTCCACTGTTGGTGCAAATGTAAATTGGTAAAACCACTATGGAAAATAGTATGGAGGTACCTCAGGAAACTAAATATAGAGCTACCATATGATCCAGCAATTCCACTGCTGGGTGTATATCTGGACAAAACTTTCATTGAAAAAGATACATGCACCCCTATGTTCATAGTAGCACTATTCACCTTAACCAAGACATGAAAACAATCTAAATGTCCATCAACAGATTAATGGATTAAGAAGAAGTGGTATATATATGCAATGGAATAATACTCATAGCCATAAAAAATATAAACTTATTCCATTTGCAGCAACATGGACGGACCTAGAGACTCTCATACTAAGTGAAGTAAGCAAGAAAGAAAAAGACAAATACCATATGATATCACTTATTTGTGGAGTCTAAAATATGGAACAGATGATCCTATCTAAAAATAACAAACAAAACACAGAAACAGATCATGGCCAAGAAGAGCGGACTTGTGTTTCCTGGAGGTGGGGAGGGGGAAGTTGATGGATGGACTTTTTGGGGGGTTTTGAGGGTGAGAACTGTCTTATTTGGAAAGGATGTGCAATGGGATCCGACTGTAAGGCACAAGGAAATGTGTGTGACTGGGTCACTTTGTTGTACAACAGAACTTGACAAACATTGCAAATAAACTATACTTTAATAAAAAAAAATTCAATGGTTGTCAGAGGCTCAGAGTCAGATGAGGAATACTGAATAGGTAAGGCATTGGTATTTTGGTTTGTTTTTGTTTTTTTTTTTGTGATGAAACTATCCTGTATGACACTGTTATGATGCATGATTCACTTATCAAAACCTACAGAATTTGTGCACTTGGGTTGTTTCCATGTTCAGGCTACTATAAATGCTGGTGCTATGAACACTGGGGTGCATGTATCTTTTCAAAGTAGTGTTTTTGTTTTCACTGAGTAATACCTAGGAGTGGAATTGCTGGACCATACAGTAGTTCTGTTTTTAGGTTTTTAAGGAAACTCCATACTATTTCCCATAGTGGCTACACCAATTTACATTCTCACCAATAGCATACAAGTGTTCCCTTTTTTTTTTCCACATCCTCAACAACATTTATTACTTGTGGAGTTTTTTTTTTCCCTTTTTTGGCTGCACCTGCAGCATATGGAAGTTCCTGAGCCAGACTAAATCCGAGCTGGAAAAATGACCACGCCACAGCACAGGAACATCAGATCCTTAACGTACTGCAGCAGGCCAGAGATCAAATTAGTGTCCCCCAGAGACAAGCCACTGCGCCATAGTGGGAATTCCATTATAGACTTTTTGATGATAGACATTCTGGCGGGTGTGACAGACAAATGGATAAAGAAGATGTGGTACATACACACACACACTGGTGTATTACTAAACCATAAAAGAAGAAAATTCTGCCATTTGCAACAACATGGATGAACCTAGAGAATATTATACTTAGTAAAGTAAGTCAGACAGAGAAAGATTAAAAACTGTACAATATTACTTACACGTGGAAGCTAAAATGTAATACAAAAGAATGTATATGCAAAACAGAAAGACTTACCAATATTGAAAACAAATTAGTGGTTGCCAGAAAGAGAAGCAAAAGACATAAGTTAGGGGTACAAGATTAAGAGTTACAAACCACAATGTATAAAATGGGCTATAGGATATAAGACTATATTGTATAGCACAGGGAATTATACATTGTTTTGTATTAACTTTTAAAGGAGTATAATTTGTAAAAATACTAAATCACTATGCCATATATCTGAAACTAACCTAAAATTACAAATCAATTAAAAATAAAACACACACAATACTTGGCAAAAACAAAACAAAATGCAAAACTAACCAAACAAGAAAACCCATAAAACTTTATAATGAAGTTATTTCTTTCAATTCTATGATGTTTTATGTGCATTCATTGGTATGTACTGGTTAGCAATTATTATATGTAGTTTAAAAACTGGGATCTACATAAGTTCTGATAATAATATTACTACAATATTCCAATAACAAGCATTTAAGTTTCTATTTCACAATAATTGGGAGCTAAGCTTTCTGTTTTCATATTCAATGTCTTTGTTAATTACTTAAATTAAGAGATTAACGTCAACATTGTGAAAGTTAAATGGAATATAGGTTCATTACTTTCCTAATTGTTTTTATTCAGTGCAAATATATGGTAATATAGATAATAAAGACTGTGCTTTGCTTTGCTAACTCAGGCAATGCTTTCAATAACTAACATGGTTCTAATATTTTCTGCTGACTATTGCATCACTATGATAGAGCTGTTTACCAAAATTCCATACACTTTTTATATTATCATGGATTTATGATTATTTAACAAGAGTAAGTATTTGCTTTGATGTTACTAAATAGCAATAATTACTAAGCTTGGGTACATTTCTTAAAGCTTAATTTCTGAATTTTGTATGATCTAATTCATTCTACTTTCTGCATCTAAAATTACTAAATTTTAGTAATGGTAACTGGATTACTCCATTGCAGTTAATTACATATACTACATTAAAAATGCCTTATATTAGAAAATGAAAATCATGGTGTGAAATGGATCTAGATTTACTAAGAAGAATGTTCTAAAGTAGACTGTGTGAAATTCACTCAAAATTTTATGGACCATTTTTAATGACAATATTTGTATGTAGGTAACCAGTATCTTAAGTAAGCCTCATAGGTGCATTACAATTGAAATTTACCTGTAATTTTCTTTTCCCTTTTTTTAAGATTTTTATTTTTCTACTATCATTGATTGCAATTGAAATTTTATTTCTCTTTCTCACTACCTATCTTGCCCTGACTGTGGCTAAGAACTAAGGCAAGTCAGCTGCTTTCTGTTCACAACTGCATTAGCAGAAAATAGGAGAGTTACTTTAAGTTACAACAATTCAATTTCTGGACTTGAAATCAGAATTCCAGTCCAGGGCAGTAATAAAATATATAACCTTAGTTTGGGGTCAAAAATCTCCTCTGCAATCTCAAACTTACTTCAGTCTTGAAGACTGTATGTATGAGAATGTTGGGGATAGGAGTAGCACGTGGAAAATGATTCTGAGAAGCCACAGGCTAAACAGCGGTGGGGAGAGATTGGAAAGGTTAAGGAATCAGATAGTCTTTAACTGAACTGATGCCTTCTAATTTTATTTGCACACCTTACCACTTCAAGCAGTTCTCCTTAATGGGATATTTTTATTAATGCTTTGGAATCTCCTTGCTGGATTGAAATAAAGTATAATTATAAGGATAATTATCAAAAAAAGGTTGATTTTTTTAGCTTCTATATATACATATGAGTTCTATATATACATATATTGTTATTTAAATACACATAAAATTTACATTATTTTCACTTTTCATACAAAATACACAACTGGTCAATAAACTTAGGTGCATTCCTCAAAACTGAAAATAGAAAAATAAAGAAATTTTTAAAAATGTGAGAGGTTAAGAGAAAAGGAGAGCAGAATGCTACAGTTTAATATAAATCTAACAGAATACCTAAAATATAAGACCAGGAAGAATGTTACAGGTATTAAAAATATTTGAAGAATTTTTTAAGAATTTTTGAAAAATATGAATTCCAAATTAAAGAAATAAAATAAATATTGAGAAACGGAAAAGCAAATAAATGTACTCACATAAGGCTATGGTAAAAATGGACAGTAGCAAAGGTAGATAGGAAGTGAATAGAATATATGTTATCTCTAAAGGAATGATAGATTTCACAAAAGCAAAAACAGATTCCTAAAGTTAGCAGAACAAATTTCCCAGTTATGAAAAAAAAATGAATTAGCAATTTGTATTCTATATTCTAACTAAAATGGTAAATTTTAGACAACTTGAGAAAAACACAAAGAATTGGCACTTTCATACCCTTGCTAAAAGAATGGGGAAAAAATGTGTATCAGGATATAGGATATTGAATACAGGAGAAATATATAGAGACACAATAAAGCATGGGGAATGAGAGAATTAATTGTAAATCCAGACACTGAATGTAAAATAATAATGATTAATTTGGAGGATAAAAATCTAGTTGTTTTATGATGTAGCATATGAGAAGGAGATAATTTTATTAAAGTATTTGAGTTCTTTTTTATTGATCCAAATAATAGGAATAATAAATAAGTTTATACTTTGTTAAGACAAACATTAGTTTTAAAGGGTGTAAAGAGCCACTTAACAAAGAAGGACATACAATTTTTAACTTTCATGTGTTTCTTGGCCATCTGCATATCTGCTTTAGGAAAGTGTTTATTTGGATCTCCTGCCCACTTTTTGATTGGGTTATTTTTTTGCTATTAAGCTGCAAGATAAGTTTGTATATTTTAGAGATTAAATATTTTCAGTTGCTTTATTTGCAAATATATTCTCCCATTCTATAGGATGTCTTTTTTTTTTTTTATGGTTTCTTTTGCCATGCAAAACCTTTTAAGTTTAATTAGGTATCCTTTGTTTGTTTTTATTTTCATTACTCTAGGAGGTGGGTCTGAGAAGATATTGCTGTGATTTATATCACAGAGTGTTTGGCCTATGTTTTCTTCTAAGAGTTTTATAGTATCCAGTCTCACACTTAGGTTTTTAACCCATTTTGAGTTTATTTTCAGGTATGGTATTAGAGAGCGTTCTAATTTCATTATTTTGCATGTAGCTGTCCAGCTTTCCCAGCACCACTTATCGAAGATATTGTCTTTTCTCCACTTAATATTGCACCTCCTTTCCTACAGATTAATTGAAATATGTGCTTGGGTGCATTTCTGGGCTTACTATCCTGTTCAATAGATTCCATTGAACAGGACAGTTTTTGTGACAGTCCCATACTGTTTTGATGATTGCAGTTTTGTAGTATAGTCTGAAGTCAGGGAGACTGACTCTTCCAGCTCCATTTTTCTTTCTCAGGATTGTTTTGGCTATTCAGGGTCTTTTGTATCTCCAAAATTTTAATTGTTTTATTTTTATCTTTTAATCTAGTTCTGCCATTGGTAGCTTGATAGGGATTGCACTGAATCTGTAGATTGCCTTGAGTAGCATAGTAATTTTGACAATATTGATTCTTCAGTCCAAGAGCATGGCATATCTGTTCATTTATTTGTGTCAACTTTGATTTCTTTCATTTGAATTTTATAGTTTTCATAGTACAGGTCTTTTGTCACTTTAGATAGGTTTCTTCCTAAGTATTTTATTGTTTTTGATGTGATAATTGGGAAATTTCCCTAATTTCTCTTTCTGATCTTTCGTTGTTAGTATATAGAAATGCAATCAATTTCTGTGCATTAATTTTGTATCCTGCAGCCTTACTAAATTCATTGATGAGCTCTAACAGTTTTCTGACAGCATTTTTAAGATTTTCTAGGTACAGTATCGTGATCTGCAAACAGTGATCATTTTATTTCTTCCTTTCAAATTTGGATTCCTTTTATTTCTTTTTCTTCCCTGATTGCTGTGGCTAGGATTTCCAAAACTATATGGAATACAAGTGGTGAGTGCAGAATCCTTGTGTTCATTGCAGCACTATTTACAATAGCTAAGACATGAAAACAACCTAAATGTCCATCAACAAAGGAATGAGTAAAGAAGATGCACACATATACACTAGAAAATTTACTCAGCCATAAAAAAAGAAATTAAAAAAAGAAATAAATGAAATAATGCCTTTTGCAGCAACACGGATGGACCCAAAAATTATCATAGTAAATTGAAGTTAGACAGTGAAAGATAAACATCATATGATATCACCTATATGTAGACTCTAAAAGAAAAAGGACATAAGTGAACTTGTTTACAGATCAGAAATAGACTCACAGATTTTGAAAAACTTATGGTTACCAAAGGGGACAGATGGAAGGGTAGGAAGGATGGACTAGGGTTTTGGGATTGGCATATGCACAATGAGATATATGGAATGACTTGCCCATGAGAACATGCCATGTAGCACAGAAGACTCTACCCAATATTCTGTGATAATCTATGTGGGAAGGGAATCTGAAAGAGAATAGATATGTGCTTCTGTGTGACTGAATCATTTTGTTGTTCAGCAGAAATTATTACAACCTTATAAATCAACTATGCCTCAATAAAACTTTAAAAAAAGGAAAAAATTAACTTTCATATTAATGAAGAAAAATTAAGAAAAAAAGAAAGTTTAAAATTAATCAGACAAAAGAACATGATAGAATACTTATTGTCAATAATCATAATAAATGTAAACATCAATTTGCAACGGATGTAGAGTATAAAATTGGATGTTAAAAACATCCAGTTAACACTTAGTCCGAAATACAAAAATGAAACCTAATCATATTGAAGGCTAAAAAAGTTTTAACAGGTAATTAGTAACCAAAATAAATCTGACACAATGCTCTTAATATCATATACTTAAAGTAAATAGGTAATAATTGGGCTAAGGCTAATAAAGATCCCTACAAAAAATAACAAAAGATTGTCTGACCTGTTCTGAACACTATAATGTTTACTGATTATGCTCTTTAAAATTCATATGTTGAAAACTTCATCCCAATGTAATGGTATTTGGAGATTTGGGTGTTTGGGAGGTAAGCTCTTCATGGGAGTGGACAGCAGATGAATGAAATAAATGACCTTATGAAAAGAGGCCAGAAATCTAGCAAGCTCGTTTTCTCCCATGTGAGCCTACAAGAAGACACCTCTTCCTAAAAACCAGGGAGAGGGCACTCCTCAAGTACCGAACTTCATGACACCCTGATCTTGGATTTTTCTGCCTCCAGAACTGTGAGATATAAGAGCTTGTTGTTTAAGCCACCCAGTCTGTGGTTATCTGTTAAATCAGTCTGAGCTAAGACAAGGCATATGCACATTATAATAGGAAGAAAAGCATAAAGTATCGGTGAACAAACTTTTCAGTATGATTGGGTCACTTTGTTGTATAACAGAACTTGACAAAACATTATAAATCAACTATACTTTAATAATAATAAAATGATTTAATGAAGAAACTCATTAAACTTTATTGGATAACAGGCACCAAAGAAGAAAAAATATATGTATCTGTTTTTCTACACATATAAAGTTATGTACTTGGCTGATGGATAGAAACACTAAATATAGAAAAAATAAGTTCTTTTTCTTCAATATAACTTAACAGCTTAAATAAAATTCCAATTTATTTGCCATGATATGTAATATGTTAAGCTAAGCCAAAATTCATATAGAGGATTAAAGTTCTCAAAATAGAATATTTGAAGTTGTAGGCAAAGACAGGATATTAAAATACATTATAAAATTGTACTGACTATAAAAATGCTATTAAAAGTCCTCAAAGTAAAACAATGAGTTATTTTTACAGAATTCTACTATAGTGATAAGAATATATATGTGTATATGTATGTGTGCCAGTGTGTGTGTGTGTGTGTGTGTGTGTGCGCGTTTAAAATATACTCTTTAAATAATATTGTTGGAAAAAAACTATTCACATCGAAATAATGATGAAATTAGATTTATACCTCACACCATAACTTAAAATATAACCTGATGTATCAAACATTGTTTTAATTTTCTGGGGCTGCTGTAACAAAGTTCCACAACTGAGTGGCTTAAAACATAAAGTTATTCTCTCAAGAATCAAGCTGAAGTCCACAAGTCCATAAATCCAAAATCCAGAAGTCCAGAAACCCAAAATCAAGATATTAGCAGGACCAAGCTCCCTCTGAAACCCTGGGCAAAGTCCTTTCTTGCCTCCTTCTAGCTCCTGGCGGTTATCACTAATCTCTGGCATTTCTTGGCTGGCAACTGCATCACTCCAGTCTCTGCCTCTTTCATCACAAGTTACCCTCCTATCTTTCTTTGTCTCTGTATCCAAATTTCCCACTTATAATGACACTAGACAGATTAGGTGCCTACCCTATTCCAGTGTGTCCTCATTTTAACTTAACTAATTACATCTACAATGAGTCTATTTTTAAATAAGGTCACATTCTGAGGAATTGGGGTTAGAATTTCAACATGATTTTTTGAGGCACCCAACTCAACCTGTAACAATTTACCTCTTCCCACCTTAAGAAAAAAATGCACATCCTTCCCATGTTTCCAAATACATCCACCACTACCCTCATATCCCCTAAAGGTTTAAGCATTTTGGCTTCAACTCTGAGAGCAAAATCTCATCTAAATGTCATTATTTTAAAGCCCCAAATCTCACCTAAAGTACTTAAATCAGTTATGGTGATTCCAAGGATCTGAATCATTGTGAGGCAAAATTCCTCTCTATCTGTGAAGCCTTTAACAAGACAAATACTGAACCTCCAAAATACAGTGGTGGGGAAGCACAGGATAGATGTTCGCATTTCAAAAGGAAGAAAATGGAAGGAATGAAGAGGTGAACAAGTCTAAAATCCAAGCCTGGCAAATTCCTTTAGATTTCAAGGCCTGAGAAAATCCTCTGTAGCTTCATACTCTGTCCTCTGAGCCCACTGAAGCCCCCTGGCCCTCAGCCCTGGGCAACGGAACCACAGCAGTGCCTTTCCCCTCCCTTTCTGTGCCTTCTCTCTCAAGGTGGCAGTAGCAGCCCTGCCTACCTCTGCATTCTGGCTCTTCCCTCTGAATTTTTCTTCCTTCGTGTCTTGCCATCTCTTTCCCTTTCAGTGCATACTGGCAGTTTCTATCAGAAACAAAGGAAGGTATTTTCTAAAACCGTCTTGGTCTTCCTTGCAGTTCTCAGGGATCCAAGCCATAAAACATAAGAGTCCTCTTCAAATATTACATGGATAATCTCATCTCTATTTTTGCTGAAATGGTTGTTTGGATTCATGTATTACCCACTTAGCCTCTTTACTAAATGATTGTAGAGCCCACCCTTCGTACTATATTTACAATAGGCTGAGAATTTTCTAAGCCATCAAGTGCTGGTTATTTTTGCTTAAAAGTTCATTCCTCAATTTATTTCTTTCCACTTGAATTTTACCAAAAACAGCAAAGAGATCTGGGTGCACCTTCTATACTTCCTTTGGACATTTCCTCAGCTAAATATTCGGGTTAATCACTTTCCCAAATTCTACTTTCCACAAAAAAGTACATATATAATTCAACCAAGTACTACCACTTTATGGTAAGGGTTACTTTTCCTTCAGTTTCCAATAACATGTTCCTAATTTCCATCTGAGATCTTACAAGAATCACCTTTAACATTCACATTTCTGGCAACATTTTTGTTCATGATAATATGTGTATTCTATAAGACAGTAGAAGCTTTTTCTACAGCTCTCCTCACTTTTCCTGAGCCCTTACCTAAACTGCTTCCAAAGTCTTCATTTCTGCCAACATCTTCGAGGGAGCCTATGCCTTTTTTATTACGTACCTCAGAATTCTTCCATGTTCTACACATTATCCAATTCCAAAGCCACTTATATAGTTTTAGGTATTAATAACAGCAGTAGCCCACTTCCCAGTACCCAAATCTGTATTAGTTTCTTAAGGCTTCCATAACAAATTACAATTGGGTGTTTTGAAAGAGAAATGTATCTCCCACTGTTCTGGAGATTAGAAATCCAAAATCAGAATGTCAATAAGACCATGCTTCCTCTAAGATTCTGGATAGGATCCTTCCTTGCCACTCCGTAGCTTCTGGTGGTGGTCTTCGATCTTTAGTGTTCCTTGGCTCACAGCTTCTTCATTACATGGCATTCTCCTAATCTACCTCTTTGTGTCCAAATTTCCCTCTATTAGGACATCAGTTATATTGGATTAAGAGTCTATCCTATTCCAGTATGACCTCATTTTAACTTAACTAATTCCATCTGTAACAACCCTATTTCCAAATAAATATGAATTAGGATTTCAACATATTTTTTAGGGGGATACAATGCAACCCAAACAAATATGTTTATTTATAATGTAAGATTACAAAAATAATTTGGAAGAAAATATAGAAATGCCTTTGGACACTGTGGTATATTAAAATTTTTTAAAAGACCAAAAATCAATAATAATAAATAATAAATTAACTACATGCAGTTATATACTTCTGCATGTGGAAATGATTAATTAACTACATAATAATAAAATCTTCATACTTAGGAAAATATTTTGAAAGCACATTACCAAAAAAGGAACAGAAATTTGATTATGTAAAAGGACAAAATTCTTACATATTAATATAAAAAGACAAATTGTTAAAGATAAAATTATATGAATATGAGTGGTGAATTCATAGTAGTTGCTGAAAATCAATAGAAATCTGGAAATTAATTACTAATAGGTCCTAATTAATCACTCATTTGATTGGAAAAAATAAAATTTTAACACTACATATTGTTGGTAAGGATGTGAGAAACATGAATTTAACAGTACTGCTAAGAGGAGTATAAACTAATCCACTCACTTTGAAAACAACTTAAGTGTATCCTATAAAATTTTCTTACAACTATCTCATCATTTGACTCCCTCAATTTCATACCTGTATCAGTTAGCTATTACTATCATGATAAATAAACCACTATAGAGCATTAATAATGAATCACTCAAAAACTAATTGATTCAAAGCAACAGTTTTTTAATTCCCCTGAATCTGTGGGTCTGCCAAGACATACTTTTTAATGGTGTTAACAGAGCACAAGTAAATAATTAGTACCTGCTTAAGGGTACTTAAGGTTTTGGCTTAGAACTGGCACATTGTCACATCTATCCACATGTTATTGACCAAAGCCAATTCAAAGTCAAAGGGAAAAGTGTGTTTTGACTTGTTATGGAGGAAACTACAAAGTTATATATCAAGAGTTTTGGAAATAGGGAAGAGTGAAGAATGTCAGCCAGTAATTCTATTAAATGTTGTGGGATCTTTTGGTCACATTTATTCACAAGCTTACTAAATGTAAAACACATCCACGCTCATTCCAAGACTGTAATCAAATCACAGCATGAGGTCTGAAATCTAAGATCTTGGGATCTATATCAATATTGATTTTGCATTAGTTCCTTATGATTCAAAGACTGATAAACTAGGAAGAAACACTGCTTCAACATACAATGGCAGAACATGGAAAGGATATCCGGATATCCTCAATAAAAGCTTCTATTTAGATAATCTGTGTCATAGCAGTCACCTGTTACTTTGTCCATAAACATTTTGAAACCCTGTGGGATAAATGATGCCAGATCTCTCTAACTGTGGGGTAGGAGATGCATTTTATTAGGCAATTATTCTGCTCCTGGGACTGATATGCCATTCCAATATTCTCCAAGACTTTTGGGTTTGTGCTAGGAACATTCTTCTTCCATTATTGTCTTTGGCCATTTCTAGAGAGAACTGTAAAATATACCTTTTGGGAGATAAACAACGTTCCCATCCTTCTTCATGCTTGTAGAAATTTAGAGACCAAGAGAGCTTTCCTCAGCGTGAACCATCTCAGTTAATGCTCACTACACTTTAAAAAATATATTTATCTTAAAAATATCATTGATTTACTGTGTATGTTCCCAATCAATTCTCTTTGTCATAATCTAGCCCCACAATTCTTTCAGACATCAATTTCCCTATAGATATAATTAAATGCCTTTAAGTACAACTTTATTCAGTATAGCCATGAACTTATGCCTTTTATAAATTCTTTTGACCAAATGAAAAGATCTGCTAATGTCATTCCTATTCTTGCAAATATCTTATCAAAGTGACTCCCTTGTTTTTGATTTTGTCTGTCTCCAGGCTTTATCTTTATTTGAAAATCTTTCAATGACTGGAGAGATGGAAAAGAACATGAGTTTTATTTTTCTACCCAGGATTTGGGGCTCTCTAGTTTACCTCTAAATTCTGCCTGAAATCTGTCCAGTTCTTTTCTGATTTCATCCATTTCTTTGATAGCTTATATGCAGCAATGATCTCAAACTTTCAGCATTTGCATAGAAGCCATTTCACTACAAGTTCATTGGGTACATTAAATAAACTTGTAATAGTTTCACCAATACATCACATTTATTATAACATAAATTAAAGATAATATCCATGTACAATACATTTAAAAATATTTGATAAAATATCATATCTATTCCTGAATTAAAAACTTAGACTAGGAATAAAGGAAACACACACACAAAACGACAACCTATGTTGATGTATACTGTATTGTTCTTGAAAAAACAAAAATTTTTTTACCAAGCTGAAGCATTTTCCTGAACAGTATTATTATAAAAAAACTCAATGCTAAAGAATAGATTTTTAAAAAAATATTAATCCAGACAATATTATAAGAACTGAATAAAAATAATCACAGGTTTTTAAGATGTAACACAATATGCTTGAACTATTTTATTTTATTTTACTTATTTTATTTTATTTTTTTTCTTTTAAGGCCCACACCTGTAGCATATGGAGGTTCCCAGGCTAGGGGTCAAATCTGAGCTGTAGCCACCGGCCTATACCAAGCCAGAGACACCAGATCTGGGCTGTGTCTGCAACCTATACCACAGCTCATGGCAACACCTGATCTTTAACCCACTGAGCGAGGCCAGGGATCAAAACTGCGTCCTCATGGATACTAGTCAGATTAGTTTCTGCTGAGCCACAACGGGAACTCCTTAAACAATTTTAAATAACTGTCTATTTGGACACATACAGGGAAATGTGAAATGTTTGCATAAAGTTTATAAACGCCGTGTTTACATTTCCATAGTTTCTTTGTGTGTTAATATGACAAAATCTAATCATAAACTTTAATAATAATTGTATGGGACATGAGGGAATATAAATGTCATATACATATTTTTAACAGTTATGCTTTGAAACAAATGGTTTTGAATGGTGTATGTGATAGAGCACTTGTAAATAACTAAAATTACTAGGTATATCCAACATTATAATGACTGTCCCATATTTTAAAATAAATTTTATAATGTATGTCAAAATTATAGAGAATACTGAAAACATTAGTGATTGCCAGAGATTTTTGGGGAGAGTTGCAGGGGTAAATGAACAGAGCACAGGGTATTTTTAGGGCAATAAAACTCTACTATTTGTTATTGTACTAATGGATACATGATATTATACATTTGTCAAAACTCAGATAACTCTACAATAGGAAGAGCGAAGTCTAACTTAGTATATGTGCTGCCGAAGTGAGCACGAGCGAAGTCTAACTTAAATTATACACCTTAGTTAATGATAATTTACCAATATTGGATTATAAATTATAACAAATCACACTAATGCAAGATATTAAGAAGAGGGGCTCTATGAAAATTTCCTTTAATATCTTAATTTTTCTTTAAAACATCTATGAAAAATATGTATACATTTTCTTTTTAAAAAGATAACCACATATATTCTGTTACTAGAATATCAAAGGCTGCTTTCGCTATGTTCTGATTATTAATTTACCTAAGTCCTTTTATTTTCTTTTTTGTTTTAGTTACAAAACAAAATGTGATAAATAAAATTTAATGTGATAAATAAAATATAAGTGTATGTGTACACCTGTGATAATGAGATAATGCTAGTATTCCATCATAAGTAAATTTTTTTTACTTTGACTCCTGGTGACAGGTTACAGAAAATGTCTCATATGAGTGTGTTTAATTCAACAATAATGTTGTTGTACCATCATCAGAAAAATTTATCTTTTGTATTCTAGTAACATTATAATGACTGTCCCATATTTTAAAATAAATTTTATAAATGTGGTAAAATAATCTATGAGTAATTTAAGACTGAAATATGTGTTGATGACTAAAATATGTTTTTATAGTAGAAAGATATCAGTATTAGTTTCTTAATGCTGCTGTAACAAAATACCATAAACTGGGTCACTTGATAAAACAGGAATATATCCTATCATAGTTCTAGAAGATAGAAGTCTGAAATCAAGATGTAAGTAGAGCCATTATTCCTCTGATGGTTGCGGGGGAGGCTTTCTTCTTCCCTCTTCCTAGCATTTGGTTGTTGCCCATAACTCTAGGTTTAAAATAGTATCAATTCAATCTCTGCCTCTGTTAACAATTAGCTTTCTTCCCTGTATGTTAGTGTCTGAATCTCTCTCTTGCTTTTCTTGTAAAGATTCCAGACATTGGACTTAGGTGCCAATCTAATTCCCTATGACCTCATCTTAACAATTACATCTGCAATTTCAATTGTATCTGGAAATAAATTCACATTCTTAGGTTTTGGGTGAATATAATTTTGGCAGGGGTGTTTTTTTGGGGTGGTGCGTTACTCAACCCAGTACAGTACTTTTCTGGTGATAGAACTTGTTTACTTATCACTGTCTTCTCACTGTTCTAGATGACACACCTTTTTAACCCATTACATCATATTTTCTAATGTTAGCTTTATAACTTATTCAAAACAAAGACTGAACAGGGTAGTAAATAATCTGTATACAGTGATGAGGGGGTAACCTTTAACTGGCTCTTAATTTGTCTTTTTCCCTACCACAAAAAACTACTTGTGTTCATCAATAAAAAAGAAGTTTGTGCTAATCATATTATGATAATTGAACAGCATGATCACTTCCTTTTCTTTGATGAAGAATTTGAAGAGTGTTTTGTTGCTTCTTTATTTCATAGGTTGACAGTTATAAAATAAGAATTCCAGGGAAGAATTCAAATCCTCTCTGAAAACATAAGATTTATCTTCATTATTTATGTGAACTTTGAGTGAACATAATTTTCCTTCCTCCTATACTTCCATCTTCCTGTCCATTTGCTTAGCTCCAGAATTCTCCTTTATGTTATTCTAATTAATATGAATATATTATTTAGGCATAGAAAATTACTATAATGGTTAAGAGTAGGTGGCTTCTGTTTCTCTTGCATTTAAGCATTATAGACAAGTTTTATATCAAACTAGTTTGAATACTTTAAAAAGTGCTTGTGTAAGTGAATTATACAAAACTTTTTGTCTCCAACTGGGTTCAAAAACTAAATACATTTTCCCAGATACGTTATTTTTGTTATAATATAAACACTTCAGTTGTATTGGTAATTAAAGATCACTGGATTTATTAATAATATGTGACCGTTACTTTTCTTTTTTTTTTTTTTTTTTGTCTTTTCGCCTTTTCTAGGGCCGCACTCATGGCATATGGAGGTTCCCAGGCTAGGGGTCTAATCAGAGGTGTAGCGGCCTGCCTACACCAGAGCCACAGCAACACCAGATTCGAGCCGTGTCTGCGACCTACACCACAGCTCACGGCAACGCCAGATCCTTAACCCACTGAGCAAGGCCAGGGATGGAACCCACAACCTCATTGTTTCTAGTCGGATTCGTTAACCACTGAGCCACGACGGGAACTCCACTTTTTATTTTTTTAATTAAAACAAGATTATGTTTTGGAATACTACTCAGCTATAAAAAAGAACAAAATAATGCCATTTGCAGCAACACGGATGGAACTATAGATTCACATACTAAGTGAAGTAAGACAAAGACAAATACCGTATGATATCACTTATATCTGGAATCTAGTAATCAGCACAAATGAACCTTTCCACAAAAAATAAATTCATGGACTTGGAGAACAGACTTGTGATTGCCAAAGGAGAGGGGGCGGGGGAGGGAGTGGGATGGACTTGGAAACTGGGGTTAATAGATGCAAACTATTGCCTTTGAAATGATTAAGCAATGAGATCCTGCTGTATAGCACTGAGAACTATATCTAGTCACTTATGATGGAGCATGATGGAGGATGATGTGAGAAAAAGAATGTATATATGTATGTGTGACCAAGTCACTCTGCTGTACAGTAGAAAACTGACAGAACATTGTAAACCAGGTATAATGGAAAAAATAAAAATCATTAAAAAATACAATTATGTTATAGCAATAAACCAAAAGAATTAGAGTTAATTTAAAATAAGCTTTTAAACTAGACCATTTTACAACTTTTCAATATTAAATACTTTTTATTCAACTTAAAAATGTAGCTGAAGTTTAATTTACTTATAATTGGCTGATTTCTAACTATCAGCAAGAGCTTCTCCACATTTACTAAAGCAATATATTTAATGAATTCCCAAGAAATTCTGCACTGAGATGGATATGTATAATTTTCGATCCAGCAAAAATTAGATATCTTCATCTTAGGAAATATTTTACCTAAAGCTAAAATATAATTTTGGTTTTATACTTCTCTTAGTTTTTCTTTATTATTTTTAGTATCTCAGATGAATCTTCCTTATAATCTTGTTCCAAAGGTTTTCTACATTCAAAACAATCCAATCAATATTTTTTCCATTAGTATCTCTTCTTAATGCTATGTTAACTTGATTCAAGTTGCTATATTAAAATATCAGCTCTAACACTTTAACATACTTTTTTGGATTTTTTGTTTTTATTAGTTGTGATGATATCTCTGTATTGATCTGTGGCAGAGACTACCACTCTAAATGAAAATCTGTTTTCTCTTTGTTTAGAATAAGGTCACATTTAATTTTTACCATAATAAAACATCAATTTCCTTTGCAACTAACAATGACTAATAGAGTATAAACTGACTATTAAGATGCAGGCAAAGGAATGTGTATAAAGTTCAGGAAGGTTCTTTTAAGGTACAACTTGAGCTTCTTCTTTTTGGTTGGTTAAAATGTGGTTGTGAAGACTAGAACATCCAGCTTGACTTTTAAAAATTTTGGAGAGTATGACGTTTGATGAGTGGAGCAAAAAGATTAAGTTATGTTCTTGAAGACTGGAACACAGCCTCAATATTAATTCTCAAATTTTCATCTTTTCTCCCAACAAGTAGTAGTGAATTAGAAGCAAATATGTTTTATCGTCATATCTTCTTCATCTGTTTGTATACCTACTTTAATTATCTCTATCAGAATAAGGATGGATTTAAAAAATACTGACTTTGAGCTAGACTTTTTTTTTTGTCTTTTGTCTTTTTAGGGCCCGTACCCATGGCATTTGGAGGTTCCCAGGCTAGGGGTCTAATCTGAGCTGTAGCTGCCAGCCTATGCCACAGCCATAGCGATGCTATATTCGAGCCACGTCTGCAACTTATACAACAGCTCAAATCCACCACCTCATGGTTCCTAGTCAGATTCATTTCTGCTGTGCCATGATGGGAACTCCTTGAGTTAGACTTCTAAAGTCAAGTTGTGACTCTGATATTTAATAGCTATAAAAACTTGGACAAGGTATTTTTGTCCTATTTGTGCCTCAGTTTCTTTGCTCAAAAAATAAAGATAACAATAGCTTATTGGGTTGATTCAAACACTTAAGTGTTGCTTTACAAACATGAATTGACTTCCTCCTACTCCTCTGACTTGTTCTTATTCTTATTAAAAGTTTTTTTTCCCCAAATGTATTATTATACAAGATGACCAAGGTTACAATATAAAGAGTACACAGATGAAATACATTTTGATAATTCTATTAAATATTTGAGGTATTTCTAGTTATTAATTTAATTATTCAAGGACATGTATTTGAAACCTAATATACAACATGTTAATTAAATTAGAAAAATAATTACCTTACAACACTTATTTTCTTGGAGTTTTACCAAAAAATGAGTTTTTCCCTTAGTATGTTCTAAATTTTCTGCAACAAATATATATAAAAAAAGATTAAAAGCTTATGAATACATATAAAAGTGAAGTTTTATTCAACTACATTAAAATTCACATGTGAAAACACATCCTAAATTTCTACTGGTTATTTTGGCCACCATACATTTATGCTAGAAATAATCTAATTGGTTATATATTAAATTTAAAAACAAAATAGAAAGCTTAAGAGACTATGTAAAGTGACCAAAGTTTCTTATTTTAAAAATATGGAGCTTCTTATTTAGCTTAATCATATCCTATTTGGATTTATTTAAAATTCCCCAAACACAGCTCTATTAGAGATGTGACTTATCCCTTTTTCTTAAGGACATACTGCTAATCACACATCTCATCTCATCAGAATTATTCTGGTGAGCCATTATGAGATGTGTCCCTGTTTTTGTTTTTTAAAATGTATTTTATTTTTGTATTATACCTTCAACAAATTGAGATGATTGTTTTATCATAAAGTATTCTTAACTTATGGATGTGATTCATTATACTAAAGTAACATATATCCAATAATAAATAATTAAAATAATATTCTTCATTATTAAAATAATTATTCCTTGATTTTTAGGCTATCATTATAAAAATTAGTTTTTTTTTCATGATATGGGGGAAACCAATTGTGATCATACTTGACATAAACAAACAAACCCTATTTTATTTCATATATTCATTATAATGCATATGGAATAATTTTGTTAAAATACCTAGTATGGAAAGGAAAGAACCTGGGCAAATATTTCTATCATGCTTTAAAAGTGGTCCAAAAATGTCTTACTGACAATCTATGGCATCATTCATGTAAAAAAAAGAAAGTAATATTAAACTGATGCTTAAAGATACGAAAGAAAGCAAACACTGCTGGGTGCTTTTTACATCCAACTGTCAGTTCATCTGCTTTTTCTGTTGTTCTATTTTTTTTCTCTTAATTAAACTAACATTTCAAAGCATGTTCCTCTTAAAAGAAAAAAAGGAAAAAAATGGCATTATGAATAAATCAACTACTTAATGGAATCTTCAAAAGAAAGGGAAAATGAACCCATTCGATATTTATATTACAAAAAAACAAAAGTTGGGGGCAACCTCTGTATTAAAATGATGTCAGTTTCTTCCTACTTTCCTTTAAAGTATTCCCAAAGCAGGAAACACAGAAAACTCATTAAAAGTACTAAATTTAAGATCAATAAAAAAACAAGTGCCAGCAATTGGGATAAATATCACTTGAATATAAATTACACATATAAATCCTTCAGTGGTTTAACTTTTCTTCACCTCATGAAACAACTGCATCCCTGCATGACTGAAAGAACATAGGGCCATGATTTGTTTTTTATCATTTGCCCCTAATTCAGAGAAACACACTTGTGTCAAACAGGAAACTTGGAAACTATTTCTCTCCTCTTTCCTGTTACTAAACTTTATAAAGTAAACATCTGTTCAAGGTGACTATTTTCTACACTCGTCTCCCCAACACCATTTTTATATCTTTTGAGAGAAGCACAATTCCAATATCAAGTTTAGTGATACCCCACTGCATATTGAGAAACGTACAATTTCTCAATAAATTCCTATAGAAAGGTAAAAGGTAAGAAAAGCCTGAATTGAAGGGTATGGTCAGGATTATACAGATTCACCTGGTCTACTGTTCAGGGCTAGGGACTCAGGTGAGGAAAGGAGATAACTATATTTGGTACACCAGATATCTTAGAAATCACACTACAAATTACCTTGCTTTCCATGATCATGTCTGAGAAGGACTTCAACCTTACTTATGGGCATGGTGATTAAAACCAAAAACAAATAAAACAAACAAGTTCCATGAACCTGCCATCCACAAGAATACAATTTGACTACATTTCTTCTAGATAAAAAAAATAAAAACAAAAACAAAAACAAAACTAGGTATAGGGATGTCAAAATTTTATAATAGTACGTAAGCAGCAAAACTAAAAGACACAAGAGATGTTTCTTTACAAGGTTCTAGGTCCACAGAGGCCACAGATGTGACTGCGTGGTGGCATGGATTCATTAAATGAATGTCTTTGCATGGATTATGTAAGGGTAAGCAATGACAGCAGGTGGAAAGTAGATGAATGTTGAAGATGTTTTAGCAGATGTGGAAAATAAAAAAAAAAGAGTGAAATTGTTAAGTGATCCAATCCTAGATGACTGGGAGAATAATGCTCTTGAAAATGAAGTATGGCTATCAGTGAAAAAAATGTGTAAGGGAAAAAAAAAAAAATATATATATATATATATATATATATATATATATATGTATATATATATATTTCTTTTCCAGGGCCACACCCACGGCATATGGAGGTTCCCAGGCTAGGGGTCCAATCGGAGTTGCAGCTGCCGGCCTACATCACAGCCACAGCAATGACAGATCTGAGCAGTGTCTGCGACCTGCACCACAGCTCACGGCAATGCCGGATCCTTACTCCAGTGAGCGAGGTCAGCTATTGAACCCACAACCTCATGGTTCCTAGTTGGATTTGCTAACCACTGAGCCATGATGAGAACTCTGGCAAACAGTTTTATAATACAAATATTTACTAGTAGACACTACTACTATGGTTAAATGCTACATAAAATTCTATTATTATTTAATTTAAAGGGAACATTAAATAAGGGTTTTTTGGATAGTTCCATGTAATGAATGTGTCAATATCTTAATCAGAGGGACAAGAAAAATTTGTTAGATCATGGCTTAGTCTCTTCTATATGAGATAAGAAGTGAGCTTCTCAGAGAAAGGAGTGACATTTATTTATTTATTTATTTTTGGGTTTTAGGGCCACACCCACAGCATATGGAATTTCCCAGGCTAGGCATTGAATCAGAGTTACAGCTGCCAGCATATGCCATAGCCAGAGCAACACGGGATCCAAGCTGTGTCTGCGACCTACACCACAGCTCACAGCAATGCTAGATCCCTGACCCACTGCACCAGGCCAGGGATTGAACCCGCATCCTCATGGTTACTGAATGGATTCATTTCCGCTGCGCCACAATGTGAACTCCATGAAAACTCTCTTTTTTCATTAAGAGAAAAGACTGACATCAACAGGAAAGATTTCAGACTAGATAACTTGTAATAAATAATGGGAACTGATCTTTTGAGCCTAAATGACCACAAACTTCTCTTAATGGTCATGAAATTGACTGCAAATCATCAATGGAATAAATGTGAAATATAAAATAACATGGAAATATTACGAGCTAAAAGTGCAGAACTTTCATGTTCTTGACATGGTTTAACACATTTTAATCATATGTATTTAAAATTGTATAACTGTTATCACTTCAATTCTATCAGGTTTATTAGTCAGAAATGAATGTCTTCCCAATAGTTTCTGCCTAATGTAACTCTGTAGAATATCATCTTTTTAAAATCATGCTTTTATTGATTTTAATTTGAAAAACTCAATTCTTTACTTACTCAGATAAAATGAATACTGAAAATTGTGATTCATTAATAATGAAAGATGGAGTCTAGTTTAAATGGGATGTAAATTAATCAGTGTTCATCACAGACAAAGCAATGAATGAATAAATATAAAACTCTTATAATACCAGTTTCATTAACTTATTCTATCCTAAACAGACAGTAATATGGAACTAAGTTTGCAAGGCTGAATTTATTAGACTTTTTTTTATTAACAAGTATAGGAAACTGCTGCTGTCCTCAAACTGTCCATTGCTTCAAAAAAGCATAGGCTATAATGATGACTTTACAACTTTTTTCATTTTGTGATCTGTTATATAGAAGATACTATAGTTTATATGACGGTTTGAGGACAACTTAAGACAACAGGGTAGAAATGATTGCTATCGTATTTTTAGTAACTTAGAGAATTTCAGACACACATTCACACAAAATAAATGAAGACAAACATTCTTCCACCCATTGGTACGTAGATAACTCTTACGAAGTGTAAAAATTTAATTCTCTCTGGTTGATAAAATGAGGTCCATGCATTTTTCTCTAATGTGCATTGTCTTTACATATCTTAAATGTGTGAAACACCACCTGATATATTAAATGCATTTACACAATCTGGCATATTAAAAACATTTTGTTTGATTAGAATGTGGGTATTTCTATCACAAAGCATTGCTTATTAATATATATTGTATAATTTCACAACTTAAATCTAACACTTCACTACCCACGAATTTGGACAGCATGGTTTATGTATTAAAAGTGTTTAAATAATATACTTTTACTATTAACAACTAAATTATTATTATAAATCTGAATTGTTTTTAATCAATTGTAATTTACATTCTCCTCAAATGAGCAGTTAATTTTTTGATAACTGTTTGCTTTGGTTAAAAAACAATTAATAAGGAAATGCTTTATTTAAAAATTATATAGAAACAGTTCTGATGATATAGTCATCAATAACTTTTTAAAGTGATGCTTGGTTTTTTTAATATTTGTGTGTTCTTTAGTTTTCTAATTTTTGAAGACATCTATTTCATCAAAGAATAGTATGTTTTAACCAAAGCATTTGATATTTGAATGAGAACTATCTCAATTGCACATATAAAATGAAGATTTTAATGTACTTAATCAAGAAATAATGTAATAAGCCATTTCTGCCTAAAATATACATTTTAATGCTTGGTGTGAGTGGTATAGAGAAAAGGGAATTTCTCTTATAACTTTCTTAAAAATCAAAAATAAGAAACATTTTTGAAAATATATCTTAAATTGCTATTAGTTTGGGCAGAAAGAATTCCTGTGTTATAATAATCTTCAAAAAGGAAATGTGAAGGTATAGAAGTGGGCATAGAATATATTAACCCATCAGGAATTTTCACCTGCCAGAAGTGGAACTTATGTAGTAATGATTTCCTGTGAAATTGTACATTTGGATGTTACTTTAAGTGAATAGAAAGCATCATTTATACATACTCTATTCTCATTCTCTTTAAATAAAAGGAGTTACACCTCTTTTTATATTCTATAATGTAAGATTTTTGAAGTCCCAATGAAATGGTAACATAAAATTTCATCTTCATTTTTATTTCTCCTAGTACTGTACATATGTAAACTTAGTAGGTGTAACACAGAATATGATGAATAGAATAATAATAGTCTACAGAAATGTATGAATTTTGGGTGTTCCCCTTGTGGCTCAGAGGTAACAAATCCATTTATTATCCATGAGGATGCGGGTTCAATCCCTGGCCTTGTTCAGGGGGTTAAGGATCTGGCATTGATATGAGCTGTGGTGTAGATCGAAGGAATCCTGCATTGTTCTGGCCGTGGTGGAGACCATCAGCTACAGCTCCAATTCACACCTAGCCTGGCAACTTCCACATGCCACGGGTGTGGCCCTAAAAAGATTAAAAAAAAAAGAAAAGTATGAATTTGTATGAGTATTTATAATCCTTTAGAACACATAACACACACATCCACTGCCTCTGCCTTGGCTCACACTCTCTCCTCGGTTATTATAAATTATTTATGGTCCTAACTACGTCACCAAATTCTGTATCATTATGAGCATATTTCACCTGCAAACAAAACGCACAATAGAATCATCAAAAATCTGTTTGATCCCACGTGCCAGTCCATCCCAAGCTATTATCACATCTTATCCATTCTCAGAAGAATTTCTCAAAACTCTAATTTATTCTCTTAGACTCACACTTTTCACTACTATAAACTGATTTTAACCTATTCCAGTTAGAGTTTCTTCTTTCCTCTCAACTGAAAGTCTCTTGTTGAAGTCCCCTTCTTTCTTCTTTAGCTCATTTCTTTCTACATTCTCTGTTAAAGTGTACTTATCCAATATCAATGTTCTGAAAGTCATATATGAGCTTGTGACTCTCAAATTGTCTTCAAGAAATGTGTACAGCTAATACTATATTCTAAATTGTAAATATGACTGTAATAAATACAACTATTGTCATATTTTGTTCCTATGCTTTATTCAGGTCTGTGCTGAAAGTCTCCGTTGATCATTCATTCTAAAATAACATCCTTTTTCATTGCCCATTCTGCTATGCTGCTTTATTATTTTTCTGCATGAGTTTTATCACTATCTGATAATTTAACACAAAATTATTTACTTATTGTCTGTTTTCTCCTCTATTATTTCTTTATCTCTTGGCAACTTCCTGTATCATCAGAACGCAGATACAAGTAGGTACTCTGCTGTGCTCACCATTGTAACTCTAGAACTAAAAGATATAAACTAGCATAAAGTTGTTTCTCAGTAAGTTTTAATAACAAATAAATTAATTTATTTTTAGATAAGATTTCCAATTTCTTCCTACTGTCATTAAAATAAAGAATAAACTTAAAGCATGTTCTAAGAGCTATCATTTATAACACTTGCCAAACTCTACTCATCTCCACATATTCTCCTTCATTTATTACTTTCCAACTATACTGGTCTTACTTGTGATGCTAAACATACCAAACAAATTCACACATCAGAATATTCTCCCAGATTATTATTGTCACATCACTGATGTCTGTTTCGCTCTCATTTTTAGATGTAATATTGTCTATGTCATTCACAATATCTTAGACTCTCTTTGATACATCATAGGAATTCAGTTTATATTATTTGAATAAATTAATTAACATGAATTAACTATGCTGAAGAAGTAGGTGCAGAGTAAGTGGTAAACTTAAGAAAAATTTGTGATGAAAATCAATTTGGCTATTCTCCCTCCCCCATGGGTCATTTTATTTTTATTATTTTTTAATAATGATTTTTATTTCTTCTATTAGAGCCTATTTACAGTGTTCTGTCAATTTTCTACTGTATGGCAAGGTGAGTCAGTCACACATATATGTATACACTCTTTTACCTCATATTACCATGCTCCATCAAAGGTGACCAAACATAGCTCCCAGTGTCATACAGCAGGATCCTATTGCTTATTCATTCCAAAGGCATCTCTTAACACTGAATTCCCAGTCCATCCCACTCTCTCCCTCTCCCCCTTGGCAACCACAAGTCTGTTCTCCATGCCCATGATTTTCTTTTTTGTGGAAAGGTTCATTTGTACCATACATTCAATTCCAGATATAAGTGAAATTATATGGTATTTGTCTTTCTGACTTACTTCACTTAATATGAGAGTCTCTAGTTCCACCCACGTTGCTGCAAATGGCATTATTTTGCTCTTTTTTATGGCTGAGTAGTATTCCATTGGGTATATATATCACATCTTCCTAATCCAATCATCTGTCGATGGACATTGTGGTTGTTTCCATGTCTTGGCTATTGTGAATAGTGCTGCAATGAAGATGTGTGTGTGTGTGTCTTTTTCAAGGAAAGTTTTGTCATGATACATGCCCAAGAGTGGGATTGCTGGGTCACATAGTAGTTTATGTACAGTTTTCGAAGGTACCTCCATACTGTTTTCCATAGTGGTTGTACCAGTTTACATTCCCGCTAACAGTGCAGGAGGATTCCCTTTTCTCCACACCCTCTCCAGCATTTATTATTTGTGGACATATTAATGATGACCATTCTGACTGGTGTGAAGTGGTACCCCATAGAAGTTTTGATTTGCATTTCTCTAATAATGTTGAGCATTTCTTTCATGTGCTTGTTGACCATCTGTGTATCTTATTTGGGGCAATGTCTACTCAGGTCTTTTGCCCACTTTTCCTTTGGGCTGTTGGCTTTTTTGCTGTTGAGTCGTATAAATTGTTTGTATATTTTAGAGATTAAGCCCTTGTCAGTTGCATCATTTGACACTATTTTCTCCCATTCTGTAAGTTGTCTTATTGTTCTTTCTATGGTTTCCTTTGCTGTGCAAAAGCTTGTCAGCTTGATTAGGTCCCATTGGTTTATTTTTGCTTTTATTTCTGTTGCTTTGGGAGACTGACCTGAGAGAACATTTGCAAGGTTGATATCAGAGAATGTCTTGCGTATGCTCTCTTCTGGGAATTTGATGGTGTCTTATCTTACATTTAAGTCTTTAAGCCATTTTGAGTTTATTTTTGTGCATGGTGTGAGGTGTGTTCCAGTTTCATTGATTTACATGCAGCTGTCCAGTTTTCCCAGCACCACTTACTGAAAAGACTGTCATTTTCCCATTTTATATTCTTTCCTCCTTTTTCAAAAATTTAATTGACCATAGGTGTCTGGGTTTATTTCTGGGGTGGCTTACTTAAAAACAAAGGCAAGTGGGAATTCCTGTTGTGGCTCAGTGGTAATGAATCCTACTAGTATCCATGAGGAAGCAGGTTTGATCCCTGGCCTCGCTCAGTGGGCTCAGTGGGTTAAGGATCCGATGTTGCCATGAGCTGCAGTGTAGGTTGCAGACACAGTTTGGATCCCGCACTGCTGTGGCTGTGGTGTAGGCTGGCAGCTGCAGATCCGATGTGATCCCTAGCCTGGGAAAACTTCCATATGCTGCAAGAGTGGCCTTAAAAAGCAAAAAAAAAATAAAAAAAAATAAAAAAAAGGACAAAGGCAAGTTTGTTTCTATAAGAAGAAAGTAGTTAACTCTTGTGATTTAAAATATATCCATTGTATTGATTATTCCAACATCTATATGTTCAACGTGGTTTTCTCTATTTACTTTCTCTGCTACCTAGTGAACAATTTACATTGGATGTCTAACAGTCGATAGAATACATCATATCTAAAATTCATCTCATTAACATCCTCCTCAGGTCTGCTATTCTATCTTGCCAATATTTGTAGGTTAGGTTTGCTGGGAAAAAAACTCAAGCAGAGACTTAGTGACAGTGATCAACACACTTCTACACAATTTGTGTACAGAAAGTTATAAAGAATAATCAACATATTCAGGTAGTGAAGAAAGCAGGATTAGAAAAAGGAAAAACATTGTGGCAAGGAGTCAAGATCTTTTACCCAATATTGGCCATTCATTGGTGCAAACTGTCCCTCAGAAGAAATGTCCCAATCTTGGACATGCTTCAGCATAGAGCATTCGGCTGTCAGGTTCATTGGTCACACCTAAAGCAGATAGGGGGAAATTAATGCTTCTGTTCTGATCTAAGTAGATATTTGGGAGCACACCTCGGTGTTTATAACACTTATCTAAATAAGATCACTTCAGTGATCTGTACAAATTCAAGTACTAGGGGGAAAGAAGCACCTTAAAAACACAATTTATTTTTATTAAAAATCATCTTGCTAAGTAACCAGGGTAGAAAATTTGACCTTTAGAATGTGGGTATTAGCTAAGGACCTCAGAAACTGAAGAGACCAAGTACACTACATGGAAAATCGGAGAAACTTATTTTTGTGTTTGTTTGTTTGTTTGTTTGTTTTGTCTTTTTGCCTTATCTAAGGCTGCACCGGTGGCATATGGAGGTTC
Organism: Catagonus wagneri; assembly: GCA_004024745.2. Lineage (NCBI taxonomy): Eukaryota > Metazoa > Chordata > Mammalia > Artiodactyla > Tayassuidae > Catagonus > Catagonus wagneri. The sequence continues at coordinate 1,018,385 of PVHT021183618.1, read as the reverse complement.
CCAGGCTAGGGGTTTAACAGGAGCTATGGCTGCCGGCCTTTGCCACAGCTGCAGCAATGTGGGATCCGAGCCGTGTCTGCAACCTACACACCACACCTCACAGCAAGGCCGGATCCTTAACCCACTGAGCAAGGCCAGGGATCGGACCCGCAACCTCATGGTTCCTAGTTGGATTCGTTAGCCACTGAGCCATGAGGGGAACTCCCAGAGAAACTTAAATTTGCACTTAAGAAAAAAGAATCAGAGAATTACAAGGGGGGGGGTGGTCACTGCCTAGATCATTAAATGCTGAGATGATATGGAAATGAGCACCATAAAAAGAGAAGCACCTTATAAACATTTTCTTATTGAAGGGAAGAATAATTGTAATGGTTGCTCCTTTTAGTTCTATTTAAATAAATGTATGTTGTTTGGGTATAAATATACCTTCTGTTCTTCACACCACCATTCCAATATTCAATATAGTCTTTTTTTTTTTGTCTTTTTGCCTTATCTAGGGCCACACCCACGGCATATGGAGGTTCCCAGGCAAGGGGTCTAACAGGAGCTGTAGCTGCCGGCCTTCGCCACAGCCACAGCAATGCGGGATCCGAGCCGCTTCTGCAACCTACACCACAGGTCATGGCAACACTCGATCCTTAACCCACTGAGCAAGGTCAGGGATTGAACTCGCAACCTCATGGTTCCTAGTCGGATCCGTTAACCACTGAGCCACGATGGGAACTCCCAATATAGTCTTGTTTAAGGTAACAAAAATTGTTTGAAGACTTCAAATCAGTTTAAAATTTCAAAGTTTAGTCAAGGAGTTCCTGTCATGGTTCAGTTGTTAACGAATCCAACTAGAAGTCATGAGGTTTTGGGTTCAATCCCTGACCTTGCTCAGTGGGTTAAGGATCTGGCATTGCCGTGAGCTGTGGTATAGGCTGCAGATGCGGCTCCGATCCCCCATTGCTGTGGCTGTGGCAAAGGCCAGCTACAGCTCCTGTTAGACCCCTAGCCTGGGAACCTCTGTATGCCATGGGTGCAGCCCTAGATAAGGCAAAAAAAAAAAAAAAAAAGTTTAGTCAAGTATGTTTGTCAAATTTTCAGTCTTCAGTTAAAAATGATTTTTGTATCCTTTCTCTTTTCAAGTCTATTGGTAAAGATTACTGGTTCACAAATCTTTCCCCAGCCAACACTTCCTTGCCCCCTATCCAGAACTACTTTGTTGCATATGTCTTGAGAAAGCATCCACATTTTAAAATGAATGATGCCCTCTGGAATCATAAAAAGTGGGTGGTCTTCCCTTTCTTATCATGACAATCCAAGTTTCTGATCTTTTCAGGGTTGTGGTATAAAGAAAGAAAAAATACAGAGGTAAAGTTAAAGTTAAAATTCAACTAATGGACTTGAAAAATTTTAATTGGATTTTCTCTTTTAAAAAACTGTGCGATGTTGGAGTTCCCATTGTGGCTCAGTGGAAAACGAATCCAGCTAGGAACCATGAGGTTGTGGGTTCAATCCCTGGCCTCGCTCAGTGGGTTAAGGATCTGGCATTGCTGTGAGTTGTGGTGTAAGTTGCAGACATGGCTTGGATTCGCGTTGCTGTGGCTGTGGCTCAGGCCGGCAGCTGTAGCTCCAGACCCCTAGCCTGGGAACCTCCACATGTCATGGGTGGGGCCCTAAAATGACAAAAGACAAAAAAAAAAAAAAAAAAAAAACTATGGGATATTGCCCATCACTCATGGGCTGGCATTTAGTTATCTGCAGATGTCTTGTCTTGATCAGGGTAAACATCTCTATACTTCCTAGTAATTTTGTTTTTATTGAACTATAAAGTTTGTAGTGGTATCTCTAATGGCTCTCTGCTTAAATTTTTTTACATCTCAAGGTAGTTTTCTTGCACGGTGTCTAAGACAAAATCATCCTAACTATCTTGTGGCACAGCACACATCTGGTGCTTGGTAAAAACAGATGTTTACCCTTAAAAGTTCCTGGAGGATGGGCCACCCAAAGCAGCTACTTCTGTACTGCTTGCTTTTCCATGCCTCTAGTTATATCATCACTCTCCCTTTAGATGTCTCTATAGGATTCAAAGGCCAGCTCACTCTTCACAATCATTAATCAAGCTCACTAGCTTTCTTAAAGCTCTACTTCTCCCCTTCTCAGGTGGTAGAAATGGAACCTAGAGCAGACTCTAGCTTTGTTGGTAAATCCTATTCTAGCCTCCAACTCCAGATACTTCTAGACTTTACAATGCAAATGAATGTGGAAAAGCATTTTAAAGAATTAGAATCACCTTCCCTTTGAAAAACCTCTTCCTTAGTCTTGCTTCTTACTTTAGGATATGATATTTCCTTTGGTGATACTATAAATAGTGTCTTATACAGATATGTGCTCCATAAATATTTTTATATAAATGAATATTATTATTCTGATTAATGATTATATATTTTAAGCACATTTACATTGGATAGATAATCCCTTCGGATAATTATAGTATGCTTTACAATCTATAGATCAAGTGCCCAGAAATCTCATAAAGCATTTTCTTAGGACAATGTCCCCAGAAGCAGACTCCACAGTTGAGGTTAAGTTTGTAAATTATAGAGTGAGAAAGTTCTATGAGAGGAAACCAATGAAGAAATGTAGGAAATGGAACAATAAACAGGAGGAAGTAAAGCAAGGATGAGAAGTCAAGTCATGTAGAGGGTAGTATAGGCACAATAGACACCTTTTGATAGCACATGATTATTAAAATAGTTTTTCAATTAAATCCTGTTACTACATTTTTATGTATTTGAGAAATTCATTACTTCATATGTGATTTATTGCACCTAAACTTTATTTAGTGAAAATTCACTGTCACACCAGCCATTGCAAATTGATCTTGAAAGAATTCAATTATTTATAATGGATTTTCCTATAAATACTACCTATTGTTAAAAAAAGAAAGGAGGTAGGAAAGGAAGAGAGAGAGGGATATAGAAGAAAGAAAAGAAAGAGAAAGAAAGAAAAAGTGGAAGGAAGGAAGGAAAGAAAGACAAAGAAAGAAAGGTAAAATGAAGGAAGAAGGAAAGAGGAAGGAAGGAAGGAAGGAAAGAAAGAAAGGAAGGAAGGAAGAGAGAAGCAAGAATGGGAGGAAAGAAGGGAAGAGGAAGGAAGGAAGAAAAAGAGAAAGAAAAGAAAAAACAAGAAACAAAGCAATAAAGAAAAAGGGATAGGGGCCAGTACTGTTGGCTACATTGTAGCCAAGTGATTATAAAATTAGTTACAGGACAAGATAGATTATTGATTTTTGTCAATCCTATGGATTTACCTTGCAAACACAAGCTATCTAAAGATATATTCTCATCCTGAAGAAAACATACATGACTCAGTAAAATGTATTGGCCCCAAAGGAAGACAACTCAAAATACATAATCTATTATATGTAAGAACCTCCTATATTTGTAAGGACATGGGAAGGTGCTACCTATTTCACACAGATTCTTAATCCTTTGTAGTCTTTTGATGTTTCATCTGTTTTAGCAAATCTTAATCTGTTTTAGCAAATCCTAAAAAACAGTAAATGTCTTTAAAAATGCCTCAGGATTCTTAATTCTATTTTTGCTTTATCATTCTTGCCTTTTTTTCTTTTTTTCTTTTTAGGTTGCACTTGTGGCATATGTAAGTTCCCAGGCTAGGGGCTGAATCAGAACTACAGCTGCTAGCCTATGTCACAGCCCCAGGAACGCAGAATCCAAGCCATGTCTGTGACCTACACCACAGCTCATGGCGATGCCTGATCCCCGACCCACTGAGCAAGGTCAGGGATCAAACCTGCATCCTCATGGATCCTAGTCAGGTTCGTTAACTGCTGAGCAACATAGTGAACTCTTCATTCTTGCCTTTTAATTATTAAAGATGTACTTTTTGAAACTCCATACTCTTTTGGTTATAATATTTTTCACTCTTCTGATTTCTTCATTCTTTTTTTTTCTTTTTTGCACAACTCAACAAATGTAAGATTGGACAAATGCTTATTTTGTTTGGTAGCAAAATGAATCACACATAGTGTCTATTAAGTTTTTTTGGAACACCACTATCTTCTCCAAGTGTTGGGTTAGGACCTTGGAGTTATCTGACATTGTCTTTTTTTCTTTTTTAACTATATTCCCATTACGCCTTCCCTTTCTTTTTTGTATCTGTTTTAAAATCCAAACAAGGATATTATAAATTCTAGATACTGAAACAATTTGGCATATTTATAAAAATATACACATATATTTTATTTGGGCAGTGAAATTCAGTGGTATCCTGTGTGCTTTTGTGTTCTAGTCCTCACTAAACAACATATTTGCTATGCAGTCTTGGGTAAGTTATTTCTATCTAATTGATTATTATAAATAAGTCTTTAGGTAAATATATGTAAATGATTAAGAATACTTAACAAATGTTAATCACTATTATTAAAACCACTAAGAGATCTTATTAGATCAGTGGTTCAGAACCAAGAGCCCTAGATTTGAAGTAGCATGTTAATAAAACATTCAGTTGATTCTTATATCTATGAACCAGTGCGTTAGATGTTATATCAGTTCTCTTAGCTCTAGGCTACTTTGAATTTATGATCCACTGAAAGGTGTGGAACAAATACTTCTCAAGTCCTTCTAATTCCAGGCAAGGAAACAGCCAATTACAAACAAGCTTGCTCTTTCTCTGCTCACCCACTCTCCCTCATAATAGGAGGAATGAATTATCTATATGGCAAATGATGCACAGACAATAGCAATATATATTTCAGGCCTTTCCCTTTCCTCCCTCTTGAGATCACCCTGCCTGCAGAAAGCACATTAGCTGTTTTGCTTCCCTAGATATTCTCTTTCCTATGAGAAAGAGAGTGGTTTTCTAGCACTGCCTGTATTTAGGTGGTTGGACAAGCCTATTTAATTCAGTGATACAACCATGGTGGTTGTGCACCTAAAGTATATAATCTACAAATTCTGAATTTGATACTTAACCCCTCCTGCCATTTTTTCTCTCTCAATTGGTTTAGAATTAGTAAACAAATTAAACATACACATGTTGATACCACTAATCCTCAAAATTTATTAAATCAGTAATAGAGATTTTTAATAGCAGATTAAGAGGAAATACACACATAAACACCAACAAATTTGACAACCTAAAAGAAATGGACGACTTTCTAGAGACTTGCACCTTGTCAAAACTGAATCAAGAAGAAATAGATCAACTGACCAGACCGATTATTAGAAAAGAAATTAAATATGGCATAAAAACACTCCCTACAAATAAAAGTCCAGGATCAGATGGCTTCACAGGTGAATTCTACCAAACATACAAAGAGGAAATTATATCCAACCTCCTTAAACTTTTCCAAAATGTCAAAGAAGAAGGAACACTCCCAAAGACATTCTATGACGCCACTGTCACCTTAATTCCAAAACCAGACAAAGATACCATGAAAAAAGAAAAGTATAGACCAATGTCTTTGATGACTATAGATACAAAAATTCTCAACAAAATTTTAGCCAACCTAATTCAACAACATATAAAAAAGATCATATACCACAACCAGGTAGAATTCATCCCAGGGGCACAAGGATGGTTCAATGTACACAAATCAATCAATGTCACACACCACATTAACAAAAGTAAAAAAACACATGATCATCTAAATAGATGCAGAAAAAGCATTTGACAAAGTCCAACATCCATTCATGATCAGAACTCTTACCAAAGTAGGGATAGAGGGAACATAACATAATAAAAGCCATTTATGACAAACCCATAGCAAATACAATACTCAATGGAGAAAAGCTGAAAGCCTTCCCACTAAAATCTGGAACAAGACAAGGATGTCCACTCTCACCACTGTTATTCAATATAGTATTAGAAGTCCTAGCTATAGCAATCAGACAAACAAAATAAATAAAAGGCATCCCAATAGGAAGAGAAGAGCTGAAACTGTCACTGTATGCAGATGACATGATATTATATATAGAAAACCTCAAGGACTCAACCAAAAAATTACCTGAACTGATCAACAAATTCAGCAAAGTAGCAGGATATAAGGTTAACCTTCAGAAGTCAATCGCATTTCTGTATACTAACGATGAAATATTAGAAAAAGAATACCAGGAGTTCCCTTCGTGGCTCAGTGGTTAACGAATCCGACTAAGAACCATGAGATTGCGGGTTCGATCCCTGGCCTTGCTCAGTGGATTAAGGATCCGGCATTGCCATGAGCTGTGGTGTAGGTTGCAGACGCGGCTTGGATCCCGCGTTGCTGTGGCTGTGGCGAAGGCCAGCAGCTACAGTTCCTGTTAGACCCCTAGTCTGGGATCCTCCATATGCTGTGGGTGCGGCTCTAGATTAAAAAGGCAAAAAGACCAAAAAAAAAGAGTACCAAAATATTTTAATTTTTAAAATAGCCCCCCAAAAAATCAAATACATGGGAATAAACCTGACCAAGGAGGTGAAAGACTAATATGCATAGGACTACAAAATATTAATCAAGGAGATCAAAGAAGGTCAAAAGAAATGGAAAGATATCCCCTGCTCATGAGCTGTAAAATTAATATTGTAAAAATGGCCATACTATTCAAAGCAATCTACAGATTCAATGCAATCCTGTCAAATTACCCATAACATTCTTCACAGAACTAGATAAAACAATCCAAAAATGTATATGGAACCATAAAAGACTCAGAATATCCAAAGCAATTCTGAAGAAAAAAAAACAAGCAGGAGACATAAACCTCCCAGACTTCAGGCAATATTACAAAGCCACAGTAATCAAGACAGTGTGGTGTTGGTACCAAAACAGACATTCAGACCAATGCAACAGAATAGAGAACCCAGAAATAAACCCAGAAACCTATGGTCAATTAGAACATAAAATGGGAAAAAGTCTTTTCAGTAAGTGGTGCTGGGAAAACTGGACAGCCACATGTAAATCAATGAAACTAGAACACACTCTCACACCATGCAAAAAATAAACTCTAAATGGCTTAAATACTTAAATATAAGACAAGACACCAACAAACTCCTGGAAGAGAACACTGGCAAAACATTCTCTGACATCAACCTTACAAATGTTTTCTCAGGTCAGTCTCCCAAAGCAACGGAAATAAAAGCAAAGATAAACCAATGGGACCTAATTAAGCTGACAAGCTTTTGTGCAGCAAAGGAAACCAGAAAGAAAACAAAAAGACAACTACAGAATGGGAGAAAATAGTGTCAAATGATGCAACTGACCAGGGCATAATCTCTAAAATATACAAACAATTTATACAACTCAACAGCAAAAAAGCCAACAACCCAAAGGAAAAATGGGGAAAAGACCTGAATAGACATTGTTGCAAAGAAGATACACAGATGGCCAACAAGCACATGAAAAAATCCTCAACATCACTGATTATTAGATAAATGCAGATCAAAACTACCACCTCACACCAGTCAGAATGGCCATCATTAACAAGTTCACAAACAACTAATGCTGGAGGGGGTGTAGAGAAAAGGGAACCCTCCTCCACTGTTGGTGGGGATGTAAATTGGTTCAACTACTATGGAAAACAGTATGAAGGTACCTTAGAAAACTATACATAGAACAACCATATGACCCAGCAATACCACTCTTGGGCATTCATCCAGACAAAACTTTTCTTGAATAAGACCCATGCACACGCACATTCATTGCAGCACTATTCACAATAGCTAACATGTGGAAACAACCCAAATGTCCATCGACAGATGATTGGATTAGGAAGATGTGGTACATATACACAATGGAATACTACTCAGCCATAAAAAATAATAAAATAATGCCATTTGCAGCAACATGGATGGGATTAGAGACTCTCATACCGAGTGAAATAAGTCAGAAAGAGAAAGACAAATACCATATGATTTCACTTATATCTGGAATCTAATATACTGCACAAATGAACCTTTCCACAGAAAAGAAAATCATGGACTTAGAGAACAGACTTGCAGCCGCCAAGTGTGAGCGGGAGGGAATGGGATGTTCTGGGAGTCTGGGGTTAATAGATGTAGACTATTGTCTTTGGGATGGAAAAGCAAGGAGATCCTGCTGTATACCACCAGGAACTATGTCTAATCACTTGTGATGAATCTGTATGTATGCTTAACCAGGTCACTACACTGTACAGTTGAAAAATTGAAAGAAAAATGTAAACCAGCTATCATGGAAAAATAAAAATCATTATATTAAAAAATAGGAAATACACACATAAACATTTTTAAATATATGTATACATGAACATCTATACATATACCCACATTAAACCAAACTTATCACTCTATCTAATATAATATAAAAATTAAAATGTAAAATAAGAAAAGGATCCTTCATTTCAAGGAACATAGAGACAAAACAGAAGCTGGAAGCAATGAGTAGTGTGAGATAATCGCTACAGAGAAAAAGGAATGTCCAAGATGGTTAGTGATACTGGGGAAGAACAACAAGCTTCCTGTCCCTGAAGATGTGATGCTGGTTCACTTCAAACAGCTGTGAATGAACTTCACCTCATATCAAATCATTCAAGTAAGATCTGGCAGCATCACGTTCCTTCATACAAGAAGGCTATTATAAATAGATATTTAATTCAGTTAGCATAATCAGAAATGAACAATATAGGACAAGCATGGATCCAAGCAGAATTGAGTATCTTGAGGCAATCTGTAGTAGAAAAGAGAAGAAGCAAAAACATACCCAAACCCTGGGATAGAGCCAAGATAGTACTCATTAGAAAATATACAGTGTTAAATGTTTTTCATTTTTAAATAAGAAAGGCAAAAAAAAAATTTAGAAAATAATTGCCATACATTAATATGGAATTAATGAATTGGAAAAACAAGTATATGATTCATTAATTAAAATTCTCTATTCATTATAAACACCACTGTATCAACCTGTTTATGGTAACTGTGATTAGAACAGGGAGAAAGGAAGATTGGGAACAAAGAGAGCATATGACTAAAGACTGAGGGACGAGAGGTAAATAAATATAAAGAGTGAATACTGTGTTCAAATGTATGGCAATAAATTTGACAACACCACAAAATGTCAATTTTCTGAGAAAATATATCTTTCTTAAGTGGCTTAGAAATAAGCATTGTACCTCAAGAGGTTAATAACTGCAGTAGATATCAAAAGGTAGTAAATTTTCTACCTATAAAGAGAGACAGTGCTAAAGCAGTTTTAGAGAAGATTTTAGCAAGCATTCAAGGAAGGGATCATTCTTATGTTCTATAAAATATTCTGGAGGAAAATTTTTTAAAAAGTGGGGACCTTTCAAACACATTTTACAAGGATTACAGAGTCCTGATAACAGATTTCCCCCAAAGAGAGCACTGACAAACTGACCAACCGAAACCGAATAAAACTTCTGCCCAATTTGCTTCTGAACATAGGTGCTAACAATGTAGAAACAAATAATTTCATTACAAAATAATAATATGTTATTACAAGGAACTAATATGAACAAATTATAATTATCATAAGATTTGTTTCAGGATCATAAGGTTAATGTAACAACATCCAACACCAGAGTGCAATATTTGTTTCAACTGATGAACCTACAGTGGCATATCATACTCACCCAAAACGCACAGTTAACACAAGCATTCACTCTTGGTGTTATACATTCCATGAATTTTTACAAGTGTATAATGACATGTAACCATCATTACAATACCATAGAGATATTTTCATGGCCCTAAAAGTCTTTTGTTATCTGCCTATTCATCTCTTTTTACTCTCAAATTCCTGGAAAACACATACTTTTGCTGTCTCCATAGTTTTGCATTTTCCAGAATGTCACATATTTGAAGTCATACAGTATGTAGCCTTTCAAGACTGAATGCTCTTACTTAGTAATATGCATTTAAGGTTCTTCCATGTCCAGAGTTCCTGTCGTGGCACAGCGGAAACGAATCTGACTAGGAACCATGAGGCTGCAGGTTTGATTCCTGGCCTTGATCAGTGGGTTAAGGATCCAGCATTGCGGTGTGCTGTGGTGTAGATCGCAGGCACGGCTTGGATCTGGTGTTGTTATGGCTACGGCATAGGCCAGCAGCTGTAGCTTCGATTAGACCCCTAGCCTGGGAACCTCCATATACTGCAAGGGTGGCACTATAAAGCAAAAAAAAAAAAAAAAAAAAAAGGTTCCTCCATGTCCTTTCATGGCTTGATAGTTCATTTCTTTCTAGCACCAAATAATATTCCATTGTCTTGCTATAGCACAGTCTATCCATTCACCTTCTAAAGCAAATACTGGTTGCTACCAAGTTTTGGAAATTATGAATAAAGCTGACATAAACACCATAGGCAGGTTTTTACATGGAGATAAGCTTTCAGTCCCTTTGGATAAATAACAAGGAACACAATCACTGTGGATCATATAGTAAATGTATGATTAACCTTATTTAAAAAATTCAAGCTCTTTTTCAAAATGACTGTAACATTTTGCATTCCAACTGTCAATGAATGTGAGTTCCTGCTGCTTTATAACCTTAATGACATTGTTGCCAGTGTTCTGACAATAGATTTGTAGTGGTATCTCATTGTTATTTTAATATCTATTTCCCTGATGACCACTGATGTTGAGCATCTTATCATATGCTTATTTACAATGTGTATGTTTTCTTTGGTAAGATGTCTGTTAAGATGTTTTAAGCCCATGTTTTAAATTGGGTTGTTGTTTCCTTATTCTTGAGTTTTAAAGTTCTTTGTATGTAGATAAATATATACATACACATATACATACATATGTTTATTTTTGTTTTTTGGAGCCACACCTTGTTTGTTTTGTTTTTTTAGGGCTGCGCCCATGGCATATGGAAGTTCCCAGGCTAGTGGTTGAATCAGAGCTACAGCTGCCAGCCTACACCACGGCTACAGTAACAGGGGATCTGAGCTGTGTCTGCAAACTACACTACAGCTCACAGCAACACTGGATCCCTGACCCACTGAGCAAAGCCAGGGATCGAACCCACATCCTCACAGATGCTTGTCGGATCTGTTTCTGCTGTGCTACAACGGGAACTCCAAAAATTCTTTGCATATTTTGAATAAGAGTCCTTTATTGGACAAGTTTTCTGCAAATAAATTATGCCAGTCATGACTTGTCTTCTCATTCTCCTGACATTGTGCTTCAGAAAGCAGATTTTTTTAATTTTAATGAAATATAATTTATTATTTCTTTCATGGACAGAACATTTTGGCTCCATATAAAAAGTGATTGTCACACCCAAGATCATATAGGTTTTCTTATGTTTGTTTCTAAGAGTTTTATAATTTTGTATTTTGTATTTAGGTCTATGATCCATTTACAGTTAATTTTTTGAAGGATATAAGGTTTATATGTCAATTCATTACTTGTATGTGGATGCCTATTGTTTCGGTACTTTTTGTTGAAGATAAAACTGGTTTCTGTGTATGACATTAGATCCTTTGTCAAAGTTCTGTTGACTATATTTGTGTGAATCTATTTCTGGCCTCTCTATTCTGTTCTGTTGATTTGTCTATTTTTTCACTGATACCACACTGTCGTGATTATTGTAGCTTTTTAGCAAACCTTGACATAGATTAGTGCCAGTCTTCAAGTTTTATACTTATTTGTATTAGATTCTATTCTGAGACTATTTACCTCTATATAAATTTCATAATCATTTTGTTCATAGCCAAAAAAATAACTAGCTGGGATTTAGATTGGAAGTGTGTTCAATGTATAGATCAAGGAGTGAAAAGAAGTATTTGAGTCTTCCTATCCATGGATATGGAAAATATCTTTACTTAGTTTTTAATGATATTCATCAGAGTTTTGTAGTTTTACTCATATTAATCTTGCATATATTTTGTTAGGTTAATACTTAACTGTTTCCTTTTGAGGAGTACTAATGTAACTGGTATTGTGTTTAATATCAAATTTCTCTTGCTTATTGTTGATCTATAGAAAAGTGATTGACTTTTGCATATTCTTGTATTTTGTAACTTTGCTATAATTGCTTATTAGTTCTACTGTCAGTTTATTCTTATTGTCAGTTATTTTGCATTTTCTACATAGACAATCACATCATCTTTGAATAAATACAGTTTTATTTCTTCGTTCTCAATCTTTATGTTTCATTTTCTTCTCCTGTGCAACTGCATTTAGCTAGAACTTCCAGGACTATATTGAGAATGAATAATGAACGAGGATATCTTGGCTTTTTCCTGATCTTGCTGGGAAAACTCTGAGTTTCTCAAAAGTAAGTATGGTGTTAACTGTAGGGTTCAGGGGAGATACCCTTAATCAAGTTGAGAAATTTCTCACAATCCCTAGATTAGACAGTTTTCATCATGAGTGGCTGTTGCCTTTTGTCAAATGCTTTTGCTGCATCCATGTCATGATTGAAAATGTTTTTAGTCTGTTGATGTGTGGATTAAGTTGGTTGATTTTAAAATCTTGAGCAAAACTTGCATAAATTCCACGTCTGTGTTGTATAATTCTTTGTATACATTGTTAGATTTGATTTGATAATATTTTGTTGAAAAAATTTATATTAATGTTCATAAGAGATATTGGTCCACTTTTTTATGGGTTTGCCTAGTTTTGGTATCAGAGTGATGCTGGTTACAGAATACAATGGGAAGTATTCCCTCTGCATCTGTCCTCAGAAAGAGATTATAGAGAATTGGTATAATATTTTCCTTAAATATTTGAATTCACTAGTGACCCCATCTGGTCCTGATGCTTTCTGTTTTGGGAGATTATTAATTATTGATTCAGACTGTTAAGTAGATAAATGTCTAATAAGATTATCTATTATTATTCTTGTGTGAGTCTTGGTAGCTTGTATCTTTCAAGGAATTGGTTCATTTCATCTAACCTATCAAATTCATGCACATTGAGTTATTCACAGCATCTGTTATCTTTGCAACATCCACGAGATATGCAGTGATATTCCTTCTTCCATTTTAATATTAGTAATTTGTGTCCTTCCTATTTTTTTAACTTTACCCTGGCTAAAAGATTTACCAATTTATTGATCTTTTCAATGAATCACATTTTGATTTCATTGATTTACTCTTTCCTGTTTTCAATTTCATTGATTTCTGTTCTAATTCTTATTGTTTCCTTCTGCTTACTTTGAATTTAATGTACTCCTTGTTTTTTCTAATTTCCTAAAATGGAAGTTTAGATTATAATTTTCGTTCTTTTTTTCCCTAATACATGCATTTAATGCTCTAAATGCCCATCTGTGCACTACTTTTGCCACATTCCCAAAATTTTTGTAGGTTGTGTTTTTCCTTTCACTTAGTTCAAACTATACTTGAAAGTCTCCTGAGATTTCTTCTTTGATCCATGTAGTATTTAGAAGTGTGCTGTTTAATTTCCACATATTTTTAGATTTTCCAGTTATCTGTCTGTTACTGATTTCTAGTTTAATTCATTGTGGTATGAGAGCAGACATTGTACTATTTCTATTCTTTTACATTTTTAAAAGTGTGTTTTATGGACTATATTGTGATTTATCTTAGTAAATATTCTATATGAGTTTAAGAAGAATGTGTATTCTGCATTTATTGAATGAACTAGACTATACATGTCAATTATATCTAATGATTGAAGGTGTTATTGAGTTAAACTATGTCCTTACTGATTTTCTGCCTGTTGGATCTGCTCACTTGTGATAGAAGAGTCTTGAATTCTCCAATTGTGACAGAGGATTCATTTTTTTCTCTGTGATTCTCTCAGTTTTTGCCTCATGTACTTTGGTCCTCTAATTTAGGCATATACACATTAATGATTATTATAGCTTCTTGGATAATTGATACCTTTATCATTACGCTATACCCTTTTTATCCTTGATAGCTTTCCTTTCTCAGAAATTTGCTCTATTTGAAAAATACTATAGCTATTCCCACTTCCATTTGATTAGTATTAGCATGGTATATCTTCCTCATCCATTTATTTTAAATTTAATTGGGTCTTTATACATTAAGTAGGTTTCTTGTAGAAAATATATAACTGGGTCTTTTTTTCATCCACTCTGATAATCTCTTTTAATTGGTGCACTTAGATCTCTGATGTTCAGTATAGTTATTTATATAGATGAGTAAATATTTACCATATGTGTTACTATTTTATTCTTATTGGCCTGCTCCTTGTCCCTGGTTTATTTTTTTTCTTCCCCTCTTTTCTTGCCTCTTGTGGTGTTAATTGATCATTTTATGTGATTCATATTTTTTACCCTTCTTAGCATATTATATTTATAATATATCTCTCTATATAAATATACATAAGCTTTTTAAGATATTGCCCCATAGTTTCCAATATACATTTCTATTTCAAATGATATGCTGCCACCTCATGAATTGAGTGAGTACCTCATGATAATAATACAAAAATCCTAACTGCTCTCTCCCATTCCTTCTATCATTCTTGTATCATTGCTGTCATTTATTTTACATATATAATATAAAGAACACATGATTAAACAAAATTTTACTTGTTAGATTAAGAAAACAGATTTTATTTTACATTCAGTTGTTCCTTCTTCAGTACTCTTCATTCCTTTATGTATACTTGAGTATCTGACTTTGATTAATTAAGAAATCCTTTTGAACAACTATGAAGCTTGAGATCCTGGACAGGAAAAGGACTTAGGATCTATTGTCCTCTCAGCCCTTCAACCCTCCCCTGAAGCCCTTCAATAAAATGGATTGATTCAAAAAACAAACAAAGAAACAAAAACTCCTTTTAACATGACTTGAAAGACTGTCTATTCACAACAGATATTTTCAATTTTTGTTTCTCTGAGAAAGGATATCATTGCTATTTGAGAAACAAATAACTGGAAGACAAAAAGCTAACAAATAAATGTTAAATGTAAAATCAAAAACATAATCCTTAGGAATAAATTTAATAAGTATATAAAACTCTATATTGAAAAACTATGAGAGAGACATTAGAGAAGATATAACTAAGTGAAAAAATATATATGGTTGTGAATTCTGACTCATTACTGATATGCCAATATTTTACAAATTAATCAACAGATTAAATGCTGTCTAAACCAAAACCCCTGACTTTTTGAAACTGATACACTCATTGTAAAATTTATAGAGCATTGTAAATATTTAAAATAGGCAAAGTACCACTGAAAATGAAAAGTTGGTAAATTTACATTTCTTGGTTTCAAGACTTAATATACAGTAATGAAGAAAGTATGATATTAACATAAAAATATAGAGCTAGAGCAACAGAACTAACCAGAGGCTGGAAATAAGCCCATAATAATTGTCACTTTATTTTCTCCAAAAGCTCCAAAGAAATTCAATTGGGAAAAATTATTTAGAAAAAATTGTTCCTGAACAACTGTACAAACCTAGGGCAAAAAGAATCTTGACTTCTAACTTTCATTACATCAAAAATTAAGATTAGTCACAGGTTTAATAAAAAAACTAAAATTATGGAGATTTATAAAGAAAACAAGAGTATTTTGGCATTCTTGTGGTAGGGAAATAATTTTGAGACAGAGAACAGTAATAAAAACAAATAATAGTGACACACTGCATTTTAACAAACTTAAATATTTTTCTACATCAAAACATGTCATTTAGAAAATGAAAGGACAAGCCACACATTAGAGAAAATGTTAGCAGTGCATATATTAACCAAAGAAATTATATCCAGAATATATTTTTAAAAACACGATAAATAACTAAAATAATGTAACATAAATGAATGAAAGTTGGAGCACACGTTTTATTAAAAAGATATGCAAATGGCCAATTAGTCCTTGAAAAAGTTTTAAGTATCATTAGTCTTCACAGAAATGCAATATGAAATCACAATGAGATATGATCATCATTCTTAAAATTAAAAACAACAAACAATACAATTTTGGCAGGATGTAAAAAAAAGTCAAAATTTTCATATGTGGCATAGGATATAAAATAACACAGTCACTTTGGAAAACAGTTCAACATTTTTCTTATGATTTTCTTGTACCGCTATCATAGATATTTATCAAAGCGTAATAAAAGCATATAAAAGATCTGTATAAAAATGTTCATTGAAGTTTAATTTATAATACTCTCAATTTGGAAACAATCAACAGAGGAATGTATATACTGATCAAAGACCACCACTCAGCAATAAAAATAATGAGCTACTCATCCATGAAGCAACATATGTGAATCCCAAGGGGATGATGCTGAGCCCAATCCCAAGATTCATGTAATATGATTCTATTCATATATAATTTAAGAGAATACAAAAGTAACATATGCTACTTAAAATCAAAACAGGGTTTGATGTGGGGAGCAGATGTTGGCATTCACTGGAAATGGGCATTAGGATATTTTCTGGAATGATGGAAATGATCTCTATCTCGATTGCAGTGCCAGTTACTTCAGTATATATTCCTCAAATCCCCTCAAATTCAACAAGATTTGTAAATTTCATTGTCTATAAATTATATCTCACTATTAAAATAAACAGCACCATGATAAATGAGGGATTGAAGGTGAAAAATATATTAGAGAAATAGACAAAAATTAAACAGCCATATTGTTCCTAAGATATATGTAAATTATATGTCAAGTTTTTGACTTCACTTATACTAAGATAACTGTAAATTAAAACTACTTAGAGACAGGTATTTTTCACCCTTTATATTGGCAAAATTCCAAAACCTTGATTAAACAAGGCAAGACCAACAAGTGTGGGGGTAAAAATACTTTCACATATTGCAAGTTAACAATGATTAAAATCCCTAAGGAGAGAATTTGGAAAAATCTTATGACACATTTGTTTTGGCCTTTTGCCAAATACTGTCACTTTTAGAAATTTACCTTAATTGGAAAATAAACAAACAATGACATAATATCAACAACAAAAGTACATGCACAAATACATGCACATGCAATTTTCATAGTAATATCCTGGAAATAATCTAACAGCATACTTAGGTTATTGACTGGAAAAAAGAGGTGCATGTATATTTAAATATATCATTACTACTAAAATGTCATTTGTGAATTTGTGCATTTATTTTTGTTGTATGCTAATAATAATACTATGCAGTTGTTAAAATATAAGAAAAATCTGTGAACTTATATGGTATGTTTTCTATATTATATTTTAATGTTAAAAACAGGGTGTAAAAGTATATGTTACTTTTTAAGAACACATCCATAATAAGGTGATTTTGTGAATATTTTTATATAGGAACAATAAACTGATGAAAATATGTGCTTATAGGACATAATTTAACAGCAATAAAATATGGATTTAACTTTTGTGAATATGCCTTTTTCCATAGTTTTGCATATCATATCATGTCTTTATTATACATCAAAATACGGTAAATTTGTTTATGGTAGTAGTTAAGTAATATATTTATAGTCTCAGGAACATGTTACTCTGGAAATGGAATGGAGAAAGGAGAGGGGAGGAAGAGTGATGTTAAACTATGATTTGAACTGGATTCAAGGCATCAAGTTTAAGTCATTATTAAAGGACAGGAAAGCTGACTCTTCATTAGCAATGGCTATATTTCATACCCACTCTAGATACTATTCCCTACTGGGAAAAACAAAACAAAACAAAAAAAACTAGTGCTTCTTCCAGAAGTGATTGGCTACCATTCTATGACAGGGGAATTTCAAAGTAAGATGAAATATCTAAATGTCCAATAAAGTAGAAAATGCTCCCAGACTAATGGACATCTGGCAAAAATACACAGGAGTCAGATTAAACAGTTCCCACTGGCCAAAAATGAGCTTCAAAATGAATAATGGGAGAAATGGCTTTCAATATATCAATTTCTAAAAAAGAATATACAAGTCCATACGTATACTAAAACAAAATAATACCTAAAAAGAAAGAAAGAATAAAGGGAAAAGTTTTTTTTCTATAAAATAATGCTACTCAGGAAAAATGGTGGGTTTTCAGTACATATTTTACAGACAATTTCCACAGAAGTAAATCATTTTATGAAAATGAATTTAAAATGAGTATTCTGGAACAGTGTTTTTGAAATTTTCTATTTACTTATGAACATTCATAATGAATTCTTGTTTAAAATATCAAGGAACAGTGACATACACTCACTTCGAAATTGTTAACAATGTTAAGTTACAATCCTTTTTGTAAATTATAACTATATATTTCAAGTTTCATGGGCAAAGATGAGTAATGCTTTTTATGCATGCATATTGCTATGTAAGACACTCTCAAATTTTGTTATGTAACAAATGCAAAAAAACCAAAATATCCTAATACCTCTTTTTAAGCTTAAAACACAGCATTTGTTTATGTGAATTAAAAAAAAAATCGAAATTCCTTACTAGCTCCTACAAAGCTCTGCCTGGACTGGCCCTTTCCTTTCCTTTTCCCATGATTTTTGCTGTTTGCATGTTTATTGTCTCATGGTTGAACATACCAAGCTTTTTCTGTATCAGAGCCTACATGCTTTTTCACTCTATCTTCAATGGATTCCCCTGGTTCATTTCACGATTTTTTAAATCATTTTTAGCACACAAAGCACATTTTCCTGACTACCTCATATTCTCAACTGCTTTATTCTTTTTATTAGGCTATTACTCCTTCAGAGAACTTTTAAAAAATTGCCAATATTTACTTTTGTATTTGTTCACTTGTTTTGTTCTTGTTTCTTCCACCAGATTTTGAATTTCATCCTCCTTCCAGAATGTTGTATTCACTATCATTTCCTTAGGGCCTAATTAGGTGCAAAGCACAGATATTGAGGGTATCAGAGATTTAAAATACAGAGATGAATCAATGTTAGTTATTATTAACAACTCATTATTTAATATAGATAATTTCCTTATTCATTAAAGCAATTGTTCTATTTGTCACCTATATAGTAAGCATAAGTATTCATGTGGTGCTTTGGGAACAAAGATTAATTGAATATGTTGCTAACACTTCCAACTTTAATCTATAATGCATGTTTAGAAAGTCATGGTTAGCCATCAGGATTTGCTTTATCTAAAGAATGTAGGCACTTCTTGAGGGAGAGGATGGGGTAGTGGACAGGAAATTAAGCAAGAAACCATCAACTATATGAAAAAAACAAAACCTCATTTTTCAGAAGGAAGACATTTTTAATAAATCTCCCTCACAGGTCAGATTCCCTTTTTTCCAAAGGCATAAAGCTTGGTGTTTCTTATTTAAGTATGTGATTAGCCCAAAACCATGAATTCACATCTGAATTCTAGGAAGAGAAACACAGGTGCAACAAGTTAAAAATAATGAAGCTGATTTCAAACAAAAAAAACCTTCTGTGAGATGCTGGAATGAAAACGTAGGATTATTGGGGCAACACTATAACATAAGATGGTACCAAGATTTGGAAAGGTAGAGATAGGCTATGCCCTTCAGTCCCATGCAAGTTTAAATTATGCAGCTGATTTCAGAAAAACTTCTGTGATATGTTGGAATCAAAAAGTAACACTATTGGGGCAAGAGTATAACAGAGGATGGTATCAAGATTGGGAAAGGTAGAGGCAGGCTATGTGCTTCAGCCCCATTCCAGCTCAGCCATAGAGGACCCTGGCAGGCAGAGGGGCGAAAACCATGTTCTGTCTGGATAACAGGCATCTGACCAGAGGAAGATGAGAACTTAAAGTATTCTTCTTATGGCACTCATTAGGCAACCCCTTTGAACTCCAAAGGGTAAGAGAAGACTTTGAGGGGGCCTAGTATTTGTGACAGTGGAAGGGAAAAGAGAAATTTTACTTATTGGTGATATGACTGCATTTTTAGTTCAGTATTACCCAGTGTTACACATAATCTCTGGTTTTAAGGAGTTCACAGACTAATTAAAAACATTTTTTTAATTAAAGTATAGTTGATTTACAATGTGTAGAAATTTCTGCAGTATAGCAAAGTGACCTAGCCATACATATGGATATACATTCCCTTTCTTATATTATCTTCCATCATGGTCTACCCCAAGAGATTAGACATAGTTCCCTGTGCTATACACTAGGACATCATTGCTTATCCATTCCAAATTTAACAGTTTGCATGTACTAACCCCAAACTCCCTGTCCATCCCCATCCCTCCTTCCCCTTGGCAACCACAAGTCTGTTCTCTATGTCTGTGAGTCTGTTTCTATTTTGCAGATAGGTTCATTTGTGCCATATTTTAGATTCCACATATAAATGATATCATATGGTATCTGTCTTTCTCTTTCTGACTTACTTCACTTAGTATGAGAATCTCTGGTTGCATCCATGTTGCTGCAAATGTTATTATTTCATTCTACTTTAATGACTTAGTAGTATTTCATTGTATATATGCACTACATCCTCTTAATCCAATCTGTCAATGGACATTTAGGTTGCTTCCATATCTTGGCTATTGTGAATAGTTCTGCAATGAACATAAGGGTACATGTATCTTTTTGAATTATAGTTCTGTCCCACAAGTGGGATTGCTGGATCATACGGTAGTTCTATTTTCAGTTTTCTGAGGAAGCTCCATACTGTTTTCCATAGTGTTTGTACCAATTTATATCCCCATCAACAGTGTTGGGGGGGTTCCCTTTTCTCCATGTCCTCTCCAGCAATTGTTATTTGTAGACTTATTAATGATGGCTGTTCTGAGCAGTGTGAGGTGGAACCTCATTGTAGTTTTGATTTGTACCTCTTTAATAATTAGCGGTGTTGAATATCTTTTCATATGTCTTCTTTGGAGAAATGTACGTTTAGGTCTTCTGCCCATTTTTGGATTGGGTTGTTGTTTTCTGTTGTTGTTGAGTTATAGAAGTTGTTTGTATATTTTGGATACTAAGCCGTTGTCAAATGCATCATTTGCAAAGATTTTTCTCCCATTCTGTGGTTTGTCTTTTCATTTTTCTTATAGTTGTTTCCTTTGCAGTACAAACAATTTTAAGCTTAATTTATATACCAGTAAATTACAGTTTTTGAAACAAAACAAGTAAACGTTTTAAATATTCCCATGATATGCATTAGCCTTACAACTTCTTTTATGGGTATTTAGAAAAAAAAAGAAAGTGTGATAAATACGGCACTGTTAGAAACTTTAAGATTATCATAAAAGGGTGTGGAAAAATAATTTTGGGAAACAAAATTTTAGAAAGAACTCATTTAAAAAACTACTGTAGAAGATGATCATCTGTATCAGAAAAGAAAGAAAACGAATTATTGTGTCACCAAAGTCCTTGTAGCTACATGAATTTTTCCTAGAAAGTCAAAAGAATCATTTTCTTTTAGAGGTACCTCACCAATGAGAATTAGGAAAGACAATTTAGAAATATATTGACCAGCCTAGAGAACTCTACCCAAAGATAATCTATGTGGGAAAATAATCTGGGAGAGAACAGATATGTATATATGTATGATTGGGTCAGAATCTTGGGGATTAGCTATACTTTCATAAAACTTAAAGAAATACATTGACCTTTAGTTTGAAAGGAAATTAAGGAAAATAGTGTAATGCAAAAAATACTCATTACCTTAAAATTTAAAACTTAAAGAAATACATTGACCTTTAGTTTGAAAGGAAATTAAAGAAAATAGTGTAATGCAAAAAATACTCATTACCTTAAAATTTTAAGTCATACCTTTGATAACATATTGTATTATTTTGACCTCTAGTGATTGACATTGCCTAAACAATGAATCTTTAAGTTGCCCTCATGATTTTTAACTTTTGAATTTTCAACTTAAAAGAAATTATAAAAGTATAGGATTAATTTTCAATGTACTCATTAATACTTATCCATTACCATTATTAAATTAACAGTTACACATTATAAATTGGGCATTACAATGTTTTTAAAAAGTGTTTCTAAAATTTTTCTATAAATATACAAACATAAATGAAATTAAGTTCATTGTCTTCAGCATAAATCCTTGTAATTCACTTAACAACACTTTCATGATTTCTATACTTATCAAGATTTTCTAGATGTTAAATTATGGTGGTATTCCAGGGGAAAAAACCTTAAAGATGATCTTTCTGTACCATAATTCTTAAGTGCCTATCCATTCTTTGTGCTCATAGTAATTTTATTCATCAGATTTTTTTGCAGTGAAGGGATTGTTTGAATTCAGTATTTTTGCTTCTTCTTTTTTTTTTTTTTTTGATCAGGAGGTGTTACACTTTATTGCCTAAAGTTGTACCATTTGTGCTCTGTGAAATATGGCTAGCATCACCTTACTTTTTTATTAAGTGTATATTTATAACCTTGAGAAGCAAATGTACTCTATACACATGGCTAGTGTTTATTGTTTTATGTTCTGCACGCAAAGCTGCTTTTCTTAATAATAAGAAACAGCTGTTGTAAGCACAACAATGAATGCAATGGGTCATACATGCCTAAATTAGATACAAAGGGAGCCAAGCAGGGCTAAACTCTTTATTTCTGTCTCACTCTTTCATGATTGATGCTCTTTAAAAAGAGCAGTTGTACACTGTGTTGAGATTTAACAGATGCTAAAAGCAGCCCATTCCAGTGTACATTTGATAGGCAGCTGTGTTTTACACTAGCAGTGATTACAGTGGGGAATCAGTGTTTCCATGACAGCAAGACTGACAGAGCTTACATATAGCAAAACTAATGTAAAATAATGGAAAATAGTGCTGTTCACAAATGTAATCAATCATTTCTATAGTACACACACACACACACACACGACTGTATAAATTTTGATATCAGTACCTTGGTTTGATATTTATATATCACTCATTAAATCTAAAGCCCTATTCTTTATATAAATAACTGAATTACAAAACTATGTAGGGTGATAGTTATGGACATATGGAGCTATGTATAGTTTGAGGAAAAACAGAAATAAACTTAGATTTTATAGCATGTGGTACATTAGGATAGCCAAAAAACTCCTTCTATTTTAACCTTTGTTTTCATCTATTTAAAAGTCATCTTCCGATTATGTATTTCATATTTTAAACTTTAAATGTTCCTATTAAGAAAAATTTGACACAAATGAAGTTATTTCTGATGCACACATCCACTTTGGAAGGAGATAAAAACTACGTATAAAATAATGTCTACAGAAGATTTACACACAATGGTTTCAAAAAATTTAAATATATCGCCCTCTTTCAATTTTTGGCTGTTATGAATAATACTTCAGTGAATGTGGACATGCCCATGTCCCTTCAATATTCTGTTTTCAATTGTTTTGAAGAAATATAAGTGGGATTTCTAGATTAAATGTTTTATTTTTAATTTTTTGATGAATCTCTATTCAGTTTACAACAGTGGCTGTACCATTTTACATTTCTACCACAGTGCACAGGAGCTATAATTTCTCCCCAATCTCATCATCTTTTTTTTTTTTTTTGTCTTTTTGCCTTTTTATGTAGAGCTGCACCCATGGCATATGGAGGTTCCCAGGCTAGGGGCCTAACAGGAGCTGTAGCTCCTGGCCTTCGCCACAGCCACAGCAACGTGGAATCCAAGCCGTGTCTGCAACCTACACCACAGCTCACGGCAACGCAGGATCCTTAACCCATTGAGCAAGGCCAGGGATCGAACCCGAAACCTCACGGTTCTTAGTCAGATTCGTTAACCACTGAGCCACGAAGGGAAATCCCTCATCATCCTTCTTTATTTGCTGTTTCTTCTTTGATAATAGGTATGAGGTGATATAGCATGGTAGTTTAGATTTGCATTTCCCTGATGATTAGCGATGTTGAGTATATTTTAATATACTTGTGGCCATTCATATGTCAATTTAAATATCAATCAATGGATGAATGAACAAAGAAAATGTGATAAATACATACAATGGGATATCATTTAGCCTTAAAAACGAAATCCTGCCATGTGTTACAACACAGATAAAGCATGAGACCATTATGCTAAGTGAAACAAGCTAGTCAAATTAACCAGAACCAATGCTGCATGATTCCACTTATAAGAGGTACCTCAAATAGTCAAACTCATAAAAGCAGGAAGTTGAATGGTTGTTGCCAGAGACTTGAGGGGATAGGGGAATGGGAACTTGATGTTCACTGGCTATAGGGATTTGATTAAGCAGGGCTTATTTCCTAGTTTTTGCCCCCCAAATCACTGAGGTATGGTCAATGTTCTTTCATCTTTTTTATTTCTTTCTGTTCTTCAGAGTTAATGCATTTTAGATAATGTCTTCAAATTCATGAACTCTTTTTTCCTTATTTTAATTCTTACGATAAATCCATGAAAACTATTTTTAATAAGCTATTGTTAGTTTCCAATTACAGAACTTTTTATGATTTTTTGTTTGTGTTAGTCTCCTTTTCCTTGCTGAGATTCCTCTAATTATGTCTATTGTGTCCTCTAAGATTTATGTTATAATTTATAATATAAATTTAAGATTTATATCAGTTTTTCTCAGCTATTTAAAAACAACTTTGTCATCTTGGTGTCAGTTTATGTTTACTAATTTTTCCTGATTATCATATCAGTCTGCTTCTATGCATATCTATTAATTTTTCTACTGTCTGCTTGACATTATATATGCTAAACTAGGCTATTTGGTTTATGTTGTCTTTCACTAAAGGGCATTCAATTTTTATGCCGACATACTTATTTATTTTTGTTAGAAGGACTTCCTACATTAACTTTTTCTCATGATTTTTTTTTCTTTTAATTTCAGCTGTAGTCATAGTTTGGTCAAAAAAACAATAAATACCCTAGGTATTTTAAGTAGGAATTGATTTCATGAAAATAATCATAAGCTTACAAACTTCTGGGAGGGCAAGAGGGGAAAAGGCTGCCCTTGCAGCCCTAAAAAGCAAAAAAAAAAAAAAAAAAAGTTATGTACCAAAAAAGGATCACACAGTTACTTGCATTTAGTAGGTGTTAAATAAATATACTGCACAATATATGAATTAAGAAATTTGAGAAGAAAGGAAGAAATGAGGTAAACAGCTGTGACAATCTCTCTTTGGAATAAAGGCATCTCCCTCTTATATTTTAATCCTATTAACTGAAAACAAGATCTGAAACAACACTACTTGAGTCTTTCTCTCTTCCTAGCAAGTGCAGAAGGTAAATTATGGGTAAAGGAACGATGAAGACTTTCTAAATTCCAAGGGATTACTACTAGTTTAGTAAAGTATTAAATTATATTTTTTCACTTGGTCCCTTAGTCTTACTTCAAGAATTTGGTAATGGAGATCAATAATAGGAAATCAAATCTCAACTATAAGTAAAACAAAAACAACAGCAATAACAATAACAAGAGAGTCAAACAATTTTATGGGAAAAAGAGAAATCTCTTCAAAAAATGGTGCTGGAACAATAGGATATCCCTACAGAAAAAAAATTACCCTCCTACTTTATATCATATGTGAGAGATAGCAATATGCAATGAATTTTGAAGCTGAACATGAGAGTTAGAAAAATTAAAATTTAAAGCATATCAGAAAAATAAAGGAACATCAAGAAAATAAATAAGCTATTTACATACAGGGGGAGATATTTGAAATTTTAATATCTGAAAAGGACCTTATTAACATATATAAAAATATCTGTAATTCAATAATAAAAACCCAAATGTACCATTTTCCAAAAACCGAGAAAGAATTAAAGTAAAATTTGCCAAAATAATATATAAAAGTGGCCAAAAAAACATAAGAAAAGTACTGAACATCATTACAGGCATACAAATTAAACCTATACTATGATATCACTACAAAAATTAAAATGGAAAAAACAAACAAGTGAGAACACCAAATGTTGGAAAGGATGAAGGGGTGACTGCAAGTCTGACAACTTTTTTGTCTGCACTATAAAATAATACAACCACTTTGGAAAGCAGTTTGACAATTTCTTCAAAAAAATAAACAATCCAGGAATTCTAGCCCTATATATATTTAACCGACATCAAAGAGAATGCACATTCAGAAAACAATTTTATATTAATTTTATAATACTCTTATTCAGAATATCCCAAGGTCAGAAACACTCAATATTTCCATAAATAAGAATATACAAAGTATTGCATATTTATACAGTGAAATACAGTACAGTAATTTAAAGTAACAAAGCACTGATACACAGATAGGTAACAACACAGATAGGTCTCAACATTACAGGCTGAATAACAGAAGCCAAATACTGAAAAGAATGTACTCTGTGATTCTATTTATCCGAAAAGATTATTAGGTTAGTGGTCTCTCTAATGTTGATGGGGCCAGGATTATAAAAGGACATTGGTTATTGGGTCTGATTTTTAAATTATGTCTAGGACACTAAGCTGTGGTGACAGATATCAGATCAGCAATTACTTCTGGGATGGGGAGCTGACTTGGAATGGACACAAGGAAACTCAGTGAGGTGATAGATTTTATGTCTTTATCAGTTTCAAAACTGATTAAAGAGTAGACTTAGGATCTGAGCATGTTCATGTATGTAAATTAGATCAATATGAATAAAACTATTTACATACACGTCTGTGCTAAAAACTACACTGATAATATAAAAAACATAATTTTTAGAACCCTGTAAGGTGAATATTCTCTTTACTCTCTTTTTATAGTTTGTGAAACTGAGGAATCAGATCTCTTAAGTAACATGATTAAGGTCTCATAATTAATAAAGATATGTCAGAATTCAATTTCTAGGTTTATCTAAATGAAGAAACTAAGATCCTAAACAACCATTCTCTCAATTTTTTATTGGTAGATAATTTTTCCAGAATTTTAAGTTATTCTAATATATATGATGAATTTGATTATGACTGTGAATGGAAATATATTGGTTGTTAAGAATAGCTGGTTGATTGACACATAAAAAGACAGATACAGCTATGAGATCAGAGAAAACATAGAGGCTCTCCAGCTGACAGAGCTATATTTTTCCCTAACTATATACCAATATAGGCTTCCTTGTTCTTATCACTCAAAAATTCTAGTTTCTTGATAAAGCAATTACTTTTATATGTCTGACTTGCCAGTTACAAATACTAATTATAGCAATAGTGTCCAGGACTTCACAATTTCTGTATTAACTTTGGTTACCAGCATGGGTACTGCATATCCAGAACTGACTTTACTAGAATTTAATCAATAATACTTACTAATTTAATTCTTATAGCTAGTCAGTAGGGAAAACCTATGTGTTTATGAGGATTATATCCAGTTCTTACAGAAAAAGACACTATCATTGAAGAACACCATCACAGAATTAACATCACTAGGGCTTATCGGCATTTGACCAGCACTGAGAACATTTGTATGGATGCAATATGGTTCTCTTCATCACACATTCTAAACACAGGAATTCAGTTAGCTCTTCATGAGACTTACCGGAAAATGAAAAAAAGTGCTTGGTAAGCCTGTACAAATAAAAGACTATTTTGGCAGTCTTACTACTCTGCAAAATTGTGATGATCGGTATAATTATATAATTATCTAAACATGAAGTAGAATTTAACCACTAGAACAAAGTTATAGCCAGTCCACTGACCTTTTCCTAGTAAGCACATTTGATTAAGGAAAACGGTGGTATATCTTCATTCAATATAAAGTTAAAATACCTTGTTATCATGGTACAGAGGAGGGGAAAATATACTTGGATTTGGGATGCTCATTTTAATAATTAAGGCTCAATTAGGAAAGCACAACTACCATGAGGATTTAAAATAGGGAAATTATTATAGGAATTAACTTTTACCCAATTATGGGAAGAGATGGGGAAGAAATATCTTAAAAGGAAATCAACAGAACAGTGGAAAATACTTATCAACCCTGACACAAGAGAATGAGCTGGAGCTTTCAGAGAGACTTGGAAACTAGACATAACTACATTCAAATGCCTAACTGGAAATTAAGAGGGGAATTGATGTGGGAATCTGTGATATGTTAGCTCTTGATGTACTCTGCGTTTATCAAACTGTACCAAAGTGTCTGCTGTGGGCTTAAGTCAAGATGATAGCAGCTGGGAAGGAGAGTTAAATGAGAAGTAGGGGAGGCTGAAGATAAATCGCAGCTGTTAGCTTTACATCTCCCTTGCATTTCTAACCAACAATGGCCTTCAGAGAACAATGGTTGCCATTTGATTTTTACCTTTCTAGTTTTGCATAAGTTATTTTTGTAGACCTCTATGCTGGCACTTGAAAGAAAGAAAAATTATAGGAAACAATTTTTGGAAACAAAATAATAGAATAATCTAGCACACAAAAGAGTTACTTCTGGAAAGAATACTGAGGGAATGGCAAAGCATAGTTTGAATTTAGTTTAAAAACACAGACACTGAAAGATCAGTGCAAGAAACACCAAATTCACCCATGAATGAGACTAATAAAGGGATTCTGGGGAAAATCTCACTTTAAAGCTAGCACCTTGAGGCAAAGGAATTACATCTTAGTTTGATAGAATCCGGGTGCATTTCTATGGATAGCTTTATGTTACAATGAAATCTTAGAACAGGTAGAAAGTATGCCATGCTATCTAAAGGTACACTAAAAATGAACTTATAACATCTCAGGCTTGTTTTCAATCCTACTGGCTTCTCTTCTCCATTTAAATATTTGTGTTCCATGGCTACGTTATTTCCTTTGTATTACACATGACTATAAATTCAAGCAACATGTAACCTATTCACATGCTTCATTAATAATATCATACTACAAAACCCTTCTAAAATGTTCTTTTGCCCCTAATATTAGGTTTTGGAGAGTTACCAATGCTGGTAAACATGCTCCTAATGTACAAATTATAGTTGTTATGTTACAGTCTGTTGCAGAAACACAACAAAATAATAATATCATTGTATCGTTAGTGGGTGTTTACTTGGCTTCAAAGATTTAACAACTATACATAATGGTGTCATGAACATTCTCGAACATTTCACCTTGCACAGGTGTGACAACTCCTCTGGGGTATATATCTAAAGCTGATTTAATGGGTAGTGGGAATGCTATTATTTACCTTTGTTCGTGCCAGTTTGCTTTCCTTGTTGTCTATTCTAATTTATATTCTCACTAGCAATGTATGGAATTTTCTATGGCTCCAAATAATTGCAAATGCTTTGTATAATCAGTATTTACTTTTTTGCCAATCTGAAGAATGTGAGCTGATGTTTTCTTTCTAGATTTAATTAAATTTTCCATAATTGTGAGTCTAAAAACATTTTTTACATGTTTATTGGTTGTTTGTGACTACTGTGAATTGTCAATACAAATCTTTCATCTAGTTTTCTATTGTAATTTTGTGGTGCTTTAAATATTGTATACATTCTTACATATTCTGAATACTAATTTGTTGACAGTTATATGCACCGGGAGAGCTACAATAGAGTGGCTTCTATTTTGTTTTGCTAATTTCAAATTTACCACTCATTTTCTTTATGGTTTTTAATATATATAAAGATACTTTCTTACATTATGTCTTTAACAGCTTTCTTTTCGAAATGAGAATTTAATCCGTATTTTTTAGTATAGATTCAAATTTATTCCTATTTTCAATGTAGATATTTCCTGATAAAATTTACCAAGCAGTCTATTTTATTCTTCACTAAATTTTAAAACAATTTTTAAAATATAAATTCTACTGAAAATTTGAAAGAGTAGTTGATTGAACACCCATATATATATGTTTCATCTAGACTTGCTAGTTGTTATTGTTTAATAACATTTACTTTCTCCGTGTAAATTCACACATGCAGAAACACACACATGCTTATGTGTATCGTTGAAACAAGGTTTGAAAGTAAATTTCAGATACAATGGGATCTTGCCTTACATATATGGCGTGTATCTTTAAGGTTAAAAATATCATTATTAAAGCCATGGGACTTAACATTAATAGACCTATATTACTCAATACAGAGCTCATATTAAAATCTTCATTATTAATTTTTCTCTTATAACCTAGAACCACATCTATAATGACAATGACATTTCTGAAAATCTATGCCACTTCTCCTGCAGAATGTTTTGGCCAGAACTTGCAGTACAATGCTCAGCTTAAATGTGGAACACATAGTAGATCACTGTCTTGTTCCTTATATCAAAGGAAATGCTCCAACATTTTTTTCTGCAAGAATAATGTAATATACTGCAGTATTTATTTCTTTTTTTTATAGATTATCATCATAAAGTTAAGGAAGTTTCTTTCAAATCCTAATTTGCTAAAAAAATTTTAATTAGGAAGTCTTTTGCATTTAAACATAACATTTGCCTATAACATTTGAAAAGAACGTTTCCCCTAAACTCTTAAAACAATAAACTCTATCAAATTTCTGATGTTAAACTACTCTGCTAGTCATATAAATCTGATTTAATCACGATGTACTAGCTATTTTATGCACTTTAGAACTTTGATTATTTCCAAAAGCAAGTAAGTAGAAGAAAACAATAGAAAGTTCCAGGCCAAAATTTAATGAAAAAATGTACTGTTAATTATTTATTTAGCTGTATCTCCATGTACATGAAAAACAAATCAGAGTAACTTGGTAGATTATCCAAAAAAATATGAAAGAGGTCTTTCACAAAATTAAAACTTGCTTACAATTCTTGGGCTTCCTGCTTGAATCTGAGTAAGTCTGGATAAATTAACATGTAAATAAAATTTTTAAAAATGAAAATTTAAATTTAAATTTTATTTTTAATTTCCTATAGCTTGTAATGGTATTTTGCACAACACATTCATCCAAAATTTACTAAATCAGGTTATGTACTGACAAATTTAACAGCTGAGACTTCAAGCTATTCAGATCACTTTTAGTTTCAAATACTGGAAGAGTATTGGGTCAGGTCTCCCCTTTCAGAAAGGTTTTTGATCTAGGTATTAGGAAACTACAATCTACCCTTTCTTCCATGTATAATCTTAGCCACTGCTTACTCATATGTGGGAGAACTTTCATGTCATGAAGAATATCTTCGCAATTGGGACTCATAAATTCTATACTATCACATGAGCCTATACTGATATAAAAAGTTTGTCTTATTCCTTCTCATCTTGCCAAAGTGTCTCTGCTTATGGAATGTCCATTTCTTTGCCAGATTGCACAATTCCTCCAGATATAAAAGTGTCTGGTGTCTTGCTCTTCTTTGTTCACTATATTAGTTTTTTATTACTGTTATAACAAAGTACCACCAATTAAGTGGTTTAAAGAATGAAATTTTACTGTCTCACATTTCTAAAGGTTGGGAGTCCAAAATCAAGGGTTGGTTCCCTCTAGGGTCTTTGAGGGAAAATTATGTCCCAGGCCTTCCTCCTTGGCTTGGCGACCTTCTGTGTCCCTTCATATCATCTTCCCCTTATGCATATGTATCTGTGTCCAAATTTCTCCTATTTATAAGGACACTGGTCATGTTAGATTAGTGCCCAACCTAATGATCTTAAGATTTTATTTCTGAATGATGTCACATTTTGAGGCACTTGAAGTTAGGACTTCAACTATGAATTTTGGAGGGACACAATTCAACCAAACATTCACCTAGAAAGAGCTCTTTCCTTTATGAAAGTGAATAGTTCAATTAGACATTTTACATTCACAGCTCTTAACAGCATGTATGGAGCCCATTTTAAACACACATAAATACACATATATACATATATATATTAAATTATGTGTATATAAATTGCATATATACAAATAGATGCACATAATGATAATATATAATGATTATTGACATCTTATGACTTTTATTTTGGAGATATGTTACTTTGTCAACATTCTAAAAACAGAATGCCCCATGGCTAGTTTTTCTTTATTCAAAATTTGCCACTGACATTTGAGTAGGCTGCTAATTGAATTAGTCAAATAAATAGGAGATTCTTAAAATCTGATTTAGTTCCATCCATTAACTCTTTCAGATTTCGACATTTTTTATTGAAGTTTGACATACATCAGGATTCACCAATTTTAAATGAACCCTTATTTTCCTATTTACACATGGAAAAAAGTAAGTCTCAGGATGGCTTGGTAATTTGTCTAAAGTCAAACTATTAGTAAACAGTGAAGCTGGAATTCCAAAGCTTGTACATGTCTGACTAAAGTTCTTTCCATGAGGCATGATTGAGGAAAATTGGATTCTTTCTTCAAAAGTAAACTAAAAATTGAGTGGGGAAGAGTGAGTTTATTTTTTTCAGACAAGACTGGCTGAAACCATAATAAAAATTCAAGGTCCTTTAGGAACAGCTGATGCTGTCTGTTGGATCAAGGATGTCTCACTGTGGGAGATGCCCTTGAATAGATCTACATGGATGATAGAATTTAGGCAGCTGGAGATTGCAGAAAGATATCTGGGGATGGGAGCAACATGCCATGATGGGTATTGCAGAGAGCAGAGAGCTGTAGAAAGAGGAGGGTGCACATTAAGAGACACTGTTCTTGCTCAAAGTGATGAATCTTAGCAAATACAGTCCCGGGTCTAGGTAGGAAGTAAAGGAGTTTAAAAAAAAACAAACAGACTGAGCTTAGAAACCTCAAGATCTGAAAGAGTATTCCTACAATATGTATATGGAGGGTTAAAAAAAATCAAGAAAGTTTTGAGGAAAAATCAAGGAATTCCCTGAAATTTTTGCTGTGGGCAGAGCTAACTCTGGAGGCAGAATAAGCAGCTCCAGTACGCTGTTACCCAGTCAGCCAATGGTATCAGAACTGGAGACCATTTTACAGTGGAGAGCTCAAAGATGCAGTCCCCACTGCTTCAGAGTGCCCGTATTCCCTGGGGAGTCATTTCCTGACCTTGTTCCTTAGAGTTGGTTTTGCTGTTTCTATCTTCTCCCCTCCTCCAGTCTATCATTTATTCTGAGAAATAATGTATTTAGAATTTATAGGTTTTAAGAAAGAGTTGTGAAGCTTGATAAATATGGAGTATATCATTATGCATTCCTAGAAACCCTGTAGTGGACCACAAACTTAGGAGAATGGAATTTGAAACATATAGGTGTTAATCTGTTAGTAAGAGATAGATGATGTGATTTTGTGGAAGGTGGTTGGGTACAAAACTATTTAGACCAGGTATGACTACTGAACCTTCCACTTTCACGCATGGAGGTCTTGTACAGCCACTCCTTGGAATTTACTCCCTTGCAGGTAACTGTTCTACAACAATCATAGCCATTAAGATTCTATGCCTGTGACTGGCTGGATAAAGGCACTTGACTCAATTTTGGCCAAAGATATATACCTTAAAATCTCTGGGAAAGATTTCTTTACTTCTTAAAACCTTGCCGAGATCACCACTTCATTTACTCTGGTTGTTACTTTGACAGAACTGACGTCTAAAAAGTGGCACATATATTGCTACCATCCATCCCTATGATATTTCCCAATGATGTCAAATTGAAAGATAGAAAAAACCTGGGATCCTAATGATTATGCTGAGCAACTGAATCAACCCTAGAGACCAACCTTTCCACAGATTTTTATTTCTAGTGGTCTTTATTTATTTTCTGTATGTTTGAGTTTCTATCTTGTCTCATTTCCTTTCAAACTGAAAGACATTTTATCATTTCTTGCAGTGACAGACTCTCCCAGGTCTCATTTTTCTAAAAATATCATTTAAACCTTACCTTTCAAAACATTTTCACTCTATCTAAAATTCTTGTCAACAGTTCTTTCTTTCTCTTTTTTTAAACGTTCAGCACTTTAAAAGGTGACTCAATTGACTTTTGGCCTCCACTATTTCTAATAAAAAGTCAAAAGAACTTTATTCTCTCTGCTATCCTGTACATAATATGTCTTTTTCTCCTGTGGATCTTGTTGAGGCTGATTTTTAGGCTTTTCGAAGGAACAGGTAGAGAGTAGATACAAATCTAGGGCAGGGTTTCCCAACCTCGACATTATCCGCATTTTGGACCAGATAATTTTTTTTGTTCCAGAGGCTACTATGTGAAAAGAGTATGATTAACAACATCTTTGGCCTCTAAAAATAAGAAACAGTCTCACTTCACAATTTGTGACAATCAAAATTGTCAAATATCCACTGGTTGTCAACTCTGTACCATTCACCTCCTCTGCCTTTAAGAACTACTGCTCTTGGAGTTCCCGCCTTGGTTCAGTGGAAATGAATAGGACTAGTGTCCATGGGGATACGGGTTTCATCCCTGGCCTCGCTCAATGGGTTAAGGATCCACCGTTGCACTGAGCTGGGGTGTAGGTCATAGATGAGGCTTGGATTCTGGGTTGCTGTGGCAGCTGCAGCTCCAATCTGACCTCTAGACTAGGAACTTCCACTAGCCTGGGCAGATGGATGCCAGAGGTGCAGCCCTAAAAAGTGAAAAACAAAACAAAAAAAAAGAACTACTGCTCTGGGCAATGGTCCTTACTTCTAATATGTGGTAGCCTTTTTTGGCTATCTCAGCTGGATGGTGCAAATGTGTGAAATTAAATACGAGACGGAGACAAGATTTGAAAACTCCCTGAGCAGACAAAACCGTTTAAGCTACATGAGTAAAACTTATTTCATGTACATACACAAAACTTAACTTAGGCTATATCTTGTAAATGCCTCTGATAACCACAAAAGAAATTTAAGTCATCCTCTTAAAGATATGAATTTGTAACCAGTTCCCTGGAGTCTGGAAATTCCCATTGTACTAACCAATCATTAAACAACTTCCTCATTTTCACATTATAAACCATACAGTAATGTCATGCCCCTGAGCTTCCTACCAGTTTTAAATTTGAAGGTTCCCAGTTCATGAACTTATGCACAATAAACTCCTACTAAATATTATTTATTGATTTGGTGGTTTTAATTCTGCTATTTTTGGATTTTTGACAAATGTTAATAAGTTAAAACAATTCTGGGTGGGCCAGAATCTTTCCATTTTCTGTTCTTGCCAATACAACACAGCATCTCTATTCTGTTTTTAACCCACTTGTTGCCACTTTTAGAAAGCCTCAACTCATCTTACTCCCTGGACGTACGGTATAGTCTAGCCCACCTCTCAGTCATGACATTGCAACAAGCCCTTTGATGTACTTCTCAGGCTCTCTCATTTTTACAATCCCTTCTCCCTCTGATGCTCCAAATCACAGGTCTGATCGTTGCCTCATCAATTCAGCAGAACCACAGTGCTCTATTCAGACTCTAGTTCCCATCACTGTGGTCAGGAAATTGACTCCAGGCCGCAAGTTGGGCTCCTGTGCCAAAGCTGGCTTTGTAAACTTTTCTTTTCTCAGAGTCGCAGTGATACTTTGCCTGTTGACATATAAATAATTCCATTATATATACTGTTCAGTTTTAAATCGTTAAATCAAGAAAATTAGTTGGGCACCAGTTATTGCATCATTTCCAGAAGCATAGAGGCTATTTAGACTTAATAAGTACTTGTTCACATTTTCTTCATATCAGGAATTAATAAGAGCCTTTTTACATTTTCAAATGAAATACAAAAAAAAAATTAAGATTCATATTTATTTGATTTTTATCATTAGCAATTTGATTATTAGTGATTATCCATTCCTGGATCTTCTTTCTTTAATTTGTACACCTGGCTTCAAAGGAAGCTTTATATCTTTCCGATTATTTTATATCAAAGGCTCTTCCTTTTGCTAGAATTCTTTCCATTCCATGATGCCAAAAGTCTTCCAGCTGTTGGATAGTACAAGAACTTTCTTTTCTAATTTTTCATCTATCTATCCTACAGAAAAGATTACAACAAAGGAAGATTTCTTATTTGTGCCTACCTTTGCCCTTAAAAGAAAAATGAAAAGTATTTCTTGAACCCACTAAATTTAAACCTCAACCCCACCACAAGACCATATTTTCTTACCATAGCCTCCAGTCAGAAGTGAAAAAAAATATTTCTTTGCTTGAATTTTGCCCTATTTCTACAGAAGATACCTGTTACTAATAATTATTAAATTATTCTACCAACATTTCAGCTACAGTTTACTTTAGATCCTTTAATTTTACAAATTTTTGCTATATATCTAAATGTTGGAATAAATTTGTGAAGAATAAATAAGCTGACCTTAATATTAAACTGTTTAAATCAGTATCTGCTAAAAGTGGCTGCTCTATGCAAAAAATTTATTTGGTTTCCTATAGGAAAAACAAGATATGAGAATAAGTAAGGGAGAAATAAAAAGTAGAATGAGAAAGTGCTGACTGTGGAAAAAATGGGGTAAAACTTGTAAATTGAATGTGTGTTGTGGGATGCAATCATTTAAAAGCCCATGCTTGGGAAGAGATTTACCCAGGATTAGGGAACAGATTAGAATATTAGTGTATTCTTAACAATTAGAATATTGTTAGTGTAGGGGGAAAATGAAGGACAATATTCAATAGCTATTTGAAATTTAAGTTTCATTATCATTCCTTAGTTTTGGGCAAAATAATTGCTAGATAACACAGAATTGCTATCTGGTAGTTTTGTGAAAGAAAAGGGGTTTGCAGCGCGGTGTTAAATCCCAACTCTAATACAAAACACTAGTGATAGTGGACTTCATCTGTTATCTATAAAATACGAAAAGAGTTAATATAAAAAACGCCTAAGATAATGTGGAAATCATTCAGAACAGCGTGGTATATAGTAATTATGTATTTTGTGAAGATTTCCTCCTTGAAAAAAACTAACTTGTGTACCTCATAGAGAGGACTATAAGTCCAAGAAAAATTGTCGTAAGTTTCCAAAAAGATGAGATTTAGGTAGTAAGTTACTTTCTTAATATTTATATCTCAGTTGCACCTGTTTGATATTGAAAACATGAGACTAAACCTTATGTGCTCTGCGTAATTATATACAGTAATTAAGTATCTATTCTATAAATCTACAGAATAATATTAAACACAATAAAGTATAATATATTAATTGTTGTTTAAATACTATACACGCTGATCCTAAATTTTTCTAGTGTCTTTCAGTAGAATACTTATTAATGACAAAGAGTAAAAAAATAATAAACATTTCCACATAAAAGAAACTCATGGATTTGGAGAACGGATTTGGGGTTGCCAAGGGGGAGGGGGAGTAAAAAATAATAAACATTTCCACATAAAAGAAACTCATGGACTTGGAGAACAGATTTGGGGTTGCCAAGGGGGACTGGGAATCTGGGGTTAATAGATGCAAACTCTTGCCTTTGGAATGGATAAGCAATGAGATCCTGCTATGTAGCACTGGGAACTATATCTAGTCACTTATGATGGAGCATGATGGAGGATAATGTGAGAAAAAGAATGTACACATGTATGTGTGACTGGGTCACTTTACTATACAGTAGAAAACTGATGGAACACTGTAAACCAAGTATAATGGAAAAAATACAAATCATTAAAAATAATGTATTTACATTGTAGAAGCCTGGAAGACCCCATCTTAATCAATGAAAAATGTTAATATCACCAGAAATGGGACACATTGACATTGTTTGTCAATTCACAGAATGCAGTATTTCGTGGGGAGGTAATTTGAGGCTACATATCTCACTCATCATATTCTGACTTAATTAATGTCGGTACAAATTCATAGGCATTTAGTTTATTCAGAATTTTAAGCTGTTACTATAATTGTACATGTACTTGATTCTAAGAGTGTCTCTGTTTTGGGCAGTGAAAAAACCTTTGAGCTATATGTAGGTTCTTTTGACATAGCTATTATTTTTTAAGAACTTCGTTATTTTATGGCAAAATGAAATGCTCTAGGTTCCTTTGAAATGTCCCTGATTCAGTCTTGGAATCAAGCATGTCTCCAAAAGAGTGCTAGTCCTTTTTTTCAGTAGAGGTTGGTACACAAGGCCACACAGGCACATATTGAGATGTGCTTATTAATTTTGAGTGAGCCCAGTAGACAAAGCCTGTGACTAAATTATACATCTATATTTATTTCTTTCCTATTTACATTTATATTGAAAACCATGAATTCACACTAACACCATAAATATATTAATCCAAAACTACAAGGTTTACCAGCTCTCTCTCTCTAATTTGTGACTCCCTTCTAAGACAGTGAGACACGTGGCTCCTATCATATAAAATAGTCCTCCTGTACACAACAAAATTCTCATTATTGCCCTACTACACAGATGTTCCTCTTTTGTTGGTTGGGTTCTGACACCCTGTGCGTGGCTGCCCCCTCTTATGTGAGTACTCTCCCAAATTCTCATCCCCATCCTCCACCCTGTGTTGGACAGCCAGCCATGCACCTCCTGAGGCCACTGAGGCTGTGAAACTCTATGTCCCTCAGTGAGACAGCTTCCTTATCTTTCTGGGCTCCAACTTGAGGTAAGACACCTCCCAGTTTGAACTTCCTCCTCATTTGATGCTGACTCTGAATTAACATTCTGCACTGTTGTGATTCTCCTAAATGCGGATGCATGCAAAGCTCAGCGCTGCTAAACCTCGTCAAACTAAACTGTTCAGGAAATGAATAAAGAAATATAAAAGAGAGGAAAGAAAGGAAAAAGGAGTAGAAGAAGAGTCAGAGAAAGATTTAAGTCTTTTTATACCATTTTTAAAAATAGGAGATTTGGAGTTCCCATCGTGGCTCAGTGGTTAACGAATCCTACTAGGAACCATGAGGTTGCGGGTTCGATCCCTGGCCTTGCTCAGTGGGTTAAGGATCTGGCGTTGCTGTGAGCTGGGGTATAGGCTGCAGACGCGGCTTGGATCCCGCGTTGCTGTGGCTGTGGCGAAGGCTGGCAGCTACAGCTCCTGTTAGACCCCTAGCCTGGGTACCTCCATATGCCATGGGTATGGCTCTAGATAAAAAAAGGAAAAAAGACAAAAAAAAAATAGGAGATTTGTGCTAATAGCCTAAATTAAATTCTGAAACATCTATCATTCATCCAACACACATGTATAGTGATATCCTGTGTAACAGGCTTTGGGAATTCAATTGTTTGTTTCACATGCAGGATTTATAGTCAAAGATACAACTTGTATATTGAAAGAAGAACAATTTTTGTGATTTCCTGAACAACTTTCAATTACTAATTTTCAATCTATTATAGTTCAAATTATGTTTGTGTGTATGGGAATTAAATCATATGTCAATCTGTAATATGGGAGTCTATTTAGCTAAATGGGTTCATTCACTAGTTAGACATAGAAGAGAAATGACTGCATTATTACATATACCATACATTAACTGCTTACTATATTTCACACACTTTTATAGATACTTTAAACATATTAACTCATTTTATTCACTTGATGCACTCATGTATAAGGTTGTATTTTTATATTCTCTTATAAGATCAAGGGATTCATTTTAAGTCTTGACTACCACTGCTGGGAAGAGGTAGTAGACACGACTTTCCCTATTCCTACTATTTAACATAACTAAAACTCAAAGTCATTATATATAAAACAAACATTAAAAGACTAAAAATGAAGAGAATGAGGCTTTTGACTAGGGATTTTGAGATTTGATGAAGATGTGGTGCCAAGTTCCCTGGGTTTCTTTTTGCCTCATGTATCCCAAAACGGAACTAAAAAAGTCAAGAATCCAGAAATGCTATGAAGAAGAGACCAAAACAAACAGGCAAACCTAAGCTACCCCAAAAGTCTACTATCTCTAACCAAAGTGCCTGGAAACTTAGAAGCAATAATAGCCATTCTCCATTCAAATACCACAGAAGAAAAATGTGGCCCCACCTGCACACATGCCAGCAAAGGTTTGGGATGAGTCTAGAATGTCACCGTTAAAAGGCTTTAACAACACATCCCAAATCAAAATGGACCACTGACCTAATGTAAATCACGAAGCTGTAAAACTTTTAGAAAGAAACAGGAGAAAATCTTTGAATTCTAAGGACAGAGATCTTAGATATCATGCCAATAGAACAATCCATAAAATGAATAACTAATAAATTGGAGTTGATCAAATTTAAAAAAATTGCTTTGGGAAACACCTTGTTAAAAGGATGAAATGACTCGTATAAAATATCCGCATACTACATATATCTGACAAGGGCCTGATATTTAGAACATATAAAGAACTCTAACTCAACAGGAAAATAGACTATTAGATTAGAAAATGAGCAAAGACATATTACTGAAGATGATATAGAGATGGCAAGCAAGTACATGAATAGTTACTTTCCATTATTTGCCATTTTTTAAATGCAAATTTAAACCATAATGCAACATTACTAAACACATATCAGAAGGAGGAAAATAGAGATAACATCAAATGTTGGCAAGGGTAGAGAAACTGGATCACTTATGCATTGTCAGAGAAAATTTAAAATGATAATTCAAGAAGACAGATTAGCAGTTTCTTAAAAACAAACAAGCAAACAACAACAGCTACACATGCAACTACTATACAGTGGAGAAACTGCACTCCTGGGCATTTTCCCAAAGAAATGAAAATGTATATTCACACAAAACTCTGTACACAAAGATTTATAGCATATTTTTTTCATAGTAACCCCAAACAGAAAATAAACCAAATGTTTTTTAATTTGTGACTGATTAAAGAAACTGTGGTGTATCATACCACAGAATGCCACTCATAAATAAAAAAGGAATCTATTTGTTATACATGCAACATCCCAGATGAATCTCCAGTCTTTTGGAGAATTTATTCTTCCTCAGGGAGGTCATGAGTTTGTCTAAAGCCTTCAACTGATCAGATAAATCTCACCCACATTACGCAGAACCCACTTTCTTCAAAGTCATTCAACATAAATGTAAATCCTCATCCTAAAACATTCTCACAGAAAAAAATATTGGGCACTATGGCCCCAGACAAGTGACACATAAAATGAACCATCGCACAGGGCACTTGTTCTAAGAACAGTATATTAATACTTGAAAGGAAAACTGCAGGACATTTCACTTTACTTGAGGTCATTAAAAGACTTTCAAAGGATTAAGAAAAAAGAAATTTTTGGGACGTCACTGTGTCTTGTTTACAGAAGATGCACAACAGCAAACAGGAAGTGTGTCTGGCTTTATAGGACAGAAAATTCTTATTTCCCCCCACCAAACTGAAGTTTATGTAAAAATATCACTAGCAAAACTTTAAAGCTCTACTCTACATATCAAGCGTTTTCCTGGATGTTTTATACACATTAACTGACAGAGTTTTTGTAAAACAATAGGAAGCAAGGTTTATTATCACCTATTTATTTAAAATGAAGTAATTAAAGCACACTAGGGTACAAAATGTGTCTAAGATCATAATCAATGAAACTCAGAATTGAATTTGAACCCAAGCCATCTAGTTTTAGAGTTTGTGCCTTAACCACTGTCTTTTAACACACAATTAATGTAACTGAGATTTTCACTTTGAATTCAGATATCCTGTTTTACTGTTTAGAGTGACATCATGCTCTAATATATGGGAGATTATTTATGGAGTAAACTTGGATTAACTGTCTCTGATTTTATTTTCTAATCTGTTAAATTAAAATACTTACTTTGTTAAATTTTGAGGATTGAAGATAAAGTAACTATCACAGTGCTTGACAATATAACACAATGATATGTTTTCCATCACTTCTCCCTATCTGCATTCCTTATAACTATTTAGCCCTCTTGCCTAATCTTTCTACCAAAGTTTCCAAGTACTCTAAGAAAGAAGTATATGTTAGCTAAAACAGAATTTCAAAGTGAAGGACTAGAGAATATTTTGGCTAAGAAATACCTGACAATAGAGTCACGTTTCACTGGACGAACATGACTCAGGTTAAGAACATTAAAAATGCTATGGTATAAAACCAAAAACATGTCTTTATCTGCAGAATCCATACTTCCTACTTCAAAATAAGCAGTAATATGATATATGTTAGGCCTTTGTCTATAGCTAAATTAACACTGAATTTGTTTTACACAATGGAGGCTTTAACTCAAGAGTAATTACATTGATATATTTATTATATTTTAAAGATTTTAAAAATTATATTAAGGTAAAATTATATATATATGTGTGTATATACATATATATTTATCATATGTTCACATATGCAATATTTAGTAGATAAGATAGATTATCATCTCTAGACTAGAACATAACCAATTATTTGTTTCTAAAAAGTTTTAAAGTACCTCCTGACAAAAGAAGGCAGGCCTGGAGTCATTTACACCTAAAAATATTTTTCAGTTTTTTCCTGTGATTTATTTTTTCTTCTAAATATAAAACCAATTTTGCAATTTAATAAGAATGTTAATTACACTAGATTTTGCATATTTAGCATAATTTTATATAATTAATTTATATGATTTTCATATCCTTTTCAAGCAGCTAACCTCATTTTTAACATTGACTTTTATTAATACAATTAAAAAAATAAAACATAACATTAAAGGATGAGAATAATAAATCCTTTTACTATAAACAAAACTATTCTGGATAAACTAAATTAATTTTAATCACTCTCATGATGTGGGACCAGCCTGTCCTTCAATCTGGTTCATACTAAATTTGATATATATAGATAAATTTCCCTGTGGTTTCTGCCATATGAGTACATGATGACCTATTTCACTTTTCAGTTGAGATTATCTGAATGGATTTTGGGAGAGCAGTTATGTATCTGTGCCTATATCATTTTCTCGTCTACAGTTTCTTAATGGTTTTTTGTTATATCTTTTACTGTTTTATGCTTCTATAACTATTTATATAGACATTTCCCAACTGTTTATGTTCTCGCTCAGTTAAAGAGTTTTGGTTTCTGTTACTTCTTCTCCTTTCTTTCTTTTCTTCCTTTCTTCCCTCTTTCCCACTCCCTCTCTCTCTTTCAACAAAAAACAAAGACTCACTCGAAGCAGCTCAGGCAAGTGGTTTTCACACTGTAATCTCACAGAAACCCACAGGCAGACCAAAATACATCCAGATCTTTTATGGAATGCCACTGGAAATTTGAAAGCCATTAGGAATCCAGATTTCTATTTACCCTGAGCCAGATCTTCTCTCAGTCATTACATCTCTGCTCCTCTAAATGTCTGAACTTTTTATATTTTTCACCTCAAGTGCTCAGTAGCAACTGGCTCGTCTTGTGGTTTATAATTCCAAGTTTCTAAAAAATACATCCAATTATCCTAACATATTTTTGTCAGGACTTTAAAAGTCATATGGATTAAAGTAGCCTCCTTCTTCTTTTACCTTAAAAAAGCTGTTAGGGCCTATATATTTTATATACACATCACTCACATTTCTTCCTCTCGTTGCACATATGATGTTTGTCTTTTCTAGATGCTTATTGCCTCTGGACCAACTGTTACAATGCCTTCCACCTGATTTCCATACTGAACCTCCCCCGGCCTCATAGCATCCTCCAGGATGTATCTTCATAACTTTACTAGACCTTGAAGTAGACCTTGAATTCAGGAAGTACAAATCTGGAATCTTGGTTCTTTTCTGAAATGTTTACTTCAAGGAAAGTTGCTTAATTTCTAAAAGCTTTAGGTTCTTTATCTGGAAAATACAGATATTTGCAGTTAAAGTAGGATAACAAGAACTACCCAGGAAGAGGCCAAGAAACAAGATGACATGTTCCTTCATGAATTTGCAAGCCCAGTGACTAGCCTAGCTTTTGGCCTAATAGCTCAAAATTCTGAATTGTCAGTATACTCAGTATGATATCAGAGTATGTCATTATTATAATATTATTGCTTTTTTCATATAATTACCATTTTACAAACACATTCTTCTCCTAAAATAGTTATTGGATGTGCAAATAAGCCTTAACTTTTAAATAGGGCAAATATTGCAAGAGATATTTACCCAAAAATATTATATG
Source organism: Catagonus wagneri (assembly GCA_004024745.2). Classification (NCBI taxonomy): domain Eukaryota; kingdom Metazoa; phylum Chordata; class Mammalia; order Artiodactyla; family Tayassuidae; genus Catagonus; species Catagonus wagneri. The sequence continues at coordinate 974,722 of PVHT021183618.1, read as the reverse complement.
TATGTGAATACCAGCATGCCACTGGAACTAGCTGTCCTGTTTATTACTCTGAAAAAAGAAACTCTTCCGGGAATGAGAACAGAGTTATCTTCAGGGTTTTTCCAGTTGGGTATGTTTTGTGCTATTTGTGGCATCTGAACAGTAATATGCTCTGGTTAGTCAAAACTCCAGTGGCTGTCATTGGTGGGAAAGGTGGTGTAGAGGAAATTAACTTGAGGCAAGGAAATAATAATGGCCTGACATGGATTTTCATTTTTATTTAGACAGTAATTTTCCGAGTCAATAATAGCATTTGTGGTACTATTCAATGGAGATTTGGTTTCTACAAAGTTTCCAATTACAGATGTTATTAATTTCCCTCAGAAGCCACAGACTACAACATATTGCAGGATTGTTGATTTATCTCTCTCAGAGTATCATACAAAATTTTATTTTGAGTGAGGAAAAGTCAAAACATAACATCTAAAAGCAAATAATCACTGTGAAAATCAAGCACTTATTCTTCAGTGCAAAATTTTGGTTTCAAATCTAAAATTGAACTTTATGGTAACTTAAAACTAACAATGTGTTTTTTCATGTAGTCTCATGTTTTGTGCCTACATATTACTTCTTATATTTATGGTACATCCTTCATTTAGTTTTTAATACAGTGATATTTAGCAATTAATAGTTTAGAAAGAATATTACTCAAAATTCATGTTTTAAATAATGCAATTTAAAATATATAAAGGCGAGGTATTTAGAAATTAAAAACTTTAGATTTTTTTTTTGTCTTTTTTGCCTTTATCTAGAGCCGCACCTGCGGCATATGGACGTTCCCAGGCTAGGGGTCTAACAGGAGCTATAGCTGCCGGCCTTCACCACAGCCACAGCAACGCGGGATCCGAGCTGCATCTGCAACCTACACCACAGCTCACGGCAACGCCGGATCCTTAACCCACTGAGTCATGAAGGGAACGCCTAGATTTTGTTTTTAATAGCAAATGTTTCCTTATGTGAATATAAGAAAAAAAAAAGCCACTTTTTTTTTTTTTTTTGGCAAATCCGCTGTCTCTGACACTTCTCAATACTGGTCACACATCTATGGGCTATCATTTCTACTCAGCTATGTCTGGCTCTCCCTAGACAAGGCTTATGTCTAGAAGAGACAATTAACCAGCTAGGACGTCTACTTCATGGCCCTTATGTGAAATCAAATTCATATGACCCCTGACCTAGGACCGCGATCACTTAAAATATGAAGAAACACTGACATAATGGCCTCTAGTAAACTACCTATACATCTGGGTTCTAGAACCAGGAACTGAATCTGTGAGGAAATAAAACCCTCTTGTACTTGAAGATTCTTCCACAGAATGCAGAGGAAACCTGCCATGCCCTAGTATTGAAAGAGTAGTGTTAAAAGAGTTTTGCAAAATAGAATTGGAGTGACTAAATGTCCCCGTAGATGAGGCTTCAAATTAAAGTGAATGTCCAGTGGATAAGGTACTTAGCATGAAACCATAAAAGTGATATCAAAATCTAGGAGTAGTGAAAGGAATGTCTATGATCCATACAGTTCTTGTTTTAGATACCATGAATGCTGTGGAAAGAGCTGTCAGAGCCAAATGTATATGTTGGAAAGTCCTTGCACTCTTTCTCACATAATTGGAAAAGTATAAACTATGAAGAAATATTGGCAATGACAGAAATGTTCAGTGGAAAGAAAAAAAAAATCCATGAAATGGAAGCTACAGTATCAAAAAAGACTGTGAGAAAAACTTACTACAGCACCAAAAGAAGGATTCAGGATACTTCCCATGGTCTGGGTTTATTTAAACCCTACAGTCAGTGAACAACTGGGAAAGTGGAAATGACAGCAGATACTATACAAAATAAAAAGAATAATAATAAAAATAAAAGCTCCACAATGAGTGAGTGAAGGAGTTAAATTTGCCTAGGGATTTAAAGAGATCTATTTAGTGACCAGCTCTCTCTTTTAGCTATATAACCTAGCCCATGAAGAACTGAAATATTTTACTTGGACTGTTGTAGTTAGCCACAGAGAGGGTATAATCTTTCTGGGATTATGATTTGCCTGAATAATAAACTGTTGGAAGTGATGCAAAAGTGAAACTTATAATATTGTGTTACCTCTTCTACCTCCCCTATGATTTTATTGTGTCCCTATAATTGGTGTTCACTTTTTTAGTATATCAGCTTGGTCTGAATATATTATATCAAATCTCTTAAGTTGGCACTAATTTTGAATACTTAGACTGGATGGTGAGCCAAACCGCTATTCCTAGTTTCATATAAATTTAAGATTCTACATTACAAAATGTAAGGGAAAGTGTGTTTCACATTCATGGAGACACTATTCCATATCTAATTTTAAAATTTTGAGTCAAATGACACTTTTGGTAAGCACTTTGTTAACTTTTGCCTAATCAAATTTTCTTCTATTCATTAATTGTACAAATGTTATTTTTGGAGATTTATAGATTTTGAAATCTTAGTGTGGATTCTAGGTTTCTTAAAAAAATATACCTATGCATTTTCCTTTAAAAAAGGGAAAAGTAATATATATATATATATAATGTAATATATATATAATGTAATATATATATATATAAATGTCAGTGCATAAAATTATATCATGCGGCATATCAAATAGCTAGAAAGCCTAGAAAGCCAATGCCCAGGTGACCTACCATCATCTAGGTTGAGAAGAAACTTGCCATCTGCCTAGAATTCCCTCATATGTTCTTGCTTTATCTTACCTCACTCCTCACGAGTAACTGCTAATGCCAGCTTCTATGGTAAACAGCTTCATATTTTTTTAAATATGTCGACACCTTAATCATGAGCTCCCAACCTCTAGGACTGTGAAAAATAAATGTTGCTTAAGTCATAGTCAATGGTATTTTCGCTACAGCAGCCCAAATGGACTTAGATATTACCAATGCATATGTTCCCTCCAAGACATAATAAACAGATTATATTTTTGACCTTTTAATAAATGTAATCATATTGCATGTTTTATCTTGTACTTGTATCATTCATTATTTTTTATAATATACATAAATATTTACATATGACTAGAGGTCAGTATACTTAATTGCTGTATATTTGTTAATTCATTATATGACCATATAACAATGCATTCCCTCTGATAACAATGGGGATTTCAATTGTTTTGAGATTTAGCCTTCCTATAAACAATGCCACTGTGGATATCCTTGACATTTATCCTGGTGTACATGTATATGGGTTTCCCTAGAGTATCCACCTTAGAGTGGATTTTTTAGTCATGGATATGCATATCCTCAGCTTTGCCACATAAAGCCAAACAATTTTCCAAAGAAGTTGCACTTATTTACACTTTACCAGGAGTGTTTTAGAGAACTTCTTGAACAAAAGCTCCATTCCTTAGTTGTTACAATTATTTCCAGACTCTTTAAAATAATGCCAGTCTATTGTGTGTGCATTGTAGAATTTCATCAAATTTCCCTGATTACTGCTGAATCTTATTGCCATTTCCTATTACTTGATCATTTAGATTTCACCTTAAATTCTGAAATGATTTTAGAATTAAGAAAGAGCAGTGCCAAGACATGGAAGCAACCTAAATGTCCATCGACAGAGGATTGGATAAAGAAGATGTAGTACATATACACAATGGAATATTATTCAGCCATTAAAAGAAAATAAATAATGGCCTTTGCAAAAACATGGATGGAGCCAGAAATTATCATGCTAAGTGAAGTTAGTCAGATAGTGAGACACCAACATCACATGCTATCACTTATATGTGGAATCTAAAAAATGATACAGTGAACTTTGTAGAACAGATACTGACTCAGAGACTGAAAAATTTATGGTGACCAAAGGAGACAGGTTGTGGGGGAGAAAGATGGGCTTTTCTCTGTTTTAAAATTTGTCTCATCATTTATTTACGTCAACATGGGCTTAGATATTTATCTTATTCTTTGGTTTATCAACCAATGTTGTCATTAGTTATTTTCTTGCTCAAATTTTTCCAGCTTTGGTCATTGGGAGCTTTTTCAGTTGGTTCCTGTGTCCCTCTGACGTGCTCTTCCAGTTTTTTCTCTATCTTTCTTATTCTTTGATACTGCAAAAAGTTCCAGGCTTGTCTTTTATTTTCCCTATTCCAGTCCTAGAATCAACTATTTCTCCAAGGAATTTTGGTTCCCATTGTTGGTAAATGATATTTAGAAACCAAGCATTTACACGTTAATGTGTTTATCACTACTGGCATAACTCCCTATCCTCTCAGAGCACAGAGACAGAAATATATATATGAGATATATATATATATATATATCAACCATTGTAGAAATCCATACCTATACTTGTCTCTGTATATATCTATCCATATAAATATTAAGTTAATAATGAGTTCATATTGATGTCAGATAAGATAGTTTTAAAATGTTTTGGCAAAACAAAACTTTGAAGCAGATTTAACAACCAGTTTTAATGTAAATAACATTTAAAATAGTAAACAAACAGAAGAAGATATCTATCCATCCACTGTTTACTATTTCATTTACCAAACACTTGTGCATAACAGTAAATAAAGAGACACTTTATTAATAACATTTTTGAAATAGCAAGTATTTTAAACAAAATAATAACCATAAATTTAAGAGTGGTGATATTAACAAATATAAGTGGAAAGTTGTATTATAATTGGGTACTATGAATAATGAGGAGGATGTATTATTATATATGAACGACAACATCTAATTCAACCATCATATATTAATAGATTTTTCTTTAGTCAACCCTAGTTTCTTCAGCAGTAAAACAAGAGCAAAACCAGATGGTGATTTGAATTAAAAACACAAGTATTCGGTTCATTAACCCTGTACTGTTGCTCACAGTTTTATATATTTATATTTTTAGGAAGATTGTGACAGTAATAGTTAGAATTTCTATACAGCAAAAGTGTATTTAAGAACGCACGTTGCTATAAAAGATTTCACTCTGAAATGAAATTAAAACTATAAACTACTGCTAAACTAAACTTAGATTTAATTTCATAATAATTTTGACAAAAAAAATCCAGAGGTAATTATCCATATTTCTTTCATTCTAGAAGATACTCAATAAAGTTAGGATATCAATAAAGAAAATGATGGTAATTACATCTGAAAAAGAAGCACTTGTTAATTTTAAATAAAACAATGCTTATTAAATTTTAATTAGAAATTACAAAGCCTGGTATGTACTGAAAAAACTGATCAGTTCCACATTATGGTATAGTTAAATCAGATTTTTTTTTTCTTTACAGTTAGAGACTATCTGAATTAAAATCTTAGTACTAGAGCCTATTAATTTCCAATCCCAGTTTCTGTTTCTGGTCAATAAAATATCCATCAAACTAGGATTATTTAAGAAAATTTAGACTAATATATTACTTCTATATTTACATAAAAAACTTCTCTAAAATTTATAAGTAAGCACCAGTTTTATAATTAAAAAGAGAGGAAGAATGAAGAGAGGGGCTTTTACAGAGGGACTAAGAAAAGAAGAGGAATGATGGATGGAGGGTGGAAGGTGAATAAAGTGGGGTGATAATCACATGGACTGGTTTTCATCTTGGTTAGAAAGCTCAGAGAACAGCTATGAGAAGATCATTACCAAAAAAAAAAAAAAAACTGAGCAAAGACAGAGATATTTCTCTGTAGCACTGAGCTGAGGAGGGTCTTCTTCTAGACCCTTTATGAAACCTATTTTTAAAAATTTCTATTTTAAAATTAATATACAGTAAAACTGACTTTCTCTTTGATATACAGTTCTATGTCACAAGTACAGATTTGTGTAACCACCACCATTATCAGTGTAATAGTTTTAGCACCCTATTAAAAATTTTCCCTGGTATTATCTGTCCATTTGTTGTCACACGTTCCCTTCTAACTCCTGGCAAGCACTAATCATTCTTGACCTCTGTCTCAATATCCTTTTCAGTATGCCACATGAATAAAATATTGAGATATATAGCCATGAAAATCGCTTTTTTAATTTAGCAAGTGCATTTATGATTCAACTATGATACTGCATTAATCAATAGCTCATTTTTTTTATTGCTGAGTAGTACTCCACTGTATGGATATACCAGTGTTTTGTTTATTGACTCACTCTGAGAAAAACATTTGAATTGTTTACAGTTTGAGGCTATTACACATAAAGTTGAAATTAACATTTATGTACAGGTTTGTGTGTGAACATAAGTTTTCACACCCCTCGGAAAATACCAAGGAATAATACTGTTGGGTCATAAAATAAGTGTCTGTTTACGTCTTTAAGAAACAACCACGCTGTTTTCCAGAGGTTCTGTACCATCTGTCATTCCCACTGGAAGTCTATGCAATATCCAGTCACTCTGTATCCTTTCAACACTTGGTATTATCAGTTTCATTATAAATTTTATTGCTATTGTTTTTTACTGTAGTCATTCTAATGGGTATTTTTTAGTATACCATCATGATATCAATGTAGGCTTCCTAATACATAGAGATATTCAGCATTTTTCAGGACCTTATTTGGCATACTTTTCAATTTGGTGAAGAATCTGTTCAAGTCTTTTGCTTTCTTTTATGAATTGGGTGGGTTTTTCACTACTGAGCCTTGGGAATTCTTTCTGTATTCTGGATACATATTCTTTTTCAGATATAATAATATGATTTGAAAACATTTGTTCTGAGTATGTGCTTTGCTCTTTTAAAAACATCTTTCACAGAGCAATGACCAGTTTAATTTTTCTTTATGGATTATGCTTTTTGTGCCTCATTTAACAACCATCTATATTTTCACTTATGCTTTTTTTTTCCCTGAACAGTTGTATTTTAAATGTAGTTTTAAAGTTAAATTTTACATTTTAAATTCAGCTTTATAATTTATTTAGAGTTAATAATAGTATAAGTTAAGAGGATTAGTTTAAGGTACTTTTTTTTGCCTATAGAATATGGTTTTTAATGCTACATTTGTCAAAAGGATCTACACAGAACTAAAATTGATTTTTGAGAGTTGACTATATATCTTGTAACCTTATGAGACTCACTTATTATTTATGGGTGATTCAATGTAAATATATGGAGTTTTTAAATTAGGCAATCCTGTGCTCTGAAAGTAAAGGCAGTTTTACTCCTCCAATTTGTATGGACAATATTATAACTTTTCTTTAGGCTGCCAAATATATATTAAATAATTTCAGATGGTGAGAATAGTCTGTCATATTTACCCAAATATTAAAAATTTATTTTATTCTTACTTCATTCCTCATGTTACCTGGCTCCCTCCAGCCTCAATTATTTTCTATTTAAATATACTTCTGAATTATTTTAGATCATGTCTAATAGATATGTATTCTCTTAGGTTTCCTTTATCAGAGATAGTCTTTATTTCACCTTTTATTCTATTTCATGGAAATATTACCCTGAATCAAGAGTATTTCTTTTCATCTCTTTATAAATTAATTTTTTTTTCTTACTCATTTCTCACCTTAAAGCTTAAAGTAAGAAATCCTAAGTCATTTAACTCATTGTTTCTCTATAAGTCATGTGTGGTTTTTCTCTAACTTCTGTCAAGCCTTTTCTTTGCCTTTAGTTTTTAACAGTTTGATTATTATGACACTCGATATGGATTTTATTGAGTTTAACCTGCTTGGGATTTATTCAGTTTCTTGAATATGTACGTTTATGTCTTTTTCCATAAACAGGAGGTTTATATGATTACTTATTTTTTAAATATATATTTCTTCTCCACACTTGTTTTCTTTTCCTCCTAGAAGACTTAACACTACAAATATTGAATCATTTAGTATTTTCCCATTGGTTCTAAGACTGTTAAGTTTTCAGTATTTTTCTCCCTAACTTATGTTCGGATTGTTCAATCTATCTTCTATCTTTTTATCTTCTATTACAAAGTCCAGTCCTCTTCCCTAATCAACTTACTGCCAGAACAAATGTAGGAGAACTTTTGTCTGCTCATAATACTAAATTGTGATTTACATAAGTATTCACAAAGTCTTAATCTAAGGATAAAGTGAATTTAAAAAAATGATTTGCTTTCTTAGTTTCAGTTAGGTGTTAGAAAGCTTAGATTTAAAAAATTTGACCTTTCATGTATAATGTATAAATCATGCATAGATGCATTTCTGGCTCCTTTTAATCCCAAAATATTGCTCTTAAGTTTTCTTTACCTTTTATATTTAAACAGTGTTACATTGTTGATATATCCTTTAAGCTTTAAAACAGGATAAAAATAAGATGCTTTTTCCCTACCACTTAGTGACAGGCACAGAGATGTGCTGCTTAGATCCATCCTGTGAGAAGGTCTGGCTTCCTATGTAGGAGGCATGTAATTAGGTGACAATTCCCTAACTTCACTTTTGAGGTAATTTCATTGGCTTCTTTGGGCAGCCCCTAACCTGGCAGTGGCACAAAGGTAGGCCTAGGCACTTCTGTCAACTGGGAAGAAAATGCTGACAGGAAAGAAAATGTATCTAGAACACCAAAAGTATCTGGAATTCCAGGAGAAGATAAAAGAAAAATTAAAGAAGTACAATAGTTAAAAATTATTGAAAAAAATTTCCCTGAGTTGAAAAGACTCAATCTAAGATCAAAAGGGATCAGAAAATTCAGAATAAATTGATAATAAAAAATAAATTAATTAATAATAAAACAAACAAAACATAAAAATTACTACAGTCTAATCATAAAGAAAAATACCTACATGCTTCCCATCATAACAAACCATCACTATTAACTTGTAAAGTACACAATATTAGTCTGGCATTAGAAATACAACAATTATTAAATAATAGTCATAAATAACTGAAAGGACTTCAACCGAATTACCCAATATTCCACCAAATTATCTATAGTCAAGGGGAAAGAAAATTTGTCCAGATAGTAAGAATTTAGGACAATCACATGAGCACTACATCTGAGGAAAACCCCAAAAATAATTTTAATCACATAACACATGAACTGAACAGGGACCCCAAATACAGAAAATAACTAATGGCTAACTACGGTAGGAATGTGCTAAATAAGATGCCTTGACAAAGAACAGTTATATTGTGGGTGACACAGTAACAGTGGATAAGCTAAAATGAATAAAGAATTTGGGCAAAAACTGAGGTTTTGGGGGAGGAGGAAGAAATAAAGCTTTTCAAAATCTCATCATAGATTCTGAAGGAAATGGAAGAGATATAGAGATGATAGAAGGAAAGTGTAACTTTGAAAAAGTTCACCTTATTGGAATAGGGAAAGTGCAGTAGAAAACAGGAGAAGAGAAAGACACTATCAATGATACATAACATATGGTAAATATTTCAGCTAAATAGGTAAAGTAATGAATGTTAAAAAGAAGTTAGGAGAAATAAGAAAAGAGAAAAATAACCAATGAAAAATAAATAAATGTAAAAGTGGCCATAGATTAAATAGATATAATAAATAGTATTTCATATGTAACAATATGTACAATATAGATAGATTTAATTCTACTTCTATAATGCAGTCTCAGACTGGGTTAACACATAACAACTAAACACTGTCTTCTAAACAATGACATGAATAGACCAAGTGATAAAGAAAGGCTGAAAATAATAACTTGAAATAGAAAAAAAGCACATAAAAACAAAATGATCATATATCTGGATTATTCATATTAGATATACTGAAATTTGAGAATAAATGTACAGTGGTGACATTACTGGTGAATAATAATACATTATTAAGAAGAGACAGCCATAATAAACATGACATTGATTGATTTAATAATAAAACCAATTCCATAGTAAGTTAAATTAATTTATAATAAAATAATGCATCATAGAGAGACAGAAAAAATGAAAGATAAATTAGGAAAGGGGGGAGAAGGCATAGAAAGAAATGAAAAGAAAATTGAAAATTACCATATATAAATACCCACTAGTATAAGCTGTTACTTACTAAAGCAAGTTTTACTGTCAAGTAGCTGCCACAAGGAAAACTTAGAATATTAAGATTTTTACAGGCTGTTTCCTCTTATTACAATACAATAAAGTTAGATATGGGTAATATCAAGCTGGTTAAAAGTATCTTAACCACTTGGAAATTTAGTAAAAACACATGTAGATGACTCTAGAATCAAAGAACAAAATTAAAATAATGAAATTTCAGACTAGAAAGCGATAAAAATGAATAGTTTACACTAATACATATAAAATAAAGTGTATATTTTAAGGCGAAAAGTCCATAGCTATTATTCATTAAAGAAAGTTGCAAAGAATATAGAATTATCTCGAGATTAGATAACCAACAAAAAAAATAACAAAAATTTTAATCATGATTTTAATAATTAAAAAAATAGAAAAGCTCTCAGAGAACTAAAAAGAAAAAAGTAAATATGTAAATAAATTCAAAAAACATGTTAAGCTGTTTCAAAGAAAATACTAAATGTGGCTTTATAAAACAAATGTGTATTTGTTTAGAGAGATGCAAATCATAAAAATTGATCCAAGAAGAGGTAACATGTTTGAATAAATGAATCATATTTAAAATGATTAGAAAAGCTGATTAATGTATATTGAAAAATGAGTTAGTTCTAGCTGGATAATGGGTGAGTTTTACCATTTAAATGTGATAAATTATAATAAACTATAAATATATAGAAATTCAAAATTTATTTTATAATGTCAAGCTCTAATCTTCTACCAGAAAGAAACCTTGTATATCACCTGTAATTTATTAAGTATCCCTGGAAAGTCCTGCCTTAGTAGTAGGGTTAAACTAGCAAAAGATAAAACAATAGAAGCCTCAAAAGAGTCAAACTGATTCACAGGTAATTTATGTATCACTCACAGAAAATCACGCAATGATCAACATAAAGATGAAAAAAGTAGAACATGAAACTAAACTTGGGATGAAATTAACAGTAATTTAGAAAATGCATACAAAAGATCAGTGAGCTGTATGACACAATGATGTAAACTATCAAAACTAAAGTTTGGAGACATAAAATACTGAAAAAATAATATGTGAGACTGAGTTACCTGCAGAACTTTATTGGAAACCATAAGGAAGTTGGAGGAATATATTTGAAAAAAAAAATTATCTATTGTCCTTTTAACTCTAGGATCTAACTCATTGGTATAAATGTCCTGCTTTCTTTCCATTGGTTATTCTAATTTTAGTGTGACTCTAAATTCTAAATTGGAAAAGAGGACTGTTACATTTTCATAGTCAATTTAGATCGCAGACCACAGGTAGAAAGCTATTTCTAGCAGTTACTTCCTAACCTTTCTGTTTTTAGAGAGGTTACCATTATACTAACTATATCTCTGTGTTTGGAAATTTACCCACTGCTTAAAGAAGTAGACAACCCAGATAACCTATTTCATTATTACAAAGTCCTCAAAAATACATGTGCCCCAAACTTCAGTAGACCAGAGTTTAACACAAAGGAAAAAAAAAAAAAAAGTCAGTCAGAAATGTGCACAATTCTTAAATAGAAAATTCACTAGAAAAATCTCAATAATCGTTAAGCACATAAAAATGTTCTCACCATCATTTCTTACCAAGGAAATCCAAATCAACCCATAATGAAAAGTCTGAAAACAAACTGATATTATTTGTGGCAGGGTTACATGCTATAACTACTCATAAAAACGTCTGTAAGTTTCTTATAAAATTAAAACTATACATGCCCTATGATTCTGCCATTCTCATCCTAAGTATTTACTCAAGAAAAATGAAAATGTATGCCCATAAAAGATCTGTATAAGAATATTCATAGTGGTTTACTTCATAATGACCCCACACTAGAAACATTCCACATGTCTATCAATACAAGAACAGATAAATAATCAAATAGAACACTACACAGAAATAACAAACTACTGGTACATGCAACATGACAGGTTATAATCCAAAACTCTATGCTGAGTAAAAGAGTCTTAAACAAAGAGTAATACTCTTTGATTCTAATTTTATGAATTTACAAAACAAGTAAATCTTATCTATGGTGGAAAAAGTTCAGAAAAGCCATATTTTCCATGCATGTGGGTCAGGTTTATAAAGGCTGTTTAAAAAGTTCCTAGTAATATTATAATGGTGATATTCTATATTATTTTGATAACATTATGAGTTACATGGGTGTATGCATTTCTTAAAATAGCACAAAAACTTAATATTATATTTTTATTTAGAACAAAAGAGTTTATATGCTTAATTTTATTCACTATGACATATTTAAAACCAATTTTCACAACAGTGCTGTTATTCATAAAATACTTGGATTACTATGGTGTTCTTTTCAAAGAGCTAGTTCCTATCCATAGAAAATTATGGTTTCTGGGAACAAATAAACTGATTTTTAGAAATAGTGAAAAAATACATCCAGGAAGACATTTTCCAACATTACCATGCAGTTAGAAACTAATTTGATATTATTAACTTCAGAATTTTATAACAGCCACTTAATCAGGTGACTTTAATATCTATAAAGATTTTTTTTAATGAAAACAAGAAGATTGCAATAGTACTTGCCCATTAATTGGGCACTGAAAGAGCATTTCTATAAAATTATCATTTTGTAGGCCATAAAAACCTACAAAAGTATTAGTATTAGCTGGAATGTTTTGGAATTTAAAAAAATATAACTTTGGACAATAATGCAATAGAACTCAGAATTATTTAGAATATAAATATTGTAAACAAATATGCTTAGTTGAGATTTTCTGACATATTTGAAAATAGAGGCCTTACTTTTGCTATTTGTCTTCCAAAAATGTGTGTCAATGTGCATTTGTTTGTGCGTACATAGATATTAGTTCTTATAGCTTGAGTTGCTTCTTACTGTCTACATGTTCATTTAAAAAAGGGAGGGAGAAAGGAATCCCTTTGTTAAAATTGTTCACATTGTAAAATAAATGCTCTGCTGTTTTTCACATTTGCACTCAAGATTGCTCCAATATGTTTTGACTGAACTTGATTCAACCTCAAGACTCTAAGTAACCTGTGAGTTTTCACCCAGACACATGAAAGCTGTGAGTTGTCAGGAACACCTAGATGTATACGTAGCTTTCACAAGTAACATTAAGTGTTCAGGTGAGAGCAGAGATTAGCTTATTTAATACTTCCCATCATCTATAAATAAAAATGGCCTTTTTTGGATGAAAGGCAGAATCAAGCAGGCTATTACTGTTACTAGAAGGAATTTACCCTTGCTATTAGAAAGAAGATAAATTTTGTGAATGTAGATACATTGCAACTATCATGACACACACTTTCTGGAGCAAATGAAATGTTTCCTACATGTTTAGTTTCTGCTATTCCAATTTTTATAAGCATCCCATTCTTAATTTGATGTAATTTATTTTACTCTACAGTAAAAGTCACTAACCAAAAGGTAAAGTGTTCAATGGAACTACTTTGGATGGGTCAAAAATGTGAAATAGCCCCCTGGATATTTCCTATTTTTACACCTGTTAGTCTTTTTCTTTCTCTTCTTCTTTTTTTTTTTTTTTTTCTTCCTCTTTTGCTTGCAGGGCCGCATCTGTGGCATATGGAAGTTCCTGAGCTAGTGACTCAAATCAGAGCTGCAACTGGCAGCTTAGACCACAGCCACAGCAACTTGGGATCTGAGCTGCATCTGCAACCAACACCACCATTCACAGCAATGCCAGGCTCTTAACCCACTGAACAAGGCCAGGGTTCAAACCTCATCCTCATGGGTACTAGTTGGATTCTCAACCCATTGAGCCAAAACAGGAACTCTCCTGGTAGTCTATTCTTAAAAGCAGTATTTTTTGAAATGTTCAGATGGACTCATTCCACCAAGTTAGTAGAAAAGCATTTATTAATGAAGGACAGGTTAGAAAGGAAATTATTCCTTCTTTATTTCAGTCTGTTTAGTCTGTTACCAAGGAATAATTTTGTTGATGTTCTATATACTTTGCGTTTTACAATAACCACTAATTATATTTTCACAGAAGGGTGATCACACATGCCTTTTGAAGACAGTGGGATGGAATTCAACATGAAGTTATTTTGAAGTAAAAAGCTTGATAGTGGTATGTGTTATCTTTTATGAGCTGTTGGATTCAGTTTGCTAACATTTTATTGAGGATTTTTGCATCTATTTTTATCAAAGATGGCCTGTAACTTTCTTTTTTGTCAGTGTATTTATCTCTTTGATATAAGGGAGATGGTGGCTTCATACAATGATTTTGGGAGTGCTCCCTCCTCTTCAATCTTTTGGAAGAACTGAATTATAGGAATAAGTTCTTTATATGTTTGGGATAGCTCTCTAGTGAAGCCATCTGGTACTGGACTTCTGTTCGTAGGGATTTTTTTTAAATTATAGATTCCATTCCACTTCTAAGCATCATCTGTTCATATTATATTTCCTCTTGATTCAATTTTGGTGGACTGTATGTTTCTAGAATCTTGTCCATTTTACCTAGGTTGCCTAATTTGGTAGAATACAATTGTTCATAGCATTCTCTTATGGTTTTTGCATTTGTGTGGTATTGGTTTTTATTCCTCCTCTTTCATTTCTTATTTTGTTTATTTATATTCTGTCTCAAGGAATGTTCAATATGTATAAATCAATGTGATACATCACATCAACAAAAGAAAGTCAAAAACCGCACGATCATCTTTACATATTCAGAAAAAGCATTTGATTAAATTCAACATCCATTCAAGAAAAAATTCTTACTAAAGTGGGTATAGATGGAACATATATCAACATAATAAAAGGTATATATGACAAATCCCACAGCCAATGTAATACTCAAAGATGAAAAGATGAAAAGCTTCCTGCTAAAATGGAAGAAGACAAGGATGTGAATATCACCACTTCTATTCAACACAATATTGAAAGTCCTAGCAACAACAATCAGACAGGAAAAAGAAATAAAAAGTATCCAAATTGGAAAGGAAGAGATGAAATTGACATGACATGCAGATGACATGATGATTTATATAGAAACTCCTAAAGGCTCTAAACATAAATTACTAGAACTGACAAATTTAGCAATGTGGCAAGATACAAGATTAACATATAGAAATCAGTTGCATTTCTTTACACTGACATTGAAATATTACAAAGGGAAAGTAAAAAATCGTTCCCTTTTAAAATCACATCAAAAAATAAAATACTTAGGAATAAACCTGACCAAGGAGGTGAGAGACATATGTTGAGAACAATAAAACACTGTTAAAGGAAACTGAAGATGATTTAAAGAAATGGAAAGATTTACCCAAAGCAATCTACAGATTTACTGCAATCCCTATCAAATTATCCATGATATTTTTCACAGAACTAGAACAAATAATCCTAAAATTCATATGATCTATTAAAAAAAAAAACCCTCAGAACTGAAGAAGAAACCCTGAAGAAAAAGAACAAAGCTGGAGGCATAATGTCTGAGACTTCAGACAATACTAGACTGCTATAGTAATTAAAACAGTGTCGTACTGGCACAAAAACAGACATTGGATCAGTGGAACAGAATAAAGAGACCAGAAATAAACCCACATACCTATGGCCAGTTAATTTTGAACTCAGCAATAAACAGATGAAATAATGTCATTTGTAGCAACATGGATGGACCTAAAAATTATCATACTAAGTGAAGTTAAGTCAGAAAAAGACAAATAATATATGATATCCTGTATATGGGGAATCTAAAAAAAAATGATACATATGAACTTATTTACGAAACCAAGATAGACTCATGGACACAGAGAACAAACTTATGGTTATAAGAAGGGTTAGCTGAGTAAGGGATAAATAAATCAGGAATCTGAGAATTCTTCATATTCTGGATAAAATCATTTATTTGCCAGATAAAGAGTTTCTTCCAATGTTGGCTAGGTTATCCACCTCATTTTTCCTTTCATATGTGATAAGCATATATGGTTATTGCTTAATGTGGACTATCTTTAATGTCTACTTATTATTACACTCCAAGTATCTCCCATTTTAACTAACTCAGTACTTTTGATTTCCTTTGTTTTGTTTCACCTTTTTTCTTTTCCAGTTTTGATCACTGCTATAACATAAAATTTACTAACATAAATGTATTGTTCATTACTGAATATTAACTCTTTATTATACACTTCTCAGTAAAATGAAAATTTCTTTGAGATCAAGGCACATTTTTGCTTTGATGTATCAAAAAGATATCTGGTTAAGAGTGAGTTTTCATGAAATGTTGGTTGTATGAATAAACAGATAAATAAAGAGTAGTATATTTGTTTTGACTTGGTTATCACTCATGCTTTTATAAAGTTAAGTCTTCTTGTACCAGCTATTTTTAGGAGTTTCCTATCAAGGAGGGTCACATTTTTCTTTTCATTAAAAAAAAAGTTTATATTGTATTTATATGTAGGTTAACTCCGAGTCCTTATATATGAAATCTATAATCACAATTAGAGGACTTTTACTCTGTCTTTATTATCCACTCAAATATGTATACATTAATTTTCTAAATGATTCCTAATTTAGACTCATGCATTTATTCCAAACTGCTTCCAGATATGTTCCCATTTCTATCCCATAAAATTTTATCACATTTTTTCAAACTATTGTTTTATTTCCTTAGGTTATTGAACTTATTTAGAGAAAAAGTTAATAAAATCAATACTAAGAATTGCTAGCATTCAAAAGCATTAATCATGCCTATCATTCCAATAATCCTTACTACGTGACTTGCATAGTTCTATGTTTATACAGATGCACAGTAACTCATTTTACTTTCTCAGTGATACTATGAAATAGGTCATACACTGATTTACATTTTAAAATGAATATATTGGATATGAAATTTAGGTTAAATACACTAAAGTTCAAAAAAATTTTAAATGTTAAGAGAGAGGATTTCTAATCCAGAGGTAATGGCTGAAGAAATGGCTGAAGAGTCTATGTTCTTAAAGTCCTCTGCCTTTTTTTATAGGGTACACATCTTTGAATGTTCCCTCTTTCAAAGTCCAAAAGAGAAGAAGCATTTTGATTTTATTCGGGCTATTGAAATAGAGAACTCCCAGATCTGAAGATAAGAATGTCTTGGCAGGATGATATCACAATACTTTTATAAAGAGCAGTAGAAAAATCATTGCTGGAATGATTTACTATTAAGATTGATTTTGCAATCAGGGGATCTCAGTCAGTCAAGAAACAGGAAATATTTATCTCTCTATCTAGAGAGTTTAGAGGGACAAACATTTCTGCTTATTTAAGAGACAAAGGATGGGAAGTTGGAAGGTCTGTGTCTGGCCTTGTTATGTTTAGGCAAAAGGCTAACCATCTGTGTTTACCTTTTTCATAGATAAGTAAAAGTGGTATCCATGAGACTTACAGGAGCCATGAAAAAGACTGAACAGCAAGTCTAAGTAAATCATATGGGAAAGGACGGTTCTTTGTGGTAAGCCATTTTTCTAGAAGGCAAAAGTGTGCAGGGGGATTTGTTAAAACCACTGGTGCTTTCAGTGCCTAGGTGAAATTCTAAATTTTCTGCACCTCCACTTATGGATTTTCCACACCTCTACTTAACATTCATTGCATTCAACCAGTTTCCTTTGCGTTGTGGTTTGAGGTTACAGTTGTCTCCTAATATATCTAAAACTTCCTGAGAGGAGATGGCAGCAATTTTTTTCCGAATTATGTTACTTGAAACTGGAAAGTCTAAAAATAACTACTAGGTCCAACACTATAGAAGAGATACTTAGGACAATGAAAATATTTCCATAGCACATATGTTACTTATTTCTGTTATTTTATATAGTTTCCTTCTTTGGCAGTTTCCTTTCTATTTCCTAGAAACTTGTTCTTATCATGGTCCATGTAGAAATTTTATAATCACATCAGTTATAAGAATTTCATTTTTTTATCTAAAAAATTCCTTTATGCAGACATATTTACTATCCTACTAAACTTTATAGAATCAGAACTAATAAAAATATTTCTAGATAATCATATAGGAATTCTGTTATTGGAGTGAAAGTTCTTTGAAGTATTACTGACAAGTTTGGTATTTATTTTTCAAAAAAATATACAATGTATTTATGAGCTATGAAGTGAAAGATAGGTTCATATAAATGGGATGAGGCTGTCTCTTTGGTTATTATTGTGTAATATACTTCAAATATATTAAATAGGGTGTGTTTATCATTGGTTTTTATTACTTAAAAAGAATGTTGTCTTCTTTATGGAATTGGTTATATATCAGAATTCACCACCTGCATACTGAATTCATTATCTACAAATTACCATGTGTGTGAATGATCTTGTGGCCAAAAAGAAAGGCCAAGGAGTACTCAAAGATAACAATGATAAACTTGTAAGGAAACATGAAGGCTCCACCGACCATTTCCTTCCCTAGAAATGAGCAAAGATGTTTGGATTTTGCTAAAATTAGTAATCACGGGATTAATTTTTTCATCAAAAGTCTAGTTATTATTGTTAATAAAAATGCAATTTCATCTCAGCCCATACTTTATATTATTTATGTACTGTAAGTGAACAATTTTACTACTAACCAATAATTCCAAACTCAAAAGGAAGCTAAGTTGGGGGCAAAATAACAAGGCACTTACGTAGTAAAGCAATATAAGAAAAATTATATCATGGAAATATATCTGTATGAAGCTTAAATATTTTCCCGCTTTGGGGAAATCGGTAGTGGCAGATAACCAAAAATTATTTGAAAAAATAAATGAATACCAATTAAAGTTATTAACAAGCATGAGTCTCATATATTAAAAATGAGCATGAGTCTCATATATTAAAAACTACCCAGGGAATGTAGGGGAATTGCAATTATCCTAGGTCTTGTTTGAATAGTATTTCCACATTCAGTGTCTTAAACAATAGAAATTTTAAAAACTGCACAGTAGAAAGGAAAAGAGATGATTAAACACCTAGAAAATCAGGATAACATGTAAAGAATTATGTCTGCATGACTCAGATAAAACTCAGCTAATGAAAATATCCAATAATAGCATGGCATGTAATGACGTGAATGATCTGCAAGGGGTATAGACAATTGTTCTCCCCTTGCACCAGAGCAAGACCAGAGAACTGAACTAAATTGCAACAGGAATAATTTACACTAAATGTTTTTAAGTGCAGGAGATATGACTCTAATCATTGTCCTCAAGTTTATACCACTCTCCGTAAAATTTCAAACAAAAAAGTGCATGGGATTTTTAAAGATGTTCCACAATTAATTAGAAATTTGTGTTTATAATTAACTTTCCTCATCTATGAATAATAGACCTTTTTGTATATTCCATAACAATTTCTTAATGATATTCCTTCACCATCATCTCATTTTTTCACATCAACTCTATGAATTAGATGTAGCAAAAATCTATATCTCCTTTTTATAGGTCAGGAGACAGATGCTCTGAGTTCCTAAGGTTCTTAACGATGTCAACCTAGCTCCCAGGATTCTTGGAGAACTTGTATTTCCCCTCTACCATGCTCAGCTGAATGAGGTTTTTTTCACGTTGCAGTTTTATTTTGGAAGTTTTGTTGTATTATTGCATATGGAGCAGGGCCTAACATCACACAGGAGAGCAATACAATAGGCCAAGTCAGTAAATCTCTCCCAGCATTCACCTGATCTCTTATGCATACAATCTCAACAAAAGAAAAGATTCAGATGTGCACAAAGTATTGCTTGAAGTTAATATTAAACTACAGAAACTAAAAGATATATATCACAATCTAAAATATTAATGATTAAGTAAGAATTCAATGACTAAAGGATATATTTAATCTAAATTCCACTGCAAAATATGTACTGTTTTACTTAATAAATCTACACTAATTTCCTTGATAAATCATCTGACATTTTAAGTTTTGATTTTGCAATGAGGGTCTTGTTTGTATTATACTGAAAATCAGTTAATTAAGTACAACATACCTATTACACAATATTGGATAACTTAAAAATGTGGAATTATTTATAGGAAAAATGCTATACATAAATATAAATCTAATTATGTAACCAATTAAATGGAAAAATTATGTCTTTGATATCTATAGAAAATTAAGTTGAAACATCTAACATTAATGATAACCTGAAATAGATTTTAATATAACTTAAAATTTAATAAAGATTTTTTATCTGGTTATAAGTCTCTGCCCCAAGGTGGCAGTGGTAAATGGATACATCAGTTAAATTCTCTTTTTTGGAATCACATACAAATATATATTGAGATTTTATTAGTTTGTAAAGGGTGCAGCCGATGAAATATTTACAAAAAAGAAGAGTCAAAGAGAGTTGCTGAATAATATTGATGGCAGAGTGTAGAAAGGAGACTCTGATGAGATGATAACCATTAGAGTGCTCAGACGATGAGCATCCATCAGATCTACTACTTCCTTAAACTATATACAAGACCACATTTTCTTATAGGTCAAAAGGATTAATATTGGCAATTTCATGCGATTCATGAGATAGAATCCTTAATAGACCCTAGAGACATTGCCTTCTCTATATAACCTGTTGTCTTTATTCCAGCGAATGTACTCTGTCAATCTGTTATTCTTGCAAGAATCATAGATACAAATTTTCTAAGAAATGAAAGGGCACCACTACATGTTTTGAAGAGGGAGCTAGGGGAATTTATTTTAGAGCTATTTTTCCATAATTAATACTCTCATTTCATTCATATTTTATGTTTATTTGATGTGTCCTGGAGATAGGGGTACATTATACAAAGGAACTTTCTGTCTCCTTGGCAGTTACAACTTACCAAGGAAGGAGATTACAAAGAAAAATGAGCTCTTTCCATAGCAAATAGAAAAGAAGAGCAGGAACTGCTAAAAGCATGGATTGGAAGTCTTAATATGTACATGGATTATAAACCTTAATATTGTTAAAATGTCAATATTAAATGTCAATAGTTAAAATGCCAGAGTGATCCACAGATTCAGTGCAATTCTATAAAAACCACAATAATATGTTGTGCAGAAACAGAAAAACATAGTCCAAAATTCCCATGGAATCTCAAGGGCCCTGAATAGCTAGAACAATCTTGAAAATTAAGAACAAAATGAGAGAACTGATACTTCCTGATTTCAAAACTTAGTACAAAGATATAATAATTAAAATAGCATAGCACTGGTATAAAGATAGACATATAGCTAATGGGATAAACTACACACCCCAGAAATAAACCATTACCTATGTGCTCAAATGAATTTTGACAAGATCATTCAATGGGAAAAGTACAGTCTCCTCAATAAATGATGCATGGAAACTGGATGTCCACATGCAAAGTATTGACTTTGGAGCCTTATTTGACAGCATTTCCAAAACTTAATTCAAAAAAACATCAAGGATCTAAATGCGAGACCTAACACAAAAAGTCTTAGAAGAGAAAACAGGACAAAATCTTCATGATACTGAATTTGATAATAATTTCTTGTATATGTCACCAAAGATACAGGTAACAAAAAAATACGAAATTTGACATCATGAAATATGTTTACATTTGTGGATTAAAAGGCACTATTAACTATCAACAGAGTAAAAAGGCAACCCATAGAATGAGAGAAATTATTTTCAAATCATATGTCTGACAAGGATTAATATCAAGAACATATGAGAACTCCTAAACCACAATGACAACAAAAACAACCTGATTTAAAAATGAGCAAAAAACTTCACAAATACTTCTTCAAATAAGATATACACATACACGGTCAGTAACACATGAAAAGATGCTGAACGTCACTAATCATTAGGGATTTTCAAATCAAGGCCACATGGAGATACTAACTCACTTTATCCAAAATAAATAAATAAATAAATACATAAACAGAACATAACAAGTGTTGGCAAGGATATGGAGAAATTAAAACCATTATTCATTGTTATGGAAATGAAAAATGGTAGACCTGCTATAGAAAACAGTATGATGGCTCCTCAAAAAAATAACAGAGTTAACTATCTGATTCAACAATTCCACTTCTGGGTATATACCTCAAGGAAATGAAAGCAGGTTCTCAAAAAGACATTTGTAAGCACATATCCAAAACATCATTTTATTTACACTAGCTAAAATGTGAAAGCAGCCCAAAAATTCACTGAGGGGTGAGCAGATAAGCAAAATGTGATCTATAAACATGGTAGAATATTATGCAGCCTTAAAAAGGAAGCAAATTCTAACATGTACTACAACATGAATGAATCTTGAGGACATTATATGTTAAGTGAAAAAAGCCAGTCACATAAAGACAAATATCGTTTCACATATATTTCTTAATTAGAATAGTTAAAATCATGAAAACAGCATATAATGGTGGGTAGCAAAGGATGGAGGAATGGGGAGTAATCGTTTAATGGATATAGTTTCATTTTTTTAAGATGAAAATAATTATGGGAATGGATTTGGATGGTCTCAAAACAATGATAAGGCCCTTAAGGCTACCAAACTGTAACCTAAAAATTATAAATTTTAAGTTGTGTGTAATTTTACCAACATTTAAAAAAAGCAATAAATTTTCATTTAAACACATCATACAGGTACAGCAGAAATTGGCAAATATTTAAATGAAACATACTTTAATAAACATCAATAAAAAAAGTCATACCTGAGAAACTGAATCACAATTTCCCGTGCAGAGAAAAAAAGGGAGAAATTAATGACAAGTAAAATAATCTCAAGAGTTAGCTGGCATCATGACTGTGCTGTATTACCTAAAAGAGAAAACTGCTTAGAAAATTGATCTATAAAACAATAAGGTATCCGGGAAATAATTGGGAAATGTTTTGGGGTTGGTTTTTACCAGGCTTTTGCACCAAATAAAGGGACAAACACATACACACAATGTCTAAGAACAGTCAGAGAGTAAAGAGGTTAAAAAAAAAAGTCATCCATGTTATCTCTCTTTCTCTTATATTCGTAGAATAGAAGATTTTAAAGGCTATAAAATGTTTCTAATGACATCTATTAAAAGGTGTCACAGTATTCCTCCAGTAAAGCAGTAAACCTTCCATCAGTTTCTTGACAACTGGACTAGAAGGTTATATGACAGAATTCTATCTGCTATGGGGTTGGCCTCATCCTACCTCTATTTGGGGGCATAGCTGAGTCATCATTCTCTTTTGAGAGCTCAGTAGTCTGAGAAATTCTTCAAACACATCAGTCAAATTGCCCTTCCCTAGGGTGATATATTGGCACAGAGTGAGTGTTCCCTAATAAGAAAAAACTGAGCACTGAGGTATAGTTCTGTAATCCACTCCTTAACTAAGATAGACACACGTTATCAAATTAATGGATTTGGCCTTAAATTGTTTGTGCTTCCTAAAGCTTTTTTTTTCCTATACTAAGTTTTTTTCAGGGAAAGAAAACAAAACATGGACCTACCACAATTACTCCAACAATTCTTTGAAACAATTTTTTATTATACTTTATTATTCAAATTATGTCCCTCCTTTATGTGAAAATCAGACACAGATCAACTGACTTACAAGAGAGACTTGATTTCCATAAGCTTTATTTTAACTGACTGTATTTTAACTGCACGGATCTGTGGTTTAGAACAAAATACTTATTTTCAATTAATTTTTCTCCACATAAAAAAACAAGCTAAATTGACACAATTTGGCAAAAAGGAGTCTCTCAAGATGACTCCTTTTAACCAACTACTTATGTGTTTTAAAATTATGATTGTTACTCAAAAAAATGAAAACAGTAAGACAGAACCTTTTTTATTAAAATGAAAATAGATGCCAAATACAGATAATAGCATATAATGCTATCTTCCACTATCTAACTCCACTTAGTATGATAGTTTCTAGGTCCATCCATGTTGCTGCAAATGACATTATTTCATTATTTTCATGACTGAGTAATATTCCATTGTATATACGTACCATGTCTTTTTTATTCATTACTCTGTTGATGGATATTTAGCTTGCTTCCATGTCTTGGCTACTGTAAATTGCTCCAATGAACAAAGATAAACATCATATGATATAACCCATATGTGGAATATGTATTTTAAAAAAAGGATTCAAATGATTTTATTTGTACAACAGAAACAAACTCACAGATTTTGAAAACTTATATTTACCAAAGGGGACAGAGGTTGGTGGTGGTAGAAGGAATGGACTGGGGGTTTAGGATTGGCATATGCACACTGAGGTATGTAGAATAATTGGCCAGCAGGGACCTGGTGTATAGCACAGAAAACTCTACCCAGTATTCTCTGATAATCTATGGGGGAAAAGAATCTGAGAGATAATGGATATGTGTATATGTATGACTGGGTCACTTTGCTGTACAGCAGAAATTACCACAGCCTTGTAAATTAACTATACTTGAATAAAACTTAAAAAAAACAAAAACAAATACAGTGAGTATATTGTTAGATACCAGCATTTGTTCTCTAAGAGTTTTAATTATATTGTTATATATAAGCATACTGGATAAAGTAGGATAACACATGGAGTGTTATTATTTTGAAACAAAAAAATGCTTAAAAATCTTTCCATTTTCTTGTACATTTGCAAAATTTTAAGCTTATTTTAAGAGTACTATAAGTTTAAATCCCCCCTCTTTTTAATCCAACTTAATCATGTTGCACTATATATGATTAAACTGCCATAAAAAGTAATTCACCGGGTAGCTTAAACAACAGAAATTTATTGTCTCAAAGTTGTGGAAGCTGGAAGTCCGAAATCAAGGTACAGGCCATGTCAGTTTCTTCTGAGAGCTATGAGTGAAGGATCTGTCCCAGGTGTTTCTCCTTCGTTGGTAAAGCCATCATCTCCCTCCTATCTCTTCATGCCATCTTTCCTCTAGGTATTTATCTTTGTTAAAATATTCCCTTTTTATAAGGACACCGGTTATATCAGATTGGTGCCTACTCTAATGTCTTCTTTTTACCTCTATAAAGACCCTATCTCCCAGTAAGATCACTTTCTAAGACACTGAAAGATAGGACTTCAATATATGAATTTGGAGAAGGACACATTTCAATCCATAATACTGAAACATCAAAAATTGTGTTTAAATCACATGGTTACCATAAAGATTGAAACACACAACTTTCCTCTCTGATCTTTGCCTTAGAATTCTGAAAATGACTTAGAAGAGTAAAAGTCAGTTATTATTTTTAGCTTTACTAGAAAACTAATAAAATCTCCTCTATAAACATGAATAATACTTCTTTTAATTATGATTAATATTTAGAGAATGTGGCCAAGTTTTCCAATTTAAAATCCTACTTCATACTCAGAACTACCTTATGAGCAGTTACAGCTGTTACTATTTTATTTTATTTATTTATTTTTTTTTGGCTTTTTGCCTTATCTAGGGCCACACCCGCGGCATATGGAGGTTTCCAGGCTAGGGGTCTAATAGGAGTTATAGCTGCCGGCCTTCGCCACAGCTACAGCAACGCGGGATCCAAGCCGCGTCTGCAACCTTCACCACAGCTCACGGCAACGCCGGATCCTTAACCCACTGAGCAAGGCCAGGGATCGAACCCGCAACCTTATGGTTCTTAGTCGGATTCGTTAACCACTGAGCCACGAAGGGAACTCCACAACTGTTACTATTTTAATGAAGAGTAAATAGGGACGTTTTTCCTTTTTTATTTAATAAATAATTGAATGTCACATAGCTCTAAGGACAAATGGAAGGTGTGAATCACAGTGTGACTAGAATCTCTGCATTCCCTCCCACTGAATAAACCAAAGTTCTCTAAGCTCAAAGGATAAGAGAACATTCAAAGCTGTAGATATATTTTGCCAATTTGATATGTGGAAGGATAGTGTTATTTCCTTATTCTGATAGACTTTATATCTCACCTAATCTTTACATCCTATTAAATTCCATGATGTTCAATTCTGAAGAATATCTACAGCTTCGATGAAAATGTTGACAAAAATCCCCTTAGCTATCAGAGGCAACTGAAAAGGAAAATTCTTTATTTTTGACCATGTTGTAAATACTCAGAGGCAAAGAGAAAAAAAACAAAAAACAAAAAACTGAACCAAATTTGCAAGCTAATCGGGTTATAGTCATGCTTGGGGCATTTACTAATTGCTAAAGTTAAGAGCACTGGGTTTTAGTGCTTGACCCCAGAATATCCTCAGCTGTAGATATATATATATATTTTTTTTTTCTCTTTGCCTCTGGGGATTTTTGTTATTCTCCTGCAAGCACAGTGTTGCATTAACAAATGCTTGCTACATTTTTCCTGCCTTCATAAGCGTTTTTAATCAGGAATTTTCTCAGAGCATCTGTCTTGGCATGTGAATGGAAAAGGAAGTCCAGGTACATTGTACTTTCTGCCAACATAATAAACAAAGAATTTTGATAATTTAAGTTACTATAAAAGAACATATGGCTCTGAAAAGAGATAAGGATACAAGAATCAAAAAGATTGAGAGTAAGGAAAATTCTGCAGTTTGGCCACAAATTTTATAAATCATTAAAAAGGTAGCTAAAAACTGTTTACTGAAGTGATAAAGTGTTCATGTCATTTAAATCAAATATTTCTTATAGCCAATAAATAATTTTCCTTTTAAATGTGATTCCATTTGTAATCTCTGAAACCACTGTAATTTTTAAATCCCATTATGTAAAGCAGAGTTCCATCATAAAGTAATATAAAGTAAAAAATTCCATCTCTTACATACAATTATTTTTGTATATGTTATATAAAATGGAGATACTTTACAAAGAACTATTTTAAAACTAAGAAATTTAGAGTTCCTGTCATGGCTAAGAGGAAATGAATCTAACTAGTGTCCATGAGGATGCAAGTTCGATCCCTGGCCTTGCTCAGTGATTTAAAGATCTGGCATTGCCTTCAGCTATGGTGTAGGTCGCAGACATGGCTCAGATCCCATGTTGCTGTGCCTGTGGTGTAGGACAGCAGCTATAGCTGTGATTCGACCCTTACCCTGGCAACCTCCATATGCCACAGGTGTGGCCCTAAAAAAGAAAAATAAATAAATAAATAAAACTGAGAACTTTGTTCAAGTGTACATACAAATTAAAATGATTAGGGAATTCCAATCAAGATTATTTAAAATAAGAGACACATTAATAATTATTGAAATGTTATAACTATTCTATTGCACATTGTCAAATGCCTTCTCCAGATACATATTGCTTATATAAGCACAGGATTAAGCTGTCATCATTTTCTTATGTTTATGCCAAATTGAACAAAATTCTACACTTGGGTTGTTTAGTCTGTGCTGAGCTGGTCTATCATATTCACGTTACAAAATCTATACTATTCTTCTGTTTCATTTTATTGGGAATCTTCCTGAACTATGAGAGCCCTAAACATTTTGCACCTTAATTGTAGTTAAATTTATCATTTCAAGTCAAAAAGAAATGTGGAAAAGCACTGAAAAATAAATGTATTTTCATATCTCATCTCTCCTATTGGACTTCAGATATTTTAAAGATCAGTATGAACAACACATTTCTTAATATTAATGTTTCTGATTGACTAAAAGAAGTTTTAAATTGATGAAATATTCTAGCTCAAAGTTGGAAAGTTTATAAAGTAAGGCCAATCTGATAGCAAAGTTGCCAAACATTATAAGTATTACATTATAAATTAATTTATAATATATCAAATCTCATCTCTACCTGCTATATATATATTTATATATAGCAAGTATATATACATTTACTTGCCTTCATCCACAAGAATATAAACTCTCAGATACCAGCAATTACCTGGTTGTTTTCACTCATACAGGCTACAATTATTGATTTTTTTCCAGTCAATTATTTTTTCTCCCTACTTATACTAACCATTACTGATATTCATTTCGGGAGCTACCTCTCACCAACTCTCAGTCAATGAGTTTTTCATCAACAGCTCTAATTCAGGTTCAACTTGAAGTTTGTGAGCTAGGACTGGGCACATAGGCAAACATCACTAACCTGTCACAAGGACTATTTCTGAAGATGGATTCCTGGCTCAAGTTGGGCTATTCAGAGCGATTTAGTCTCAATCTGGCACACTGTTGAAATTAATATGTAAATACCATTCCCCTTCGGGATTAAATTTGTGAATGTGCGACACAAATTCTTTAGCCATTGTGTCAACATAGCTGGAGAATCACTTTGAAATGGAAAAAACAGACAAGGTAGAAAAAGGTTGATATTTATATATACTAAGGTAGCCCATACATTAAACTGAAACCTAAAAATGCCAAAATTATTGAAAACTATTAAAAAGGAAATTAAAATTATACATATGTACATAAATATGTACAATTGTTAACTTTGATGATTAAATAAAATGCATTCTGTACATTTAAAGAACTTATATTTTTTCTTTCAGAATAAGCAAATGTATCTCTCTATGTATGTCCACATATGCATAGTGATAGGAAGATAGATGAATCCAGAGGAATAGAGAGTACCCAGTGCTGGCAGAGGTAGAGGAACACCTCCAGTCCAGCTGAATAAGGAAATGATATAACAGGTTCATATATCATATCGTCTAGCTCCATTACAGTCTTGACAATTCTCTTATCCTTTGATCTTGAAGAACTTTCCATGAACAATGTTTTTTTCCAATGGAAGGGAATGTAGTATATATAAGAACAGAGATTCTAGTGAAACTGCCTATTTACAACATGTTTTAGTCCATAGAGTTGAGTGACATCCATATACTTATTTGATCATCCTGTGCTTACTTTCCTCCTCAATAAAAAAGGGATAATTATACATGCTCATGATGCTGTTGTGAGTATTGTGGAAAAGCTTAGCCACATTCTCCAAATATAACAATAATTAATAGCATTCACTTTCATATGCATAAGAGAAATGTTATGCATTTAAACCTCCAGAAATAAAGGATAAATATAGAAAATATAGTAATATTTTATATATTTTCAAGTTGACAGTTAAATTCCCAATGTAATAACAGACTAAAACTTATGATAAAAGCATAGGTTAAACTACATGTAAATTTTTGTATAGCAATTGTAGGTGTACTGTACATATAAATGGAAGCATAAATTCACTTACTAGGAGCAGGCATATGGAAAACAGTAAATCAGAAATAATATTATGCAGCATTTTGGCTGTTTTTTTTTTTTTTTTATCTTTGACATTCTGGAGTTTCCACAACTGCATAAGGGATAAGAACACAGGCTCTGAAGATTAGACTCAGGAGATGGCTCTGTCACACCAACTGAGTCACCTGAGCAATTTCTTAAGCATAACTTGGCCCAGCTTACTTACTCACAAAACAGGGATGCTAACAGTAGCCACTTCATAAGGGCAGGACTGAAGTTACATGAGTTAATATGTGAAAAGCATACACAACAAATGTTGGCATGAATTAAATGGCCTGTAAGTTTTCTTAAATAAAATAAATGAATACAGTCTTTTATAGAGATAAATAGGAATTATAAAACTTGCCTATTCTTTTTACTTTAAATATGTTCTTTAAGCTAATTGCACATATTTTCTTGTTACTATATCATGCATCCATATGAAATATACCTTTTTATTTTCTTACTACTGTCAAGAATCATTTTCTTCTAAGAGAAAGAAGGAAAGTCTAAATTTGAAACAAAACCAAACTTCATAGAAAATGTAGAAATGAGGACATAAATCTGAAAATAAAGGCACTTTACAAACACCATATGTCCAGACAGATATGACACTTTTCAAGAGTAAAGTATTTTTTCCTATATAAAATATTCAGGGTTATTAGTATTAATAAATGTAACAAAGTATAAATCATTTTTAAAACTCTAGTGTTCTGTTTTACATTGTCATGTAACCTTCTGACCCATTTAAAATGAACATGTAGGGAATCCACTTTAATAGCTTCTTCCTGTAGGCTTGAGGGATTCTAAATCTAGTACAAGTCCTAAACCAAAAGTGTCATTGGGTATTTCCACTCATTTAAAGATTTCTATGCCAGAAAGTTTTGTGTTGAGTTGGCATCTTCTAGGAATACGAGTGAATAAACAACACAGAAAGAGGAAAGAAAAGAGAAATATTTGTTCAACACTCTGCATGTTGTAACAATGTGCAGCATCATTTATGATATGTTACCTCAGCCAAAAATGACATGATGCTATAAATCATTAATTTCTCAATTTTGGAAAGGAAGTTGGAAATGTGGGATAAGGTCATGTTCAGGTCAGGTCATGAAAACTAAAAATGCACAGGTTGGACTTTTTTAAATGTTCTACCATATCCCAGAGGAGGTTCAATATCATAGTTATTACTATTATTTTCCTCTTGGAAAAGAAAGGAAATGGAAAAATTCTTGCCCAATTTTTGAGGCATTATAATATGGCCTGAGAGAGTTTTACTTTTTAAAACTTATTAAATCCTGGTTATTCTTTATTTCATAAGCTAATATTTCAGCAAATAAATTTTAATAACTTTTTTTATATTCTCCACCCCAATAATACTTTTTTTTATTTACCTACATTGATCATCTGAAATTTCTGCATCCTGGAAAAGCAACTAACAGTTCTTAACCAGTATCAGAATATATCTTTTTAAAAATTTATGCTACAGTCTTTTCAAAGTTGAGATAGTCTAAGTAATAGGACCCTAGAGAATCAGACAGCTGGTTTGAACAGGAAAGACTGCTCTGTTATAAGAATGAGAAATATATGCATTTTCAAAGGTTTTCTGCTGTCATTGTGCCAATAGTTTCTCTTTCACCTTCAATAAAATTTCAGTTTCTTTCACCTGATCGAGGTGGAAAGAATCACACAAATAACTACAGGTAAAAGATGAATTATCCAACAGAAGAAACAGAAAACTTAGCTGTATGTGTTTCAGAGGATGTTTAATTGCCTGGAAAAGTCCTCTTGATTCTTCAAAGTTCAGTAGGCTTCCTGTTATGGTGCCTCTTTAGAATGAATCTATCACCTTTATGTTTTGTGTGCCAGTAAAAAGCAGCAAGCCTACTGAAAAGGTTACTGAAATTTTATTTTAGAACTTGTTATGTAAAACATCCAAGATAAACTTTATCCAATGGAATTCTTGCTGTACTTTTCATCCATTTACTCTACAAACATTCAATGTCTATTTCCCATGTTTAAGGCTTTTAAGCAATTAAACTAAGGCAGTGGAATTGAGATCCTCTGCTTATAATGGAAATGACAGCTTTGTGAAAGAGGTGGATAAATTTAAAATGCAACAGGAGCCTTCATAAACAAATACAAGGAGTGCAACAGGAGAAAGCGTGGCTTAGATGAAGGAGTCAGACGATGGAGATTAATATATCATCTTTATTTATGACAGAAGCTAGGTTGGAAGACATGGCTTGCTAAGAGTGCGTTGAAAAATTGCACTTATTCATGCAGGAACAGACATAGCTGGAAAACCACAAACTTCCTCTATTGAGGTTACTCTTATAAAATTTATAGCATGAGGAGACCCCTAACTCTAAAAGAGGAAAAAAGTTAAGCTGACCATGTCTGGCTTCTTTTTGTTAGATTTCTAATCAGAAAACTCACTCCTCCCACAGAAAGTAATGGATTGCCAGTGGGGAAAGAGCTTAAGTATTACTCTAGCAAATTCCTCCACATGGAAACAGGAACAGCTATAACATAAAGAGCAATTTACCAAAGAGTATGACTCTAAGAATTGACTAACTGTAAGTCAGACCCTCCCTGGGGTCACTTGAGCCCTAATCTCCTTTCACAAATCTCCTTACTCTAGGAACAAGCAAAAATTTGAGAAGCTTGGACCCTGATACCTCACTCTAACTAGATCACTTCCCAAAGACACAATGGCATTAAATGGTATGTATAATCCTTTCAATACACAACATTCTAGTATTTTTGGCACCTATTTAAAATATTATTGGCCAAAACAGAGTTTAAGTCATAATACTTGAGGACCTGTTATGTAACTTGACCTTAAGAATGAAAACATTGACCTGGAAAATAATTCTTCTCATGCAGTTTGCTTTATGAAGGGAATGTTTTCGTTTACTCACACTACTAAAGAAAGTGATTTAACTATGTATTTAAACAATTCAGTTCATGATATCTTCTTTATGATTACAAAAGCACATATGAGCCTAAAAAGGTAATATCACTCTCCCTTTTTCTTTTTAAGAAATGCAACTTAGACACAGAATTTTGGTTGGGATAATCATAAACATAGTTTAAAATAATTAACAAATGGCAAAAATTGATCATTGCTTCTCTTAATTTAGTTAATGGTACAGATATCCTACCCTTCTATTTTTAGAGTACACTTAAAACTTTGACTATTATTTCTCAGGCTTATATAGTCATAATTGTTTTTTCTAGTCAAATCTCAGAGAAGTCTTCCTCTGCTGAGGCAGAATCCCACAGCTAGAAAGAGGTACTTCTCTCACCCAAGTGTACATTTTCTTGTTTGCAAATAACAGACCTAGTTCTGCTGGTACCCTCACCTTCTATAACAACATCTCTGCTTTGGTAGAACAACTACTGTTTTGGCACTAGGAAAAAAACCCCACCTGAACCACTTAAATTAAGCTGAGGATACTTTGTTGCTCTTTTTTTTTTTTTCCTGTTGATTGCCAGAGAGATATGACATTTAAACTTCATCTTCTGATAACATAATATCAAATAAAAATCAATCTCATCATAGAAATATAAAACTGTTAGTATGGTTTATGTGCTAAAGTGTGCATACACCAAAACTAAATAAAGGGTCAGTAATGTTTACCTGTACTTTCCTCAAAAAACAGACCTGGTTACTTAAATATTTTTGACATGCTAACAATTGTTAACCCAATGGGAGACAAAATGAACTCCATTAAAAAAATAAGCGCATCTGCCTTGCAGTCATTCTTCCCTCTGGTTTGCCACTATATTATCAAGTTAGGGGTTCCCTAAGATTTTTTAATCTGTCTGTTTATACTTTCTTCAAATTTTACAAGTTTTGATTAGAATTTCACCAAATGTTTCTTAGGCTCACCCTTTTTTTAGAGGACTACAATTACCTATGTTATACATAACTGCATATATTAGGCTGTTGGATATGATATTTAATTTCAAACTTCTTGGTGTTCTGCTCTTATTTAAAAATGCATTTCATCCTGGATAGTTTCCATTGTTGTATCAACAGATCCAGCGTTGAGAGTATAGTATTTCCTAAAATAGCTTACTCAAGTATAATGAATGCCTGAGAAATCATCCCTACTTCAAATTTTGGGAGTTTATAGTGGATAAGTACTTTGATTTTAATATTTACATGTTTTGATTATTGAAAATGTTGACATGCATATAGAAATATTTACTGAATAATCTTAGGATTCATTTCAACAACTCAAAAATATTGAATCATTGCTACTGACTTGTATGCTAGTTATTATACTGTAGTCATGGCAAACTTGGAAGGTAAGTACTACTCTCACTTAACAAGAAGATAAGTCATCAGGATTAGGGCAAATAAACTATCACGATACTGGCAAATTACAGAGCTCAAGATAGACACTTATCGATTTGATTCCAAAGTCCATGTTCATTTACCCATAAGACATGGAGAAACCACTCTTCTGAGGGAACAAATAAACATCTTCTTGGGACAAGAAATGGAATACTAGACTGTGAGATCTTACACCAAATATTTTAAAATGAATTAATATTTAAGAAACTAAGGAATATATATTTTGCAGCATTAATTCTAGAAATTAAATCTTCAGAAATTCAGCTCAGCTGTTGGGAGCATGAAATAAAATAACATTGAAAAATACCATGCTAAAAATTCTACAATTACTGTGAAAATGCAATCCCTCCTAAATTGATGCCCTCCCCAAAACTGATGGTCACAAATTTACTGGTTCTAAAATGAAGAAATAACAAGAAGTCTAATTTTACATTTCATACTTCATATCAGTAGATAACAGCTATATCTATACTTACATGAATGGCAAAGGATGGGTATTTTTGAAAAAAAATCAGTTTATATTAGCATACCCTGCCTCATGAAGCACCCACATAACTATCTATTCAGTTAATTGAGAAATAATCATTAAAAATGCTTAGATATGCTGGTGTCACAGAAATATGTGTTATTAGCTAATATACTGGCATTTTCTATCATAATTGCAACTGTTGAGATTAGAAAAGCTGGGCAAAGATCTTGTTTTCAACTTTAGAAACAACAACTAATTGTGTAATTTTAAGTATACCTCAAAGAAAAAAATAGAATAATTATGGAATGAATATATTACCAATAGACATATTTCTCATAATAACTATTTACAGACCTTGAGTTATTTCTCTATTTAAAAGAACACTGCTTGTACTTTTTTTCTTAAGTGACAAGTTTCATGTTTTATAACACTTGCAATAACCACTATAAACAGAACCAAATTCTTCAACAAGAGTACAGGGAATGCATTCAAATTGGAAGTTCTTTCATATTCATTATTTCACATGATTTTACACAGTTAAAATATTTACTCTCCAACGTGCATTATTCCCTAAGAATTTCATGATATGCATTACAGAAGTGGGAAGAAAACCAGAATTTTTTTTTTCATGATTCTACATTCCTCTTCCTAATAACAAATTGTTAAAAAGGAAGAAAGCCCCACAATTATTCTCTTATTTTCCCTAGGACATTTTTCTAGTATTCTTTATTTGCTTTCTTGTTTTGAATCAGTCAGAAAGTTAGAAAAGTCCCCCAAAAAAGTAAGAAAGCATTTTTCTCTTGGCTTCCTTTTGCTTGCTATTGGTTACAAATGTATTATATAAAATATGTTATCCTAACCTAAATGAATTGCTTGAGTATAAGCTATGAATGAGACCTTCAGTAGAAGATCTTACTAGAATTTCATTAACTACATTGGATTTGTAAAATATTGTGGCTCATTTTTGTACAGTTTTAAGAATTTTAGAACATATAAATTCAAAAAGGTACAATGAACAATTATATATTATGTATGCTTCATATATTATTATGTAATTATATATTACGTATGTATCTGACTTTTTTTTTTGGCTCACCATAATGCTTATGAGATCCATCCACATTATTGTGTGTGCAATTAGTTGCTAAGAGCATTTGCAATCAAATATTTTTGTGGAATGTCTTATTTTTAGGTAAATATCTAAAAGCAGAATTGCTGGGTCATATGGTAATTTTATATTTGCCTTTATTAGGAATTGCCAAACTCCTTCCAGAGTGGTTATAGTATTCTACAATACAACATATAAGTCTATTTGCTCCTCATCTTTGCCAAAATTTGGTATTGTCTATTTAATGTATGCATACTAGTGGATGTGTTTTTGTAGTTTTAATTTGCAATTCTTTGATAACTAATGATACTGAGAATCTTTTTTATGTTAATGGGTCATTCATATCTTCTTTGGTGAACTTTCTTTTTAAATCCTTTCCAAACTTTTACATTGAGACATCTGATTATTGAATTATGAGCTTTTTTTTTTCCAGTTTTGTTGAGATATAACTGTCATATAATGTTGTGTAAGTTTAAGGTGTACAATGTGATGAAATAATATATATATTATGAAAATACTATTACAATCAAGTTAGTTTATACATTCATTGTTTTAAAATTATAATCTTTAATGTGTATTAAGATAAATATATTCACTTTTCCCAGAAATAATACCCTATCTTTGATTCTATTATCAAGAAATGTTTGTAGATAGAGAACATGTGGAAGAGGTAATTGGGATAGCAAGTAGTTCAGAATGATTACTCCTTTTCTAAGATTGGTCTCAAAACACATTACTGGGCTCTGAGTTTTTTCTGTGCTAACAGCAGCCTAGTTCTAAGCATTCTAAATCCAAGAGGAAACATAAATCTGACCAAGTTGAGCCAATCATGTCATCACATATTTGTGACTACTCCTATATAAGTCAGATCTGTGCAAATGAATCTAATGAAGCCATTTCTAAATCTTTACTAGATCTTCCAACCTATAGTAAAGAGAAGGTGAATCCTTCTGTGGTAGTAGTAACCATGACAGAAGTGTTTTAGAAATTATTGGTGACCATATCCCGTGTGGAGAAAAGAGGGTAAAGTACAACTTTTACTGGCAAAGAATACAAAGGATGAGATGGACAGATGATCCATGGTAATGTTACTGAACCTATTTCCCCATCCCAAAATTTCATAAGACTTCGAAATCTTTTCAGTAACTCTCACAGTATCAAGCTATGTCAAGCTTAATTTGACTTATTTGATTGTAAATGTGTCCTGACAATTAAACAGTAGAAATTTCCCAATGCCTGGGACACTTATTGTCTCTTTAGATAACTTTTTCTTTCCAAAAATATATATTAAGTACATTCAAGAATAAGAATTACAGAATATCAATAGTCTAAAAATAATCTAAGAGCAGTTAACTCTAAATGGTTATTAATCCTGGAACATATTCTATGCCAAGTGAAAGTATTATTATTTTAAATTATGTGGGGAAAGCAAAGAGTAAATATTGTTTGTAAAAATTTAAATTTTGATTTAGCTGTGCCAAATTTTTATTTTGAGATATCTGATGATCTGAGGATTATCATACCTCCTTGTTATTTTTAATTAAACATAAATATTAATTTACATTTATAAGGTTTACAAATGCCAAATATAAAAATATTGAATTGTCCTTTATAATTTAATGATTTAAAGGGTAGATTTGAATGAAATACATATGTATTGTCCCATTAAGTTAAACTTATCTGTATTTAGAGACAGAAGAAACTTAAGAGATTTCCATAAGTTCAAAAATATTTAGTGATTAATTTTCTTCTTTTTCTAGCTAATTACTTCTTGGAAAGGATATGCTATTTAACAAGAAAATTTATTAAAATTAAGCCAAAGTTATAATTAAATCTGGCCTTTTTTCTCAAATAATTATACTGCATTTGGAGTCAGTAGATACAAACTGTTACATTTGAAATGGATAAGCAATGGAGTCCTACTGTACAGCACAGGGAACTATGTCCAATCTCTTGGGTTTGAACATGATGGAAGACAGTATGAAAAAAAAATTATGTACAAACATGTACGACTGGATCACTTTGCTGTAGAACAGAAACTGAAGAAGCATTGTAAATCAACTGCAATTTAAAAAAAAACTTACGCTAACATAGTTTTAAAATAAAATAACTGACACTGATTAAAGATACACAGGAAGTTATAAACGCAACAAAATGAACATTGGTAAGACAGAGTTAAATTCACTGTGCACAAAGACAGACAACTCTCTATTTTTCGCATTTTAGATCAGTCCATGCTATAATTAGTAATGACATTTGATGCTTGAATTGACAATATTTTTTCTGGCTGTGCATTTCTGCCCTGAGTAAGACAAGGCAACAGGAACACATCACTCTCATCCTCTTTGGACAATTCCCTTGAAGCTCTATTTATATTGGAATGATTTCAAAACCACTCTCAATATTTTTAAGGATTGTCTTGTTCCAGTATAACTTATGGATCTAAATTCCCTTTTCAAATTTATTTAGGTTGCTGCAAGGTCAGTTCTATAGGCCTTTTTTTTTTTTTTCTCCTTGGGGATTTCTTTAATACTGATGAGATAGTTTTGTTTTATTTACTCTAATTGATAAATAAGCTCCATCTATCTAGAGACACTGCAGGTGGGTGGTATCTATATAAGGACTTTATTCCACTCTCATGTTATAGGGGTTGGTGTTCAGTTCCACCAACCAGAAAGAGATAGATAGGCCGGTAAATATATTCCCTAAACACTAAAATATATAGAAGTGACCGAGAGAGAAAAGAGAGAAAGACATATGAGGCCTTTAAATTTGATTATAATCCTTTCCTTCTTTCATTCTTTTTTTATTTTTCTCAGGATCTTATTAAATATACAATAAAACTTTATGTTACCTTTTCAATTTCATTTTTTTGGTATTTTCTATCTTTCTGTCACTCTATACTGAGTATAATCTTTGGGTACATCTTCTAGTTCTTTTCTCTCCTCAGTTGTATCCTTTTTGCTCTCATACATCTGTTGACCTTTCTGAAAATTTTCTGAAAATTATGTTTTATTTCTAGAACTACACTTTTATCAAAATTTCTTGAACATCTTATACAGGTATCTGGCTTACTAATACTGTATTTTGGGAAATTTCAAGAACTTAAGTCCTAGAAGATAATTAAAATATTTTTTTTTTTTTTACACAAAAGTACTTGTGTGCTTTGATGAGATTTATTGTAAGGGCATTGTCATGTCTTGGTCAGGCAAATCCCTGAGACTAACCTGGCATAACTTTTGTCCAAAATAGGTTTATGTCTTTTTCAACTAGGCAGAAGGAAACATATTCGATAGGCGAGTATTTTGGCTCTCCTCAAATTTCTTGTCTCAGTATAAGAATACAAGCCTCGGAAGCTGGCCAAAGATCAAATATCAGTGATTATCTGCTTAATCAACCCTGTAGTACTTCCAGAAATAGATGACTGGGTTTCTTGATCTAATATCAATTTTGTTTTTATTTTTATATTTTCACATTTTGGGAGGAATGCTCTTGAAGAAATGTCTTAATTCCTAATAAGCCAGCAATGCCAAAAAAAAAAAAGGATCTTTCAGTGTTCATTTGTTATGTAGTGAGTGTTCCCTTAAAATACTCCTTGTACTCCATGGTTTAGTAGTAAACTCTAGAATGTTTTCACAGGTCCATCCCTTGGTGATTTAATGGCAGATGCAGCACTGAAGGGCCTCTGAGAAATACTGCTGCTAAAATTTACAAAATTTACTTCAAAAACCATTTAAAGGGTCTTTAGGATATTAACACAGGTTAAATTTTATATTTTAGAATGATCAACTCTGTATCACTGAAGAAAGTGAAGGGAAGAGACAGAATGGAGTAAACAAAACTGAGTTCAGGACTACAGAAATAAATTTAGAAGGACTGAGCTAATAAGGTAGCCACGGTAAAGACAGAGGGGGAAGTAGATTTAAGACTAAGAAATATAACTGATGAGCTTTAGGGACTGTTCAGTGGTGAGAGAAATTAGATTTGTACTTTTGTTTCCTTATATAGATGCTGGTTATATTACTTAAAATATGGAAAGTAAAATGTGTGATGAATTTCTTTGGGGGTTAGAGATGGGATAGGATAACTTTTGCTTCGGGCACTCTGAAATTGGTGTGAATCTACGGAGACTATCAGTTGTATACAACTTGGGAGGCAATATAAGATATAAATTTGTTCCACACATTTTGAAGCTATCAACATATATATGGTATTTGAAACCATGGAAATGAATCATTTGACCCAAGGAGACTGCAGCGAGGGGAGAGGAGATGAGACAAAGAATTGTAGGTTATACCAGTATATAAAACAGACAGAGAAGGGGACCCAGTGAATATTGCCATGCTACATATGTATCCAAGCACAAAAGAAAACATTTTAAGACAATATTCTGTATGTGGTTTATTTGTCCACTTTTTGGTCTTTTGGACTCTAAACTCTGTATCTAGATAATAATTTAAACCAGTAGTTATCAGCCATCATTATGTATCATAATAACTTGTGGTAGTTTCAGAGATAGTCATTCTTGGGCCTTTCCCCTCATGACTTTTAATAAGATATTTTTATATATGGCCAGATTTATAAATCACAACTTTATGCTTATCCAAGTGTTTTACATGGAGTTAAAAATTAAAGGCTTAATTGACAACGGCTTAATTTATACTAATACATAAATAAGATATTATATATGACCATAAATTATGTAGTTTTCTATTTAGTTATTTTAATTATCTTTATATGAACCTATTTATAACTAATTTTGCCAAGTATTTACCTACTGTCTCTGAGATTCAAATAGTCTACAGCTATAGAAAACTTGAAGAGAAACTTTAAGAGAAATATACACTGTCTTTTCTTTCAGTTCCACTTTAATGTTTTTAAATTTTTAATGTTTTATATCTCAAGGTAACATATTTTATATAAATATATATATTTCTCTTATCTATAGAAGAAAGAGAAGTCACACTGAGAGGACCAAGCAGAAGTGGTGTATATATTTACATATACACATGCACACACACACATATATATAGAGAGAGAGAGGGAAGGAAAGAGAAGGAAAGAGAAAGTAGGGGTAGTGTTAACATACAGGAAGAGTGGATTAACATTCTTTTTGCATATGTTTCATATTATGCATCGCTTATACTCAGGGGACTTTTTTAACTCACATATCCACTAGGTGGCATTACAAACTGTACTGTTTTAATAAATCATTGATTAAACACTTAATAAAACTGTGTAATAAAGCCACCTGTTCATTATTTCTTTCAAATCATCTGAGTTAGGTCTTCTACTTTATTTTCAATATTAATAATATAAGGCTTTTATTAAAACAAGGATTTATCAAAAACTTTACTGAAAATCTATAAAGCTGTTTAAGTATTTATAATAATGAATGAAGGACCTAGTTTGGAGACATTATTATAATGATGTAGTCTTATTCTCCTGAGAAATCTTATAGGCTTTGTATTTCAAAATCCTACCTGTTTAATGAATATTGTCTGAAAAAGGAAATTAAAAACAATGAAAATAGCTTAGATAGCAGAACTTAGAGAACATTTATTAATGAAAGTTGTCATGGTTAACTTGAGATTGATTTGATTCAGAAAAAGTTTTATTTCCATTTCTACTTAAAACTATCAGACATTCTTGAAATAATAAGATCAAACATTTTAATCACCTGAGGAGTAATTTTATACAGATATTCAATTGAAATAATTCCCTATCCCTGAGAGTACTGAATTTTGGTTTAGGATTTCCATAGTGAGATTAACTGGACAATACCCCCCTGTCTGGAGAATGAATATGCGGTTTGTTGGAAATGAATGGAAAGAGAGAGAAGAGAATTTTGGGAAGAGACACTAGAGGTAGAATGGAAAATGTGGGAATATATGTGAAATACTGCCTTTTGAGAAATAATGGTGGTTGCAGAGTAGTATTTCCATGCCTTGCAGCTGAATTTATGCATCTGTGAGGGAGGTTAAAATTGAAACGAGGGAGGGCATACTAAATGGCCAAGTCAAGTGCCAGCTACATATGCCGAAAGAAGTTATCATGAATGGAGCTGAACGGAAACCAGCAAGTGTTTGGAGAAAATGGTTTTAGAAATGCCACAGGGTATATATGAAATGTTTTACATAGTGATGCTAAACTTTGTAAGTTATAAATGTTACCTAAATTTTTCAAGTCTTACATAGTCAGGAAATCTGTATTTATTGAGCAGGGAAGAGTATAAGGCTGGAGTAATTCTATGTTTAAAGCAACTCCCTTCACATAGTAAAATTAATTGACATAATTCCAGTTTAATATTGTTTTTCTGGATTCAAGTTGAACATAAGAAAGTGAGGAGACTATCTGGATGTATGAATGAGTGGTAGATGAAACATATATGTTCCGCTAAGAACTGTGATAGAAGGGATAGATGACTGAGTAAATGTGGTTAAACAGTACAAAAAAGAAGTAGTAGTCAGGAGATACAGTTAATGGTATAAAACAAGAAATGTCATGCATCTGTTACTCAATGATGAGGTGAATTAGTTTCAACTGAGACTAAAATATGAATGTTTGGATATATGCCCAAGATATATGCAACCCTGTGTTCACTGTGGCACTATTTGTAATAGCCAAGATATGCAAACGACCTAAATGTCCAGTGACAGATGAATGGATTAATAAGATGTGGTATATATATAAAATGGAATACTACTCAGCCATAAAAAATAACAAAATGATGCCATTTACTACAACACGGATGCAACTAGAGATTATCACACTAAGTGAAGTAAATCAGAAAAAGAAAGACAAATACCATGCAATATCATTTATTTATGGAATCTAAAATATGGCACGAATGAACCTATCTGTAATACAAAAACAGATTCACAGGCATAGAGCACACATGTGTGGTTGCCAAGGGGGAGGAGGAGGAATTGGGATGCACAGGGAGTTTTGGGTTGATAGAAGCAAACTATTATATTTAGAATGGATAACCAATGAGGTCTTATTATATAGCACCGGGAAGTATACCCGGTCCCTTGAGATAGACAATGATGAGTGATAGTATGAAAAGAAGAATGTATGTAGATGTATGACTGGATCACTATGTTGTATAGAAAAAAGGACACACTATAAATCAACTATACTCTAATAAAAATAAAATAAAAAAATGTGAATGTTAAGTTCAAAACACAGTGAAAAGCAATTTCTGCATCACAAAACACTCCTGTCCAAGAAAAATATTTGGTTATCATGAGTAGAGACAGACAAAA
This sequence comes from Catagonus wagneri, assembly GCA_004024745.2. Taxonomy (NCBI): domain Eukaryota; kingdom Metazoa; phylum Chordata; class Mammalia; order Artiodactyla; family Tayassuidae; genus Catagonus; species Catagonus wagneri. The sequence continues at coordinate 932,446 of PVHT021183618.1, read as the reverse complement.
ATCATTCCCAAAAGACAAAAATGCATTTTGTGAATGTATTCATTAGCATACAGCTCTGTTATACACCTTCTGTAACTAAATTCCTAATCTAAACATCATCACAGTCATCAAACTCGCTCTCCCAGGAGTGACCTTGTCCCAGCTTACTCACGTTCATTTTGCTCAGGCCCAAAACTTTGGCCTAATCTTTAATTAGGTGCTCTCACACCACTCATCCAATCTGTCTATAATGCTTAATTATGCTTTTAAATTATATTTAGAATCCAAACCTATCTTATCAATTTCACTGCTAGAGTATGTTTACAGAACCCAGTATATCTCATGGTGACAGCACTTATACGCTTCTAACAATACTCCTGTCTCACCACTGCCACCTCCTCAGTTCTCAAGAGAGTACCTTGAGTAAACCTGATTGGTAATGCCTCTTCTGAAGCCTCCACTGGCTCTCTGTTTCACTTAGAGTAAAAGTCAAAGCCCTGTGTATGGTCTGAAAACCAGTCAATCCTCCCCCCTCACACACACATTTCTCTTCCCTGTCTTTCTCCTGTTCTAACAAAATAAGCAAACTTTCAGTGACATTCACCGGGAAAAAAGAAAAAAAGAAAAAAAAGAAAGAAAAGAAAGCAAGGCATTAATATTACAATACAAAATTACTACAATTTTTAAAACTGCATAGTCAATTTTATGACAATTAATTAAAAACTGAGAAGAAATGGGTAAATCTCTCATAAAATTCAACACATCAAAATAAACTTAAACCTTCGCATGTTCAGTCTGGAGGTCACCCATCTGTTATAAAAACAATTTAAAATCTAAACACACTGAGAAACCAACAACACTTTTAGATCCTTCAGAGAAGTAGGGGCATAGGCCAAAACACTGCTCCCCAAAATAGAGACATACACAAATGGATATAGACAATTACAATTTACTGGAGTAGAAACTGACAAGCAGAAACCTCCCTGGGAACCAGTACTGGACTAGGAAAATCTGAACTGTAACTGATGAACTGCCAAAGCCTCAGTGTAGATAAGAGAGAGCTGAAAAGAGGACCCCTGCCATTTGATGAGTTTTACCTCATGTAGCTCTGCAGGTTTTCATAGTAAAATCCAGGGAACCATCCTCTCAGGCTTCTGGCAGGAGGAGGGGAATTTTTTTTTTTTAAATAGCCAGAGCATTTTCTTTTTTTCATAAGACCTACCATCAAGAGAAACGGTTTTGATAGAATTTAATCTCTTGATGTTGTACCAGAGACCAAATGACCTTGCTGAAGGGAAATATCCCATTCCAGCCTTTTCCAGTTAATGTCTCTTATGAGTTGAGAGGAAAAAATGAGCGGTAGGTTTGAGGCTCACAGTCAGGACACAGGCTTACTAAGAAAATAAGACCTAATTGAAGAACTACAGAGTATATACCTTACTTACAACTTACCACCACATCACTAAGGGCCCATATTGCTCAGTATATCATATATGGCTTTCAGTTTAAAAAAATGTAGGACATACTAAAAGGAAACAAACATAGTTTGAAGATACAAAGCAAGCATCAGAGCCAAACTTAATTATGACAGGGATATAGGAATATCAAACTATGAATTTAAAACGTGTTATTAATATGATAGGACTCCATGTAAAAGGTAGATAAGATGCAAAAACACATGAGTAATATAAGCAGAGAAGTGGATATTCTAAGAAAAAAGATAAGAAAAAAATATTGAATTAAGCCAAGGAAAAAAGGGTCACCTCACTTGTAGAGAAGGATAAAAATTATATTTAATTTCTCAGAAACCATGCAGGCAAAAAGAGAGTGGTGTGAAATACTTAAAGTTTTGGAGAAAAAAAAACCCACCAATCTAGAATTCTATACCCAGTGACATTATCACTTAAAAAAGAAAATGAAATAAAACTATATGAGGAAACAGAAATTAAATGAATTTGTGGCCAGTAGACCTGAGTTACAAAATATGTTAAAAATATTTTTTTCACAGAGAAGTAAATGATATCCAACAGAAAACTGGATCCATATAAAAAAAAAGAATATTGGAAAAGAAATAAGTGAAGGTAAAATGAACATTTTTATTTTTCTTATTCTCAATTTATCTAATACATATTTTTAGAAATAATAATGTAATAATTAATACAATTATGCATGCTTATATATATATATACTTATGTATGCTTCTGTTTAAATGAAAAAAAAATCAGCAATGACAAAAGAGAGGAGAAAAAGGAATTAGAATTATTTCATTATTATAAGGTACTGGCACTACTTGTGAAGTTGTAAATGTATATTGCAAACTCTAGGGCGACCACTAAAAAAAGTAACTTTAAAAAATTACATATATATGTATATGCTAAGTAAGGAAAGTGAAAATATTTAAATTGCTCAAAAAACAAACATAAAATACAAGACAAAATGGGCAAAAACAGAAGCAATGAAAAAGAGCAACATAAAAATAGTAACAAATATAGTAAATTCTTCACCTATATCAATAACTACTTAAACAAAAAATAAATGGCTTAAATGCACCAATTAAAAAACAAAGATTGCCCATGTGGATCAAAAAACAAAATCTGAATATATGTTGTCTATTAGAAACAAAACTTTAAATATAAAGGGAAAGAGATAAACTACTACTTAAAAAAATCAGGAGTGATTATATTAATTTCTGACAGAGCAGAATTCTTAGTAAGACAATATATCAGGTATAAAAATGGACCTTACATCCTGGTACATGGGGACAATTTTCCAAAAAGACTTACAGATCCTTAATGTATACATGCTCAAAAATAGAGCATTAAAATGAATGAGCAAAAACAGAAGACTGCAAGAAATAGATTAATCCTCTATTATAGTTGGAGACTTCAAAATCCTTCTATCAGAAGTAGACAGATCAAACAGGAACAAATTAGTACAGAACTGATAGCAGAATTCAACAACATTATCAACGAGATAGAACTGACATCTACAGACAACTTCATCCCAACAATATCAGATCACACATTTTTGTCAAAGCTCATGTGGAACATTTATCAAAATAAACCATATCCTGGGCCATAAAATACCCCTTTACAAATTTAAAAGTATAAACATTTAAAAATTTTTGAACTAAATAAAACTAAAATACAACTTACCAAAAAAAAAGATTTAATAATTTATTCAAGTTAACAGATATTAATGAGATGACTAGAGATTTCAATACCCTTAAAAATCTTAGCAAACTCCTCACTATTTCTGGTTTGATATTTTTTTAAATCAGAAATTCATTATCAAATATGTATTTTTCATTAACACTACTATATAATTATTTTTCTATTAATATAGTAGACTTAATTTATCACTTTTTTCTTAATAAATCAAACTTTTGTTTCTGGAGTTTCTGAGATGAGGTGAAAAGGACCATAACTGCTTACTTTATATCATATTTGTTTGGATTTAGTTTATTAATATTTTGTTTAGGCTTTGGACATTTATAATTATAAATGTGATTAGATTGAAGTTGATTTTGTATGCATTATTATTACCAGCTTTTGGTTATAGCAATCCTAGTCTCATAAATTAGTTAGTAAATGATCCTTATTGTTCTGCTCTCTGAAGGAGTTTATGATTGATTCTAATTTTCTGTTCCTTAAATGCTTGTAGAAATGCCCTTTGGAGCAGTTGGTGTTATTTTGATAGGGATAACATTTTCAGCTATAAAACAACTTTTAAAAATTTTTTCTGAGGCGTTCCATTCTGGCTCAGTGCGAATGAACCCAACTAGTATCCATGAAGATTTGGGTTTGATTTCTGGCCTTGCTCAATGGGTTGAGGATCTGGAGTTGTTAAATAAATTTAACAGCTTCTTGGAAAAATGAAATTTTATTTTTTTAATTTTCATTTCATGGCTGCACCCATGGCATATGGAAGTTCCCAGGCCAGGGCCTGAATCCAATCCACAGCTGTGGCAATGCCAGATTCTTTAACCCACTGTCCCAGGCCAGGGATCAAACCCACACCTCCCCAGTGGCCCAATTCTCTGCAGTTGGATTCTTAAACCACTGCAACACAGTGGGAACTCCTCATCAAATCTTTTCTCAAGGATTTTGTAATACATTATACTTTACAAGGCAGTTTAAATACACACTATGTTCACTTTGTTTTCCTTAAGATAGCATAATGGATTAAATAAAATAAATTAAGGCTGGGACACAGAGATGTTACAATAAATGTCAAATAGTGAAGTTGGAATGTGGCAAAACTCTGTTTAGAATTTGTATACGATGACTTTAAGAGCTCTTTTGAGATTTCTAATCTCATCTCTTCATAATCATAAACATGGATTTTTGTGAGTAGCCTAAAGTTATATCTATATGTATGAGTTAATGTGAAAGGAGAAACTATATTTCTTTTTTTTTTGTCTTTTTGCCTTTTTATTTAGAGCCGCACCCACGGCATATGGAGGTTCCCAGGCTAGGGGTCTAACAGGAGCTGTAGCCGCCGGCCTTCATCACAGCCACAGCAATGCAGGATCCAAGCCGCGTCTGCAACCTACACCACAGCTCACGGCAACGCTGGAACCTTAACCGACTGAGCAAGGCCAGGGATCAAACCTGCAACCTCATGGTTCTTAGTCGGATTCGTTAACCACTGAGCCACGAAGGGAACTCCAAGGAGAAACTATATTTCATCCTTTGCATTGAGTCCAATTCTCATGCCTTGTCCACATGTCGTCATTGCCCATAGCAAAGCATCTTTTTAAGTGCTGGTGGTGTGAGGGAAGGCTTATGAAAGATAAAATGATGGAAATTTATACTGACAAAATCGAGGAGACTGGTCAAAATTCTCCTAATTTAAGGCAAAAGATACAAATATCAATATAATACAAAACCTGTAAAATTTAACAGCTTCTTGGAAAAATGAAATGTCATAGTCCAACTAAAGCCCTGGAAACTCAGAAAATGAGGAAGGATTTATCTTCCTCTGAACTTTTCTGTGCATTTTAATCACATAGACCTTAGATCAGGTAAGAATGTTTAGAGGTTATGTATGATAGGCTGAATGTAAAGATATTTCAGTTTTTCTGAAAAAAAAAACAACTTTTATATATTGTTTGCTGGTGAAGAGGTTGAAAAAAATCTTAAAAATTTGTGTAAACTGATATTTAGAAAAGTATTTCTCAGTTTGTGTCCTGACACTCTAGTGATGCTAAAAGTATGAGTTTTTTATATACTTCTACAAATATAAACTCACACATACATACATCTGAAAGTGATCAGTTAAGCAGTGTTAAACCATCTCTAATATAATTTGCCACTCATCTGAAACACATTGTAAGGAAATTATATGAAATCCATGTTTACTTATCCAACATTTTAACTTAAACCAAATAATGGTTTGCTTACACACATGGGCAATATACAAGATAAATCTTGACTAGTATTTTATGATTTTAAAAATGTAATTTTAACAGTTTATAGTAGTTTATAACACTAAACTTATTTCTCTGAAACAATATTTTGTTTTTAAATGTAAAAATATTTAATGAATGCTCAGAAAAAAATACCATTTTTATTTGGATCATCTTTGATTCAACAATTTCTTTTCATTGCTCAATAAGAAATTATTTTAAATTTATTTCATTAAATCAAGTAAAAACACTTCCTTTCATCTACATGCCAGAGTTATAAAACAACTAACATTTTCCGCTGTCAATCTGAATAGGAACGATAACTGTATATTTTTATGTTTCATTGCAAATGCTAAAGAAAAACTTTTATTCTGAAAATATAAGATTTTATATATATATATATATATACATATATATATATAATTTTTTTTTTTTTTTGCTTTTTAGGGCCACACCCATGGCACATGGGGTCTAATTGGAGTTATAGCTGCTGGTCTACACCACAGCCACAGCAATGTGGGATCCAAGCCACATCTGCAACCTACACCACAGCATACAGCAATTCCGGATCCTTAACTCACTGAGCAAAGCCAGGCATGGAACCCACATCCTTATGGATCGTTGTTAGGTTCGTTAACCACGGAGCTATGAAGGGAACTCCCTGAAATACTGTATTTAATAAATACTATATTTAATACATATAAAAAACTATATTTAATAAATTACAGCTGTATATTTTTATGTTTCATTGCTAATGTTAAAGGAAAACTTTCATCATGAAAACATACTATATTTAATAAATAAATAAATATATTTTATATTTATTAGAAGATTCAATAACATGTAATGTACATTTATTTGGCTATAAAGGTTTCCAGCACAGGAGTTCCCCTTGTGGCTCAGAAGTTAGCGAACCCAACTAACATCCATGAGGACGCGGGTTTGATCCCTGGCCTTACTCAGTGGGTTGGGGATATCGCATTGCATTTGCCTGTGGTGTGGATTGCAGAAGCAGCTTGGATCCCACGTTGCTGTGGCTGTGGTGTAGGCAGGGCGGCTACAGCTCCAACTGGACCCCCTAGCCTGGGAACCTCCATATGCCTCAGATGCAGCCTCAAAAAGCAAAAAAAAAAAAAAAAAAAAAAAAAAAAAAAAAAAAAAAAAAAAAAAAAAAAAAAAAAAAAAAAAAAAAAAAAAAAAAAAAA